>CM055891.1:5032500-5632500 GCA_029582165.1 Portulaca oleracea | reverse complement strand
CTAAATCACTATGAATTAAATCAAGCAATTTAGAAGTTCTTTTTACACTTGAGAATGAACTTTTGGTGATTTTATTAAGCATGCATGTCTTACACTTTTCTATGTCATCATCCAACTTAGGAATCAAATCAAGATTAGACATTTCTTTCAACTTTGAAAAGTTCACATGTCCTAATCTAGCATGCCATAGAAAAGACTTATTCAAAGAAGACACTTGCATATAAGCGGAAATCATGCCATCTTTATTACTTTTTGCATTCAATTTAAACATCTCCCCATAAGCATATCCCTTCCCTACAAAAGTCCCACCCTTGGAAAGTACATAATTATCTCCATCATAAACTTACATAAAACCAAACTTGCTAAGGAGATAACTGGATACAAGATTCTTACATACTTCCGGAGCTAAATACACATCATTTAAAAGCAAAGATTTACCGGAAGTGAAAACAAGTTCCACTTGCCCAATGCCTTCAACTTTAACCGGATGGTTATTGCCCATGTAGAGTTTCACACCATCATCCGCCGGTTTGAGAGTCTTGAATAAACTCTTGTCAATGCAAACATGTCTTGACGCACCCGAGTCTATGTACCAATCATTACAACCAATGGATACCATATTAATATGATCTTTAATCATGGCCACGAAGGAATTGGGTTCCTTCTCCTTACTCTTGCCCTTAGATGTATCTTTGTTCAAAAGACCATGCTTCTTTTTCCATTGGTAACACTCTCTCTTTGTGTGCCCCGGTTTGCCACATTCCCAACAAACTTGCTTAGGCTTTTGAATTCCCTTGCTAGTTTTGTTGTGGCTCTTGTTCTTATTCTTGTTTCCCTTATTCTCTTGCACCATATGGACCTTAAATTGCTCTTTGGTACCATCTTGTAGGCGTAACTCCTCTTCAATCCGAAGATGGTTAGCCAAACCTTCAAGAGACATAGCCTCTTTCCGGTGCATGAGAGCCCTTTTAGTTTCATTCCAAGAAGAAGGTAGCTTGTCAATAATAGAGGATACGATTATGGTTTCATCCATGTTCAAATTGTGTTGCTTGAAGTTACTTAAAATGCGTTGAATCTCATGGAATTGGTCTAGAATTTTCCTATTATCATCCATCTTAAATTTCATGAATTGACTAACAAGAAAATTCTTACTTGACGCATCTTCTGACATGTGCTTAGCTTCAAGCATCTCCCAAAGCTTCTTTGCCGTCTCCACATGTTGATACACATCGAAGAGGGTGTCGCTCATCCTGTTGAGAAAGCACTACAAATGTAGTCATCATTCTCCGTCTTGAGCCTTTACTGAGTAGCCTCCGCATCTTCCACGGACGTCTTTATTTGATCGTCACTTCCATCTCCCGTGGAACTTTTGACAATTGCATCCTCCTTTGGAGACTCCTCGGTTGTCACCTTCTTGGCCGACAGTTCTTGATTCACCTTGCGAGAGATCTCAATGTTGAGCACATATGCCACATTGAGAGTCGTTAGCAAGAAATGCATCTTGCTTTGCCAACGCCGGAAATCCACTCCTTCAAAGCGCTCTAGCTTTTGGAAGTTGCTAGACATATCACGTAGCGAGGCCATTCCTAAATAGTTCTTAAGATTGTTGGAGGAAAGGGAGTAACGATATATAAAACAATGAACACTCGCTTGGATAACGCTAAGAGTTGTGGCTCAAAACTCACTTTCCTTAAGAACTATTTACGATACCGTAAATGTTCAAAGGGATAAAACTTAGCACTTGTAACACTCAAGAAATAGATTCTCACTTGAATCATTCTAGTATAGCTGCAGTCTAGACAAGAGTGAGGTTGTGATTAGCTTAGAATGGTGTGTCTCAAATAGCCTAGGATGTCTCCTATTTATAGGAGATTACCACCCACTTTAGGATACCCTAGTCAAAGGGTAATCAAGAGCCTTAATGATGAGATTATGTCCTTAATATGACCTTGACCAAGTCAAGTCATATAGCTGTTGTAATCTCAGCATAATCGTGCTTAATGACGATATCAAGTACTAATTACACAAAATCATATAGCCGTTAGCAATTAATACAATCCTGCCTTCAACACGACCCGTGTTGATCCAACACGATCCGTGTTGAGCGCAGGATTTGTTTCCTTACTCTCTAGAAGACAACACGACCCGTGTTGCTTCCTGTTTCACCCGTGTTGATCATTTTCTTATTGTTTCACTTATATATGATCCTTATACTTGATATACTTTATTCTTTAGGCTATATAATTGTCTTATACTCTTGAAATATATCCAACAAGATATAGAGGAAGACTGAAAGAAGAATGGTTGAAACTAGAGAGGATATTGGCGTCAAATTCTTGGAAGACGAATAAAGATCTGAAGGAAGAAAAGGGAAAAGAAAGGAGAAGAAGAACAAGAAGAAGAAGAGTAAAAGAGGTACGCAGTAACATGACATTAGAGACTTGGAATATTAGAAGCATTGGCAGTGTAGAAAATAAGAAATATATTAGATAATTGATTAAGGAAGAAGCATGAGTGCGATATGCCTAGTAGAGACAAAGCATGAAAACATTCAATCAGTGGGGGTTAAAAATAATGGGGTTAGGAAGATGCAGACTTGATTGATGTTCCAGATCAGGAGAATGTGGGAGGAATGATTTTATGGGCAAAGAGGAATCCCTATGTAAGGAAGAATGGAAAGGGCAAAGGGCAATGGTGAATTTACATTGAAGACAGATTGAACACAGATTGGTTGCATTGTGTAATTTGGCTGATCTATCCTCTAAAGGGGTGCCAACAGAGGCTGGAATGTGGAACCAATTGAGGAATTTAAGGAACTTAAAGCATTGTAGACAATGTGGAGCATAAGAACGAAGAAATGTTACATGAAGTAGATGTGGCATTTGTTGCATCTTGGGTTGCATCTTAAGCATCAATGTGGAAACAAGACATTTCTTACTCGATGGAAACAATAGCTAAAAAATTCATTGAATCCCAACCATCATTAATTGAAAAAAAACAGTCAAAGAAGGCTTAAGGGGGAGGAAGTGATGCACGAATAGCAGCAGGATGCAAAAAACAAAGTAAACAAGAGGTGCCACTTTGATTTAGGGATTTTGATGTATTGGTAGGACGAGTACAATTGTTGACTGGATTTCCTTCAGTGAATGCGCCCAATTTTCAAGTTTAGGGGCCCATTTATGTTCAGTGTGCATAACACTGTTTGAGTGCTTGATGACACTTTCTTTTCGGATTATGAATAAATTCTTATGTTGATGCCTTAATTATCAAATATATATATATATATATATATATATATATTATGGTTAATTATGACATAACTATTAAATTTACCTTCAAATTATTCAAACAAGAAAAAATCCCTATGTTTTGTTTTCACAATTAGAACCAAATCATAGATAGTATTCATTAAAATTAATATATGTTTTTAAATAAAACAAAAACAAATATACTCCAAGGTTCATAAACATGACAAAAAAAAGTATATAAATTTAGACCACTTTTTGGGAAAGGAGACCTTTAGCTATAGCATAACAATACTAAACTAAATAAAGAAAATACGAGAAATTTCAGTGAAAAGCGGTTCATGCTCCAAATCTAATGGCTTCCTTAGTCATCCTATGTGATGGGAGTGTCTACAACATGCATATTTCAAACCTCTCGGTTCTATTCCTATCTTGTTTGTCTTGAATTGGATCAATCTTGTAGTGACTATTTTCATCGACTTTGAGGTGTCTCAACAGCTAGACATGCCCTCTACGAAATGCGATCTCCTCTTGTCTTTGTTTAACCCTTGCAAGGCGGCCCTTTAGACAACTAGTTGTTAGTCTCCTACCATGTTTATGTTAGGATCGAAGAGCACAAACAATGAAAGATAAGAGCGGAAAAGAAATAAGAAATTTGACACCGGAGGTTTAATGTGGAAAAAACCCAAAGCGGAAAAAAAAACCCACGAAATCGATGTACTAGTAATATGAGGACTACAATACAATGGTTGTGTTTCTTTTTCTCTCTGGGATCCTCTCAGGGGAATACACTCTGGGGATACATAATAGGGAGAACCTGGCCCCAATATATACTAGGGGTACAAGGGAAAACCTAGGTTACAATATGGCAGTAACCAGAAAATATAGAAATCTTCAGTAAAAGGAAATTCACAGAAAATAGGAAACAAAAGTAGAAAAGGAAACAAGATCTTGTGTCGTCCAAGAATTGTAGGCGCAATACAAACGCTGGTAGCGGGGGGAAGGGCGTTGGCAACGTGCGCCATATCGTGACGTCTGGACAAGGCGTTGGTAGCGTCTTGCTCGGCGATGCTCAGCCTGGCAGCGCCTAGGCCACGTTGGTGGCGCCTCCCTCAAAACCTCTTCTTCCACCTTTCTACTTCTCCTTCTTCCTCCCTTCTTCCTTCTCCTTCTCTCATTTGGTCTCCACACCCAACAGCTTAGGCGTCTACACTTCCTAGTAACACTATATATTGCTTTCTTGAGTAGATGCAAACCAAAAGCACATGTAAGACTATTGCCTATGCTGGGTTGGACCTGCATAAGAAACACCTGTGAAAGAAGGTATCCCCTCCTTATAGCAATGAATTTTCTTGGTTCCCCATCGTCTTGCTGTAATGAAGGTGATAGTTTGATATCCACTGTCATAACTCCCTGAACCCTCACAGTCATATAACTCATACTCCCTAGATTATAAAACGACATTGGCTCCTCTACACTATCTCTTCATATGTTTTAGCTGGAATAGACAGAGTATCCTCACTTGCCCCTGTCTTGATAAACTTGAATTTTGGTTTACCATCAACCTTTGTCTTTGTCGCAAGATTGAACGCAAGACCTGGATTGTGCTGGACTTAGGTTAATCATATTGTAACACCCCTTGATCCTTAATTACCATATTAGACCACAAAATCTTAGAGATTATCACAACGAAAAATAACAATCTAGGGATATTAACTGCAGTCCTAGAGAAGGTATTCAAACAAACCAAAGCACTCTAAACAACACAAGTAAAACCCAAGGAAAACTATTCGACATCAAACACGACTCCACTATATTTGACGACCAATCTTCAGTTGAAATTATACTTTCAAAACAGAATACAACCAAAACTCAACTACAACTGACACGATTCCATATATAAAATACATTAGACCAAACAACGAGACTTCGATGCATGACAAAGAGAACTTTTATTCTTGAAGGTGGACCTGACTTTTTACCGGCACTGGACTTGCTACCATTAGCACCGCTTCCTAAAATAAAACATAAAACATTTTGCAAAATGAGTCGAAATTCAACACACATACCCCTGTACAGGTAATACAATTTAGAGAAATTAATTTATGAGCGCACATTTCAATTCATTTCACAAATAGAGAGAAAGAGAACAATTATATATTGTTGCTTATATTATCTGGGTGGTTCCTTTATTTGCGATCCTCGGAGAATGCACATACCCAGACTAGCCAGAAAGTCTGACGATAGACACCGGTTGACTGGCCATATTATGTATATGGTACTTGTATGATATGAGATAGACGGGTAGGGTGGGAATAATCGGTTAACCGCATATGTGCCTAACCACTTTTGCGGTTTCTGGATTTTACAAACCTAAAACTAAACTGCAAGTGAAACTTGGAGACCGAAACCAAACCGAAACTGCTTGTTTTGCATTGAAAACACGGTTGATCGCTTTTTGATTTAATTTACGGTTAACGAATGATTTTTGAGATTTAAAGTAAAAACTACGGGGAAAAATTTAATATTTTACTTTGAAATTTCATATTTTCCTACTAAATTAATCAAAACCAGTTAACTATGGTTAATCACTTCACAAAAATGTAAAACTAAACTTAAACCGCTTTGGTTAACCTAAACTGCATTTTACAAAAATCTCAAATGGCTAACTGGTTATACCAGTTTGGTTTTTACAATTTTACGGTTTGGTTTTCGGTTTAGGTTTTTCGCGCCCACCCCTGTAGACGAGACCAGAATTATATGAGGAAACATGCTTAAAGACACATATTAACCATGTTAAGCAATGATTATATTTCATTTGAACGTCAAACGTGAGTTTGGGCAAGCTGCATGCAGTATGCGTACTTGCACACGTTGAAAACTCTATTTGAAAAAGCTACTTTGCAGACTTGGTAACTCGAGAAGGAGGTGGCGGCGGCCGCAGGTGGTGCCAAGCACTGGCGGAGTCCGGCGCTCGGCGGTGGCCCGTGTTGGCCATCGCCCGACAAAGGGTAGAGGGTGGGGGAAGGTTTTAGGCTTTTGAGTTTTCTTTTTTTTTTTTTTTTTTGGAAATGAAGAATGAGTCCCTAATTTGAATTGTCCTAAATAAAGGGCAACTCCCTTCACTCCTTTTTTCACCCCTTAAAAAAAATGAAACAACTCTTTTTAATTCTAAAATTACCCACAAAAAGCCTCTAAATTTTTTTTTGTAAAACTTAAAATTGGAAGAATGATGAAAATAATGTTATAAATGAGATGCAAGTGGAATTCTAAAATAAAAATAAAATAAAAAAGATTCATTTAAGTTGCTAGCACTGGCCGGGAATTTAGAAAAAATAAATATGACACGACTTGTATAAAAAAAATAAATCAAAATGAATGTGTAACGATCGCTACATTGCTTGAGTCCTGTAAAATACATAATTAGTTTTAAAATTGAAATGTGTGCTTTAGGTAAATTAATCACATGAAAAATAAATTAAGCACGGTTTAAAGTAAGATTATTTCACATATCTCCATGCTTAGCATAGGTTAAATTACAGGAAAGAGATTTTGTCTTACGGGACTCTCTCCCAATCTCATCCCATTAGACCTTTGAGTAGCCATCCCATGATCCTATTCCCCTAGCTACCCTCTCACACTAAGACTTTGAACTCAACAACTTCATACCTAAACCTTGCACTTTGTTAAGAACTTATGGCTGATTTGATGGTTCCAAGTCACTTCTCTTATATGGTTTTGAAACTTATTCATATCAGGATGGGATCTACAGAAATTTTGAGCAACACGCCTCTGCGAGGCCCCAAAGGGATGGGCATGTCCTTTCTTTCAAGAATGGGTGTGATAAGCACTTCAAGGAGGATCCTGGACCAAGGGATGGAGCTTGGGGTCCTCAACAAGATCGATATCGAGCCTCCTAAGACTCCCGTGGCTTCATCAACACATATAAGGCAACAAGTCAAACTTGACTTCCTTTTGAGCTCCAAACATTCAAGAATCAATCGCGAAGGTATTTTGGTATTTCACACCAAGGAAGGTCTATCCGAGGGTATTTCGGTCTTTTTGGCTATTTAAGGGCATGACGATCACTCACATCAAGCATGGGTTGGGTTGGAAGACCACACAAGGTAAAGAAGAAAGTTGGATAAAATTGTGCAAAAGAGAAGACAAGTGGTCACTCTTTCCATCATAACTCCTTCAATAGAGCTCTGATGGACTTGAAATTTTGGGAGCTTAAAGCTAAACACCAAGAGCTTTCCAACAATATATGATAAGAGGCTCAAAATGGAGTTTGGATGAAGAAGTTATGCACGTTTGAAATTCAGTAGAAAAACTGCCCAAAGGGCAGTCATGCCCGTGACCACACAAGTCATGCCTGTGACCTCCTGCTGGCCCAATTTTTTTCCATAAAACAAGGTCAAGACCGTGACCCTCATAGTCATGCCCGTGGCCTTATGGGTCATGTCCACGTGACCCTTGGCTGCACCCGGCCTTTTGCCTTAGAAAGAATAGGTCACGACTCTGGCCTCTACGGTTACGCTCGTAACCCTTATGGGTCACACCCATGACCATTTCTGGGTCGGGAAATTTCTCTTCGACACCCCCTTTTCTTTTCCCCCTCTTTGGTAATTTTCTCTTTTTTCCCCTCCCTTGTCTTGTTGTATAGCCTTCTAAAAGGGCATTTGATATATTGCTAGGGTCCTTTTTGTAATTTGTAACTACAAGCCTCTCTTCCAACTCAATGTTGCCATATATATACAAGGCATTTGGAGGAAGTGAGAACTTGGTTGTATATGAATCAAAAGAAAAACTTTAACTCTCTCCATCTCTCTCAAATCTTGTTTAGTTTATCCATATTAGTTTATTATTGTGTTTCAAGTCTTCCCTTTATAGAATTTATGGTGGTTTTCTATATCAAATTCTTGGTGGGTTGCAATTCTTGGGTGGTGGTTCAACCTTTATCCCAAGTCCATTTCCTTGAATAACTGGATAAAAATGCCACCCAAGTTTCCAATTTAGTCAAAATTGTCACTGTACTTTAAAAACTGTCAAAATTGTCATCCGACTTTCCTAATTAAGGAAAAATACCCCTTTACCCTTATTTTAACCTGCTACAGCAGGTAAACCTACTTTCCACCCCTAATTTTCCGGTCCCTTCCTTTTCCTCTTCTCCATCAATTCTCCCTTGCTTCAGAAGTGTATTTTTTTTGGGTTTTGTCCCAGCTCAACCGCAAATTCATCTTCCTCAGCAACTCTTACCACCATTGGTATGCTTCTCCCTTTTATCCTTATGACCAATTTTTTCTCCTCTTCCAATTTCACTCAATTGCTCGATCTTTGCTTCTATCTCAGTGGGCGTTTTTCTGAATCTTTTCCCCGCCCATACCCAGTGGAGAATCCGACAGTTTTTTCCCCACGGAGCAGACCCATTTCGCCAACTCCAAAGGCGGAGGCGGATGAATCTCGGAAGGTGGAGGTTCCAACGCTAAGCACCGAGAAAAGCTCGGTGTGATTTGCCATGGAAAATGGCGATTTGGCCAATAAGTCCAATAATCTCACCGTCGTTTCAGCCCTGTCGGTAGCGGTGAACGGCGTTGTAGCAGGGGATGCGAAACCTCCGGTGGCAGCGAACGATTTAGCGTCGGATGCAAAATCGTTACCGATGGTGAAAGAATCTCGGGCAGAGATGGCGTGGTGGTGGTGCAAACAAAAGTGGAGGAAGCTTCTTCATCGTCACCAAAAATGGAATCCCAAGATCAAAGTCGTGTCGAATCCACATCCACATCTACATCTACTAAACCGTCAGTATCACCAGATTCTTGAATTTTTTTATTTTATTCTCCACCCATTCTAACTGAATGACTTTGAGATTTTCTCTTTCTTTCATATATCAAACTTTTTTTAGTGTTCTTATAGGTTAGTCTCAAAACACTACGTGCTAATTATTGCAGGTGAGATGAAGATGAAGCAGGGGAGAAGAAGATAAAACATGGGAGAATTGATGGAGAAGAGGAAGAGGAAGGGACCGGAAAATTGGGGATGAAAATTAGGTTTACCTGCTGTAGCAGATTAAAATAAGGGTAGAGGGTTATTTTTGATTAATCTGGAAAGTCGGGTGGTAATTTTGACATTTTTTAAAGTACAATGGCAATTTGGAATCCTCCTAACGAAGCTCACAAAGTGTAAGATACTTACATACTTCGATGGCTTTTTGAAATCCTCCTAACGTAAGCTCACAAACTGCAAGATTGATGTTAATTGAGACAAATAAACCCCATGTTGTGAGTAGTCATCTTCACACAATGGTTCACTTGCACAAACAAATTGTAGGGCTTTACCATACATGCTGATAGCATGTTATACTTACCTTTTCTAAATAACTTGTTGCCATCCTCTTTGGATTCCTTTGATTTAAGGATGGTTTGGCAAGGATGGTTCATTTCTCCTAATAAGTTGGGGACATCATCATGAAACTGAATGATTTTCTTACTGTACCTCTCTTATCATTTCTCCTATTTGAATGGATCCACAAGCAGTTATAAAATCTGTTATGATTTGCTATGTTTTATATATATATATGGGGTAGATCCAATAGGAAGAAAGATACGGTAGGAAGGTAAGAAGAAGCAATATGGGGCATACAAATTTGATCCGATGATTGGTAATAAAACCACATTCCTTCCCCATAAATCAGCTAGTAATTTTGAACAAAAAAATAACTTAGGTACATATGATTAGCTTGAATCATACATGGGATTAGAGAGAGATATTTACTTCCCTAAATTGTAAATTATAGGGATTGAGCTATCGAAATTTAACTCAATAATTATCAAAACCTAAAAAAAAAACAGAAGTCAACATTATATGAGGATTGTCGTAGGTCTATTTCGTCCAACAACATCGTTGCTTCTCACACTTCTTGACCACACTCCCTAATATCCATGACCATACTCCCATAAATCAAAATTATATCAAGGACCACACTCCCCTATATACATGACCACACCTCCCTAAATCAAATTATATCTTTATTGTCGCATTACATCGAAGACCACAGTTTCTAATATCCATAACCACACACTGCATAAATTTGTCCCATAAATTTGTTCACACTTTGAGCACACTGCGGTCATATTCAATACTGTACCTTCTTCCTACCGGATCCATTCCCTATATATATATATATATATATATATATATATATATATATATATATATATATATATATATATATATATAAAAGGTAGCATTCAAATGATAAGTCAAGACATAGCACTTACTCCAGTCACTTGCTTAGAGTTTCTCACCACAGGTTGGTCCCCCTCATTAATTTACGCTAAAAAAAGCCGATGAATACATTTAGCCGAGTTAAAAAAGGAATAACAAAATGCAGAAAATAATTGTTTGTTGTTCATTCCAACATAAGATAAGTAATTATTTGCTTGACTAATTTTTTTGAATAAATATTTACATGCTTGTAGATTAATCAAAGTACATGTAATTACTTAAAAAAAGTATATGTGGAAGATTTTATAACTGCTTGTGGATCCATTCAAATATATGTGTGTGTTTATTTACTTTAGATAAATTTGGCTTGCTCATGATAAGAGAGGTACCAAACTGTAAAGGGAAAAGACATGATATATAAGTTAAGTAGGCTACTCCTCTTAATACCTATTGGTTTTAAGATGGAACCTCACTTAACTTGGGTACCATGGGCCTTGGTTGAAGTGGACTCTCGCCTTGGATATCCTCAACAAGTGGCATCAAAGCCGATGGTTCGTTTGGCTGCGCGCAAGGTGCGAGAAGGAGGTCCCGTAAAAATCACCATGGATAGGAGCAGTGACCATGGCGTGTGCACAGCTGGGTCTCCTGAATGCGCTGAGTGGTGGCATGAGACTCAGGTGGAGTAGGGTGCGGCTCTGTGGAGTAAGGTGCGACTGGGACTCTTGAGGCAGCGTGGTGGCATGGGACTCAGGTGGAGTAGGGTGCGGCTCTGTTAAGTAAGGTGCAGCTATGATGAACTTCTGATGGTGACTTGAACCTTGACAGTTGACAAAAAGAGACTTTCGATCAAGGGGGAGATTGTTGGGATTCACCCATGAGTAATCCCACATTGGAAAAGTAAAGAGAAAGGACATGATATATAAGTCAAGTGGGATACTCCTTTTAACACCGATTGGTTTTAAGATGAAACCCCACTTAACTTGTGTACCATGGGCCTTGGTTGAAGTGGGCTCCCGCCTTGGATCTCCCCAATAAAGTGCGCATGACGAGCATAGGCTCATCAACTACACAATTTCCACCTAATAGAAATTTTTTGCTTCCACCAAGGCTTAAACCTTAGTGGAAGGTTGGATACGTGGATGATCGGGCAGTTACCATTTAGCTAGCACCACTTTGATGGATCCATTCAAATATAGATAATTATTTGCTACGTCCAATTTTTTGGATTAAATGTATTTTAACTACATTTGTTGGTTTGGATTATGTATAGATCATATACCACCCCAAAATGCCCTATTACGAACTGATCATTGAAGACAAACAAGCTCCTAAACCTAGGACGATTTATATTTTGATTCGGACTAGTTGACCCAAAAATCAGATCAAAAACTTGGACCAAACCCGAATCGAAGGGTAACCGGTTCGGTCTTGAGTCCAAGTTTTTTTGGTTTTCAGGTTCTGGTGTGGGCCAAGAAGAAGAAAGAGTTCCTCGAAGAAAGAGTTCCTCAAAAACTGAAGTAAATCATGATGACAGGGCTAAAGACTCCAATTAGACACCCGGAAACACGATTATTGTAAACTTTAGATTTTAATGAAAAAAAGATATTCATCATATTATGGGCATCAATCACATCTATCGTAATATTATCACCTAACAATATTTTTTTCCTAATCTAATGGTTCATTCCTCTTAAATTAGAAAGATAAATATTATGTCATAGTGGCATATATCATCCTAGTCCTAGCTTTGCATATATTAATGTGAATGGTAATTTTTTTTTTGAGAGAAACATAAATGGTAATTAAATTTTAGCCAGCTTTATCTGCTATGCACTTCCTAAGTAATTAGCCTAATTTTAGCCAACTTTGAATATTATATTGTCTAACTACAAATTGTATCATATTGTTATGTTTTTATCATTATCATTATATCATTTTCGAATTTTAATGATTCATTACTTTCTACAATTTCTCCCCATAAACGATAACACATAATACATTCCACCAAAAAAAAAAAACAATAACACATAATACCAAAAAAAATATGCGATTTCTAACAAAGGACATACATTAATTAATTAATCAGCCTTTTTATAAATTTTAATAGAAAAGTTACAAAATTATCACAACCGGTCTAAAGTGGTCCAGGTTGGTCCGGTCCAAATCCTGACCGAGTTGGTCTAGGTTGGGGCCAATTATTTTGGGTATGGTCTTTGGGCCAAAACTTTTCATATTTCAAGTTCTGATCCATTCCGATTCTGCCCGAATTTGACCCAATGAACACCCCTACCTAAAGCAACCGAACTCACACCAGATCAGATAATCCCACATCACGACCAAATTGGATCCAAAAAAAAGACTTTGAACTATCATACTAAACCATTGCTTTCAACCTCACAAAAGACTAAACTAACTAGACACCCACTAAGAAAACCACCAAAGTGAGAGTTAGCCAAACCTATGGTAACTGAAAAGTCCCTGGAAAATTCAATTTGTAAGAACACCATGTTGTCTGGTCTACCAACAACTCCCCAAGCCCAACTACAACTCAAAGATGCCACACTCGCCTCACTATCCACTCGCCGGAGTGCGCCAAAATGCTACCAAAATATAGAAAGGCGCGACCACCAATCTAGTAATAAGATCCTCGATACCCAACAACATCAATCTCATCGACGACAACTGCACTAAAGAGAAGTAGCAAAAGACAGAAAAACAATAAGGTGGATACGATGAGGGTCCTAAATCAATCATTGTCGGTCTCAGAGGTGATTAAGCATTAAAACCGTTTTGGTGGTTGGGAGGTGAGAAGGTAAACATGCAATTTAAGCTTGCAACAATTGTTAATGCCATATTGAAATTCCACCTTAAGGTATACACACTTTTTTTTTTTTCTCTTGAAGCCAATAAGTGCTAACATTCACATCAAAGATGTTACAAAAAAAAAAAAAAAAAAAACCGCAAAACAGCACAACATACAAAAAAAAAAAGACAAACCACTGTCCTAAAAGGTACAACCAATAAACCACAAAAAAGAACAGCAAAAATAGCAACTAAAAAAAGCAGATCTCAAAATCTCCAAAACAAAATGTCTTCACTTCTTCGTAGTTGATATAAGATTCAAACCACACATCTTTCTCACCATGGTCCTATTGCATGCGAGCACCACTTCAATATCCTTGAAATCCTTTAAATTTCGAGGAACTTCATTGGGATTCGACTTAGCCTTTCGAGTTACTTCCATAACAATCTCCACTTAGATTTCACCAAAGTCTTGTCTCTCCTCTTACTTATAGCACCAACTTTCATATGTACCAGGAGGGAATTCCCAAACCAGGAGAAACGTCAGACACTAGTTGGACCCGAAAATGTGTCATCACTGTCATTAGGATCGTGAGCAGACAATACAACCTGTTGTAAACGCGGAGCTGGTGAAATAAAGCCAAGTGAACCATGTGCATCTAAAACAACTCTAGAATGTCTCAAACTTGCAAGAACTCAATTCGAAAAAATCCGCTCTAAATCCAAAGAAATGATTGAGTTACCACCTTAGAGATCGCTTGGAATAGGTTGAGAACTTAGAATAACGTCGCCAACCACATCACAAGGCCGCTCACACTCAAAAGGTGAAGATTAGGCCAACCTACTGTGCTTAATTTTAGGGACCTAAATATGCTTGGCAGATTGAGACTTCTACTTCTTATTGAATTTTGTCCAATAAACATTCAACACAAATCCATTAAAACACCGATCATTAAAGTTTTGAATAGCCATCAATATCAACTTAATTTTACATCACAAAACCAAATCTTTTCTATTCCTTCCCACTTTTATAACTACGTTTAACATATAATTTTATACAACATGACATTGCATTGCAACACCCCCCTCCCCAATTTATTTATTTATTTAGTTGGTTGATGAAGCCATGCAATGATGCAAATGAAGACCTACATGCGTAGGGATAGCCGACAGCCACTCCATTTACCCCTAATCAACCCACTTTAAATTTTAAATTGGCTGCGAAGCTGTGAGGCTTGGGCCTCTAAAGTCGATGGGCCTTTTCTTTCTCACCCGATAACAAGCCCAACTACACTGTAAAAGCCCAAGTACTGCTATTTCTAGCCCAATTCTAGCTCCAAAGTACCTTTTCCATTTGACAAAGATGATCCATTATTGTTATGGATGGACCTAGACTTGACAATTTTTGACCTGACTCGATAATCCGACCTGAACCCGTCCGAAATTTCTAGGTTTTGAACATGATTTTTTCAACTAAACCCAAAATGCACCGAACCCAAAAATTTGTAGGTCAAACCTGACACGCTTGTTTGACCCGAAAAGTTAATTTTGTAAGATCTACTTTACTAGAATTTGTGGCTTTTCATTGGAACTTTTAACAATTAAACTATAAGTGCAACTCATTTATTTGTTATTTCTTTAATTTAAGCTAAAATGGTTACAATAATCTATCGTTACTAGAAGATAATCATATTTTATTATATATATTGTACAAAAAGTAGTATTTAGAGACCATTTTTCAAAAAGAAAAAGCGGAAACAGCTCGCAATCATAACCTGTTGGATTTACTCAAAACCGAAATACACTGTCCGTATTTACCCGAACCCGAAATCCATCCAACCCATATTTACCCGAACCTGATATACACCCAACCCGTATTTACTCGAACCAAATATACGACCGACCTGAAACTCACCCGTCCGACTAAATTGACATGTCTAAATGGACATGGAGCCTTTATTAGTCCACTGTGTTCTATTATGATTAGGCCCAAATTGCCACAAGTTGCTAGCTAGCAACTGTGTTAAGGACCTAAAGGACGTAGTAAAAACTCTTGATTTTCCTTAAAACAAAGAGAATTATGACTTGTTCTTCTGCTCAGGTTGATGATATGGGTTTACACTCTATTGATAAATGGGCTACATTTGGTAAATACTCAGTTATTTATTAGGGTTATTGTAAGATTACGAGGTGCCAATTTGTGAGAAATATTAATTTTATTTTTTTGTATTTTTATTTTGTATTCTGGGTGGTTTCAGGACAAATTTTACATTTAGTGCATCCAACAAAAACATTAAAAAAATTAAAATTGATATTTCTCACCACTTAAAATCTTTCTTAGTCTTGTTTGGAACTTTATGGTCAATTTGGTACATGTGTCATCCCTTGTGGTCAAAACCCCTATTTATTATTGGTTGTTTGAGTTAGTTGTTTTAATTGGTTGTTTGAAGTAATTGTTTAGAAAAAATTGATTGATATTAATTGTTTCTATAAAGAATGTATTTATTTAATATAATCTATATCAACCATTTATTTTTTTATTTTAAAGATATATTTGTTTATTTTAAAGATATATTTTAAAGAATGTCTTTATTTAATATATTTGTTTGAACTAATAATGTCATGACCTTTATTTTAATAGTTCTTTTATTTATCTTCAACTTATAAATACAAGGTATTTCTTATTTTTTTTTATTTGCACCTTTGTCACTACTCAAATCATATAACTTGAGATTGGTATCAGTTATTTGAAAGTTGAATTTTATATCTATGTTTTAGATCTACAATTGTTCAATTACGATTTTCATTATAAGTGTCGTATGACTTACTATTAATGAAATCGTTATGTTTGGTTTCAAAAAAAAAATCATATAACTTGATATATATATATATATATATATATATATATATATATATATATATATATATATATATATATATATATATATATATTTTGTGAAGTGCCTCAATCAGTCAATGACGAATGTCAATAACAATTTAAGTTAAGCCACAGAACCTTCAGCTAATGGGGTTGGAGGTGCAGGAGAAAGAGGGCCGGGTAGTTACGTGATGTTGATACCTAATTGCTTCAACTGAGTAGCCATTCATATAGTTTAATTGGAAAAAAAATATATATATAACTGTACATAATGCGTTGTAATAATAACTTCAAGAATGCAGGGTTATGATATTCCTTTTGCTCCATTAATAATAGTATTTGTAATGAAGGGATTGTTGTATATACATTCGGGAATTGGCTATGAATTTCACATAACAAATGTGAAAAATATCATACGTATACAAATTCTACGTGTGTCTTTATATATATATATATAAATATATATATATATATATATATATACAATGGCTATAAACTCCTATATGCATGTTTTCACACACTTGATTTATTACTACTGCTGCAAAGTACTTCTATCTATGCTGATAAACTCAAAACTATATTTCTATCTATAAAAAAAACCATATATTTTCTGTAAAAAGAATTGAAATTACCAAGCAATATATAGCATATACAAATATTGATGCTTTTGATAGGTTTGACATTACAAACAATAGACCAGCAAATTGCTTGATGATGATAAATATTATAATGTAATTAGATCAATCTTGTCTTTGACCCACCATGTAGATGTCAAGGATACATTATACATATTATGAAGCCCATCATTAGGTTTAAAAAGAGAGAAAAAAATGACCCAAGCAGCCAAATTAAAGAATATAGATAATGGTCCCATAACCTCCTGGCCTGTACCATAGGGGATACTTTGGCAAAGACATTACCCACTCATGCAAAGTCTACTTTATCATATAAGGTTTAAACATATACAATTAGTATATCATTATTATTAGTACGTAGTATTATATATTATAACATAAAACAAAAATATATAGCCAAATAATACACTGTTTCATAGACTCATGACATATCATTATAATTACTTTACTATAATATAAAACAAAAGTATATAGCCAAGTAATGCACTATTTCATAGACTAAATTTTCAGACTTGTATCTCTGTCTAAGGGGGTGACATTGTGACAAGGAGACCAAAAAGATAGGAGGAGTTGGGAAATTGAGTTGAAAGGGTCAAAGGGGTGTACCATTAAAGGGGAACAGTGCAATCCTCTGGATGCTAAGGTGGTTGCCATACTTTTTATGCAATATCTTCTTCTATATCAATATATTCTAGTTTATACACTTGGATTATATTACCAATGGTACTAAATAAATAATCTTTTGAAGCCTTCCATTTATTGAATTTTACATGTTGAGAAGCATATATACTAATGCTATTATATGTGGCTCACATTGGTGTGGCTAGTTCACTTGTATAATAGCATTTGACCTATCTTATTAGGTAAGTTTCGAAACATAAAGTTCCTTCCATTGTAGGTTTGTAGCCTTTGTAGCTACTAGTTGAATTAGGGGTTTCCATTTTATTATTAAAATGTTTGTTTCTTCATAAAAGAAAATAAATGAATTAATATTTGAAATAACCCTAGAGGGGGGTGATTAGGGTTATAAAAATAATTCTGCACTTCAATCAACACAACCAAGTTAGTAGCACTTTTATATGAAAAATAACTTCTTTATTGAATGATCAAAAGTGCTAAAGAGGAGGAGGTTACAACTCAGCACAAAAGAGAACTTGTGAGGTCCTCAATTGGCCTACCGGATCAGAAGACACAACAGAGGTCTTCTGAATATGAGGCCTCACAGTGGAGGCGATTACAACCAGCGACCTCACACAGCAGAGAGGCACTTGTTTAGCTTGGAACTCACGACCCTAGAGGTCCTCACCAGTATGACCACTGGTTACACGAAACTCACCACTACACAAGAATGGCTACACTCGGAATATTCACTCAAATACTCCTACACTCAGAACTTTCTTTCACAAAGTTCTTACAACGATTTTCTTCCTTGGAAATCGATAGCTTAACTACAAAGAAGAGACAGCAATATATAGGGTCTTGGAGGCAAACGGCTACTTTCCTTTCTTCAGAATATTTTCCATACTAAAACGAATCTACAATCTTGTCGCACAATCTTCTTAGCTCCATATTTCTTTCCTTCTTGTTTGGTCTCTAAAATAAGGAAGATCAAATCATTAGAGTATGCTATCACATAAATATGGATAAGAGATGAGATTAAGATATGATTGATACTTCCCTAAATTATCTTTCAAACAAAATCCTGCTGAGGTGGCTGGCGTTGAGGTCCTCACGTACATTCTGAGCGTGGAGGTCCTCAAGGGTAGTCAAAGCCTCTTCAATCTCCCCCTTTTTGTTTGAAAGACAAAACTCCTGGAAGATTCTATACAGAACTGATAGCAGTAGTGGCATATGCATATAGTAGTAGGATAGTAGCAATCATATAGCATAACAGCAGTGTAGAGGTTTGCTGCAATTACAGACCAAAAGAGTTCTCCCCCTTTTTGTCTTTCAGACAATAAGGAAACAGGAGAATACAAAAGTACTAAAATGTGTAGCCAAAAAAGCAGAGGAAGAGAAAGAAGAAGAAGGAGGGATAGGAGGAAAGAGATGATGAGGACATCTTGACCTGGCCCTGATTAAGTTTTGAGGTGCCCGAGAGGCCATGCTAATGAGGACATCAGAGGTCCAGGCATGCAGTGAGTTGACGAACCTGGGAGGAGGAGAGAGACCACATGTAGGGAGGATGGATGATAGGACTCCCCCTCAATCTGACAGCTTGTGCATAGGTTGAGGTCCTCATAGTAGACGACTCCCCCTCAAAAGGTGCGGGTGGTGTTGTTTCACGACCTTCCCAATGTCTAGGATCTTGTCTTGAATTTTGTCTCCAAAGGTCACTCTTGCATTCTTGTTGATTTTTAGTTTGAAGAGCTTGGTTGGATCTCTGTGTTTGAGGCATACCTGTAAAAGAAGACAGTATACCTTTCTTGGTCTCTAACCAAGGATGAGATTGTTGCAATGAGGTCTTTGGGACCCAGATTTTAGTAATTCACGGAGGTCTAGTTCCTTTAGACAGGGGATTTGATGAGGTCCTTATTTCATTTTCTGTAGGAGGTCCTCTATGATGATTTTCTCTGAGAGGCGGAATGTTTGGGATAGGAAGGAGAGGTCCTTTGTTGGCATGGAAAGGAGGAATTTTGGACCGATAGTTTTTGAGAGGTGGTGTATTGGGTGTGGGAAGGAGATGTCCTTTGCCAGGGTGATTTGTAGGAATTTTGGTCCGAGGTTGAGAAGAGGGGGTTGTGGAGACTGGTTTGCTTTGGTAAGGATGGGAATTATTGACTGCCTCATTGGATAATTGAGTGATGGTTTTATAGCAGTCTTTGACCTCAAGAGACAGTCTATTGTTTTCTGTGAACAGGAGGTCATTTTGAGAGTTCAGGCTTTCTATGGCCTCACGGAGACTTTGAACATGGTTGGTAAGGTGCTTGATTCATTCTATCAAGGACTTGGAGTATTTAAAAAGATGCATACACTTATGAGCAAGATGTAATGGTGAAAGATTAAGGAGGTCATCAATGTTTACCTCGTCATGAGATGAGGTTGGATCTTGATCCTCACTTGTGTTTGCCATCAGACATACATTTTTTATTTCTTCTACCTCACTGTGGCCTTCACTGGAATCACTATCACTCCATGTTTCCATCATTGCCTCATGGTTATGCCGTTGAGGTCGATTGTTTCTCTTGTCTTTGTTTCTTCTAGCGTGAGGGCAGTCCTTCATAAGGTGTTTTGAGCTGCCACAAACAAAACAAGTAAATGGGTCAGCATCTTTTCTTGATGAGGACTTACCTTTTGAGGTTGCTTTTCTGTTTTGTCAATCCTTGATGTATCCTCGAAAGGTTGGATTTTTCTTGTATAATCTTCTGAACCCTCTTGCCATCATTGCCATTGTATCTTCCTCCTCATCATCATCTGACTCACTGTCAGATTTACATATTGCCTTGAAGGCAATTTCCTTGGGTTCTGAGAGGTCATTCAATTGGATCTCATAGGCCAATAGTTTTCCAATGAGTTCCTCCAGTTTGAGGGCCTTGAGATCTTGAGCTTCTTCAATGGCTGTGACTTTTGGACCCCATTTTCTTCTAAACAGGCATCGGAGGACCTTTCTAACTTGTTCCTCATTTGGGTAGGTTTTTCCCAGAGATATGAGGTGGTTGGTGATGCTGCTGAATCTTTTGAACATCTCTTCAATAGTTTCATTTTCCTTCATTCTGAAGGCCTCATACTTTTGGACAAGGATATCTACTTTGGCGTCCTTGACTTGACTTGTGCTTTCATATGAGGTTATCAAGTAATCCCAAACCTGTTTCGCAGTTTCACAATTAGATATACGCTCAAAATCATTTGAATTTAAACTGCAATAAATCAAGTTTAGGGCATGACTATTTTTTCTCAATTGCTTCAACTCTTTCTTAGTCGTTTCATATCTTTTCTTTGGTCCATCTTGACCAGCACTGTTCTTCTTCGTGGGACTGGGATAATCTCCCTCGGTAACCACAGTCCAGAGGTCCTCATCTTGGTCCTTGAGGAAGACCTCCATTTGTCTTTTCCACGACCTATAGTTTTCTCGATTAAGTAGTGGAGCTATTGTCCATGAGCGTCCTTGAGGAGCTTCGGTTGTGTTGAGGCCGGCCATGATCTTTTCCACGAGTTGTTAGACTCTTCAGATCTGTGGACCTGCTCTGATACCAATTGAAATAACCCTAGAGGGGGGTGAGTAGGGTTATAAAAATAATTCTGTACTTCAATCAACACAACCAAGTTAGTAGCACTTTTATATGAAAAATAACTTCTTTATTGAATGATCAAAAGTGCTAAAGAGGAGGAGGTTACAACTCAGCACAAAAGAGAACTTGTGAGGTCCTCAATTGGCCTACCGGATTAGAAGACACAACAGAGGTCTTCTGAATATGAGGCCTCACAGTGGAGGCGATTACAACCAGCGACCTCACACAGCAGAGAGGCACTTGTTTAGCTTGGAACTCACGACCCTAGAGGTCCTCACCAGTATGACCACTGGTTACACAAAACTCACCATTACACAAGAATGGCTACACTCGGAATATTCACTTAAATACTTCTACACTCAGAACTTTCTTTCACAAAGTTCTTACAACGATTCTCTTCCTTGGAAATCGATAGCTTAACTACAAAGAAGAGACAGCAATATATAGGGTCTTGGAGGCAAACGGCTACTTTCCTTTCTTCAGAATATTTTCCATACTAAAACGGATCTACAATCTTACCGCACAATCTTCTTAGCTCCATATTTCTTTCCTTCTTGTTTGGTCTCTAAAATAAGGAAGGTCAAATCATTAGAGTATGCTATCACATAAATATGGATAAGAGATGAGATTAAGATATGATTGATACTTCCCTAAATTATCTTTCAAACAAAATCCTGCTGAGGTGGCTGGCGTTGAGGTCCTCACGTACATTCTGAGCGTGGAGGTCCTCAAGGGTAGTCTGAGCCTCTTCAATATTTTTTTCTCATACAGACAACACAAAACACAACAAGAATGTAAAGAAGTTAGAAAAATAGTACAATTGAAATCAAATAGCTGATATGATCGGGATCCCAGTTCCCCTTCCTGTGGCTTATTTCGTCAACATGTGCGATGGTTCCATCATCTGCCTGCTAACTTTCTTGATGATGCCCGATCTAAGACCCCTCGACGTCGCAACACAACATAAAGCCAACCTTCTACACTCCACAGGAACCGCATGCGGTCTCTGCAAAAACCCAACTGCTAGCTTGGAATCAAAATAAATAATCACCCTTTCAAGCCCCCTCCTTCTAGCCTCCTACAAGGCCAAACAAAATTGCAAACAACTTAATCTGTGCCACGGACTCCGTCCGACTCTTCTCCGAATTGCACCCCACAACTACACCCCCCCCCCCCCCCCCATGAATAACCAAGCAGCCGCAACTTCAGAGTTCTTCTTCCTCTTTGCCCCATCTACAAGGAAAAATCGTTCCACCTCTAGCTTTGTGTTAGTACCCCAAACGTAGAAAACTTCTTGATTATTGTACCGTTGTCAGTCCCCAGTAGGTATACCCTCCTTCCCTTTTACACATCTAAGCTCTTCCTCTTGCCATTGTCGAAGCATGCGTTCCAATAACATTCCATTGCTAACCTCGCCCCCAGGCACACTGCGTTTCTAGTTTTCCAAATTGTCCATAGGGACCCAAAGAATTGTCTTAGCCTGTTTACCCTACTATCCTCCTTCTTGGACAAAATTCTTACTCATCCTTCAACCACTCAAACCGACCAATATGGTGATTAACCTCATAATTAATGCCCAACACTGACCCCTTTCCAAATGTGTTTAGCTATTTCACATTGGTGGAAAAGATGGTCCATATCTTCAATCCCCTTGCTACACCAACAATCACTATGATCAGTCAAGCTCCTCCTTAGCCTATTAACACCCATAGGTAAGGCATCCACTGCACTCCTCCAGCCGAACACATTCTATTTGGGTGGCACGTCACTATGCCATAATTTTTTTCCAAAACTTCAAGTCAGAATCAAAAGGATGACTTCCACATGACTCAATCATCAGAAAAGAGTAATACCTTTCTTTAACCTTATAGGTAAAACAACATTTACTCGGCCAAACCAATTGATCCTCACTTCCTGGTTGAGGTGGAAAAAGCTGCATCACAACATTTACTGTTCTTCGGCTAAACATCTGATTCAACAACTCATTGTCCCACGTTGTTCTGCCCCCTTCCAGAGTCTTTGTTAGGGATGCCACTGCCGTATTCTGAAGATCCTCCACGTTTCGCCCCTTTCTTACCTCTATCACACCCTCTGGGACCCATATATCCAACACTCTTATGTTCCTGCCATTCTCTACACTCCATTTGAACTTATGCCTAGGGGATCCAAATGTAGGTAGTCTTTTCCCTATGAATTGGAGTTCATGGAAAGACTAATCCCTGTAAACCCACGAGAACTTTTTGAAACCACTTTGAAAACCAATTTATACACAAAAACAAAGCCATAACAAAAACACCTTTGGAAACCAATTCAAAATACCAAGAAACGTAGAAGCTTGCTATAGTACAGAAATGCTTACCTGTGAGCGCCATACACTTGAGGAAGAGTTAAACATACCTGCACATCACAACCAAATGGAAGACATAAACCACAAACCAAACCAAATTAAATTATCCTACCAGCCACCTTACCTACTACCTAAATGTTATCTCTCTAGGCACCCTTATCTAGCATCATGTGTTCCACTAAGTCTAGGTGCTTGAGGTTGCTCTAATCACTTCTACTAGGGGTGAGCGGGACCGGGATCCCGGTAATTTTCGGAGGTCCCGGTCCCGGTCCCGGTTTTGACCGGGAGTAAAGTTTTGCTCCCGCTCCCGCTCCCCTTTGTGACTGGGAGCAAGGATTTGCTCCCACTCCCGGTCCCGGTGGGACCAGGAAATCAACCGGGAATTTTTAGTCCCGGTTTTCTTTTTTTTCATCCGTTTGATTTATTTCCACTAAAAGCCAACATAAACTATACAAGTTTTCTCTAATTTCACAAATGTGGGCGTCGGTTTGTTTACATAGTCACTTTTCCCAAATTAAAATTATGCAATATCTAATACATAACTTTTTTTCTGGAAAAAATACGCTATAAGTCCGAAATAATAATAAATAGAACAAATTTAAAGGGCAAACACAAATTAAATTAAAACAAATTTATCAACCATCATAAAGTCACTTAATTTGTTTTATATATTAAATTTGTTATATATATATATATATATATATATATATATATATATATATATATATATATATATATATATATATATATATATATATATATATATATACCGGGAATCGGGACCGGGATCGGGAAATTAAGTTAAGTCCCACTTCCGGTCCCGTTGTTGACCGAGACTTCATTTTTAGTCCCATTCCCGGTCCCGCTCCCACCGGGAACGGGATTTTGAGACCGGGACTTGACCAGAAGCGGGATGGGACCGGGATTCCTGGAATTTTTGCTCACCCCTAACTTCTACCATGGACATTTTAGGTCTCATGCGTCTGCGACGCCCATGGAGTATCATAATCCCTTCACACCACCTAACATGGGCATCTTCATTTCTCCTGAGGGCATGCATAAACCATTTCAATTTGGTCTCGCTCGGCTTACCTTCGATTGGCGTTACCTCTAGTTTAGCTTAGTAGACGTCATTCCTAATCCTATCCAATCTAGTATAATCGCAAATTCACTGAATCATTGTCATCTCCGCCACGTTCAACCTCTGGCAATGTATCTTTTTAGTCACCCGACAATCATCTCCATACAATGACATTAGTCTAATTACCCTACTGGAGCGTATCGTGATGGGATTAGAAGCTTGAGTTGATGAACTTGATGATGCTTGTGATGAATGTAACAACCAAACCCTAGGAGTGAATCTTCCACACTGGATAGGGACTTGGCATAAAGAGTAATTAATCACCACCCAAGAACTATCAAACCCACAAAGAATTGGTGAAGGTTTCAACCACCACAATTCCATAAAGGATTTGGCTTGAACACCACCACAAATTGATTGAGGCTAAAGTAAGCAAGACTTGGAGTAGAGAGAGTTTGAGTGAATAATCTCAGCATGTGTATTGAGCACAAGTATTGAATGTCTCTTCCTAACCATTGTAAATGGTTAAATACAATGAAGGGGAATAGGGGAGCTAATGACCAATTGAAAAAAGGGCCCAAGCTAAATACATCAAATGACCTCCTAGAGAGGTATTATAATTCATTAAGGGAGGGGCAAAAGGGGGAATACACAATAGAGGAAGCAAAAGAAGAGGGAAAATTAAGCTGAAATTCCTAACAGACAGGGTCGTCGCAGGTGCGACAAGGACGTCGTGGCTGCGACAGGCGAATTCTCCAGGTGCGTCGCAATTGTGACTCCAGCCGTCATGGGTGTGACTAGGCTCGAAAGAATTCTGGGCAAATTTCCAGCAGGAGGGTCGCGCCGTGGTTGCGGTCGTGATAGGACGGTTTTCATGGTCGTTACAGGGGAGGTCGCGACCGTGACCCCGGGCAATTTTTGCCCCAAGATTTCTCCAAACGAAGGTGTCGCGGGCGTGACGTGCTGCTCGGCTCCAAAACCCAGGGACCTTGTCACAGGCGTGGCAAAGGTCATCACGGTCGTGACGTTTTCAAGTCGCTAGCGCGACGCATGGTTAGCTCCCACTTTACTTGACGTTCAAGGGATGTCACGGGCATAACTCTAGGTGTCGCAACCGTGACGCCCCTCATAAGTTCCCAACGTGACTTATTTCCCTTCCTTGATGACAAAATAACCAACCACCCTGAGGAAGTGAGTGACCAAAAGCCCTTGGGGTTGGTGAGTGCTCCTGAGCCACTCAAAGGGGCTCGAGGCCGATCCAAAGGACGACCGAGATGAGCTTGGGGGTTCTCGAGTCTCATGCAAATTAAACTTCCACCTGGGTGCGAGATGACGCAATCCGTTTGGCTTGAGTGGGGAGAGATGAGTATGGACCCCCAGACTCTATGATATACCTTAACCTCAAGCTTTAGTGGGATTCTCCTATCAAACAACATTCCTAAAATCGTTCTCCACTTTTACCACCCAATCGTAATCAAATATGTAATATCCTCATCAATTTCTCCATCACTTTGCAAAACAAAACCTAGGTGTCGAAACTTCTCCACACATGGAATGATCACCCCTCCAATGGTAACTTCATGGATTTGATCCTCATTTTCAAACGCACTAAAACAAAACATCATATATTCCATCTTTGACCTACTTAATCTAAATCACTTAATCGTTTAATCTTTCCCTCGACTCATCTGTAAGCACTATATCATTTGCGAACAACATACACCAAGGTAACTTGTCCTAGATCCCCTTGGTCAGCTTATCTATCACTAGAGCTGGCAAAATTTTGTCCGACCCGGAAAAATCGGGTCTAGACATAGATTTTTCGTTTGAATTTTGATATTGACCGAATATTCGGACATAAAAGTTCTCTTTTTTCTATTGTTTGAACCCGATTTTAGCTTCGTTTGAATTGTCTGATCTGAAATATACTGGGCCCGAACATAAATTTCTCATCCGAATTTTGACATTGACCGAAATTGTCCGATACAGATTTACTGTACCCGAATTTTTGCCAGCGCTAGCCATTACCATAATAAAAAGAAATGGCTAAACGTAGATCCATGATGTGCCCCAATATTGAGGATTGTAAGATTCTACAAATAAAGTAAAATTATTAAAGGTGACTTGAAGTTTCCAAAAAAAGACGATGTATATCAAAATTTGTACAAAAAACAATGATTTTCACCAATCCTAGTATGATCTTAACCGATCCTAGTACGATCCTAATTGATTCTAGTACGATCCTAACCGATTCTAGTGTGATTGTCACCTTTCTAACAAAAATAGGTTATAATTAGGATCGAACCATTCTTGACGATTCTAATACGATCCTGATCGATCCTAGTTCGATCTTGGTACATCTTAACAAGACAACGATCCAGGAACGAGTTGGATCATTTGGTAATTTTTGAATCGTAGGTTCGTACAATCCTATGATCCAGATCGATATTTTAACAACCATGATCAAGTCCGTACATTAGTTGTGACATGATCATACATGTGTCCATTAACTCGAATATAATAATGCTATACCCCTTTTGCCTCTAAGCCCTCACACATGACTTTCATAGATACCTTATAATCAGCTTTCTCTAAATCGATAAATACTATGTGAAGGTCCTTCCTCCTTTCCAAATGCTGCTCCATTAGCCTGTGTATAAGATGAATAACTTCTATTTTTTACCTATCGGGCATAATATAAAACTGATTCTCACACGCGTGTACAACATCTCTCAACCTCCTCTCAGTCACTCGTTCATGAAGCTTCATGGTATGAGTTAGAAGCTTAATCCCTTTGTGATTGTTGCAATATTGCACGCCTCCTTTGTTCTTGTATAGTGGGACAACTATACTCCTCCTCCGCTCATCAGACATTCAGGTCGTTGTAAAAATATCATTAAAAAGATCCATCAATCACAACACACCCTCCACTCCTTGGCACTTCTAGATCTCCACATGAATCCCATCAGGAGCTTTACCCCTCTTCATTTTTTTCAACATTTCTCTAACCTCTTCCAGCGAAATGGGTGGACAAGTCGAAGTAACCGGGCTCCCAACGTTACGTTGCATGCTCGTCTCACAAATATCCATTGTCCCTACCTCATTAAAAAGTGTGCTAAAGTAGCTTCTCCATTGTTCTTTTATTTGGGCTTCTTCCACTAAGACTTTTCCCCAAAGGGGCGTTTGGCATCGGGGAGTTGGGAGGTCGAAATAATTAAGAAAATATAAATTGATAATACAATTTTCATGTTTGTTTTAAACCATCTTCAATAATGAGTTTAATACTAACATGACACGAGATGAGAACGAAATGAGGTTCTGCAGGATGTTCCAGTAGTGAGATCGAGAGTTGACTCACGAGAATCTCGCCGTTAGTCTCGCGAGACGAGTTTGAAGGCGATATTAACTCATATTTTAATTATCTTTTTTTTTGTCTCTCTCCTCCTCCACTTTATTTTTTAACAATATAACCAAATTAATTATATTATTAAGTATGACCCACTTATTTTTTAAAAAACTAATAAGAGTCAAACTCATATTCACCATTAAAAAGCTAGCTAAATAAATATATAAATTTTGGATTCTCTTAGTAAGGGTCTACATATTCCATCTCATCTAATGAGTCAAACTCAAGATCACTGTTACATAGGGGTGTTCATAAATAACCGCCCCGAAAAACCCGATCCAGACACCCGCTAACCGGTCATTAATTTATGGTACCCGCCCCGGAAAAATAAATTTTAATCGGGCCAGGTATCCGCCCCGGAATATTTTCCGGTTACTCGGTTCGGTTATGAATCGACTCCTAGACGTTTTCGAGTACCCGAATTACCCGACATTAAATTTAACATTTAGGTACAGATTTTATTTTTGCCTATCTTTTTCCAATCTCCAGTCCACTGTCCAAGCCCAAATTTTAATATGGAAAAACCCTAATTTATGTTAATGTTGACGCTCAGTGCTCCAATTCCAAATCCTCCAAAAACTCAAAACGTACGGAAACTCAGTGCCAGTGGTCCTGCTAGCCCAGTTTCATAACATTTTTGAAACACTTTTTGCTACTGGAGTGTTAATTAATAATTACAAATTAAAAATAAAAATTGAAAACTCATATGATTATAATTAATTGGTTTTTTTTGGTTAACCGGTATCCGCCCTAAAACTTTCGGGTACCCGGTAGTTTTGGTTACGGTTCGAGGGTGTGGCCGCCCCGAATTTTCGAGTACTCGCCCTGTGAACTCCCCTACTGTTGCGGGTGCTAGCACCCGTCACAGTGAGTTTGAACTTGGTTAATTGGATGATGTGAAATTTGTGGACTCTTACCAAGAGAGTCAAAATTTATCCCTTTATTTAACTAGCTTTCCAATGGTGAGCATGAGTTTAACTCATATTAATTAAAAAAATAAGTGGGTCATACTTAATAATAGAATTAATTTGGTTATATTGATAAAAAATGATGTGGATGAGGAGAGAGAGAAAAAATATGATCAAAATATTATTGTGTTAAACTCGCTTTCAAACTCATATCGCGAGACTGACGGTGAGATTCTCGCGAAACGAATCTCATTGTTATCACTGAAATGTCCTACACGACTTCATTTCATTCTTATCTTATATCATGTCAGCAGTGAGCCAAATTTAAACTCACCATTGCGGATGACCTTATGGGAATCATAAAAAGTGAGGAATTGGGAAGGAGATAGAAACCCCCAACTATCACATATCTATCACCAGGGGCAGGGGTGTTAATTCATAAATCATCTTAAATATCAATATTATCCTCGTATATGCTTAATTAATATTACTAATATTAACTCACTCTATTTAAATTCATCAAGGGTATTTTAGTAAATGTGCATTTATTACTATTTTTTTTAAAGCGCATTTATTACCAATCTTACTTTTACTTTGAATTACCATACAATAAATAAGAAGCTTGTGAATTCATAAACTCATTCATATTACCATTCTCATTTTGATTCTTATTATAAATTATCATTAGATACCAAACGAGTATAAAAGTTAAATGAAGGATATAATGGGGAGAAAAACAGTTTGGACTCTCTTACCATTCTTATAATAGGAGGAAATCCACCGAAATGAAGAACAAAATAAAAGGAAATACGAGTAGAAAAAAGAAAAGAAATTAGGGAGAAACAATAATAAACCCCCGCAAAAGTTGAAAAGATAAGGAAAACATGAGGAATGATTTGAAGTTATACTATACTAACAAAGTTGGGGGGTTCCCTTTTAATAACCCCACGAAGCTCCAATCCGTAATTATGATCCTCCTTTTCCCAATAGCCCCACCCCCACTCCTCTCTTTAACCAAAACCTTGAAGCCCATTTCCAAGCCCAACCCCCTTTCTCTCTTTTCTTACTTCAGACTTCAGACTTCAGACTTCACCTCTCTGTCTCCAGTCTCCTCCCCCATCTGTGTCTCCACTACTCTGTTTGGCATGGATCAGAAAGACAAAGACAAAGACAAAGACAAAGACAAAGAGCCACTGCAACCACAACCACAATCACCACCGCCGCCGCCGCAGCAATGCACGGCTCCGGCATCACTAGACGATCTGACGGACGACCTTGAAAGCATGAGCTTCAACTCCACAGCCACGGACGCCACCACAACAACCTGGACCTCCGCCTCCTCCTCCAAACAGTCTTCCTCCGGCGATCCCCGCTGGTCCGCCGTCCGCCGCTCCACTTCCCTCTCCATCTCCGACATCCGCTTCATCACCCGACTCGGCTCCGGCGACATCGGCTCCGTCTACTTGGCAGAGCTCAAGTTCGCCGAGGGGATCCACTTCGCCGCCAAGGTCATGGACAACCGGGAACTCGCCCTTCGTAATAAGGAAGGAAGGGCAAGGGCAGAAAAGGAAATTCTCGAGATGCTCGATCACCCATTTCTGCCAACTCTATACGGCGCCGTTGAGTCAAACAAGTGGTCGTGCCTCTTGACGGAGTTCTGTAACGGCGGCGATCTCCATGTTCTCCGTCAACGACAGCCCTTCAAACGATTCGAGGAGTCTGCCGTCAGGTGCGTTTGCGGATGCCTTTCGTTTTTCAATTTTTATTAAATTTTGGAGGTTTTTGTTTTGAGTGAAGCAATCCACGTTGTTGCCATTATTGCTCCCTCGTGTTTCTGCGTGCATTTCTTTAATTCATCTCCGTAACTTCTACTCCCTGGGTCGGCCCTATTTCAACACTAGTTTTCTCAGATTATTTATTCATAAAATAAATTTTAATAATACAAAATTTAAATTGTCCGTTTATTAAAATATATTGCCAGAAAAAAATTACTCTTTACGGTAGCAAATTAATAAAACTAGTAATAGTATTAGTAATTACTAATATTTTTTGTTAATTAATACATTTCCTTTGATGTGACTGTGGCCTGTGGGGGCATCCCACTTTGCGCTTATGATTTCTAGCCTCGATGCCCCAACCATCTAAAATTATAAAACAAAAAAGTAAATTTCCTGAGTATTATCTTTACAATAATATGTATGCACTTATATTTGGTTCATCTACATGTATAATGCCATGTAACTAATGGTAAAATGCTTAGGCTTTGTGGTTCATCTTCTTGAGTTCCTGGATACTATTGTCTTGAGAACTTGGGAATTATTGTTTAAAACTTAGCATATATATATATACTAGTATATAATTAATAACCAACGTTAATTAATATCAATTAACACTCATCAATCATACTCCATCGTTTTCATTTCACTCAATTTATATGTCAATCAAATTTTAAAATTTTAATCATTAATTTTTTAACATATACAATATCTTATTGTACCAAAGTATTGTTATTATACTCATAATAAAAAATATTATATATGTTACGTATATAATGTTGGATTTGTATAATGTTTTATTGGTTTACTATATCCGTCTTTGTTATTTATCACTGTAATTATTTGACAAAACCAATTAATATAGGGAATGAAATAAATAATTTATACATTTTAAAAAATATGTTTAAAAGTGCCCTTCAAAATATTTGGTTGTAATTTTTTTATTCGGAACAGAATGAGTATTGTAAATTTTTTTTGGCAGTCCAATAATAATTGGTATTATAGCTAGAGAGTGTTTGGTAACTTTTTTAAGTTTGACTAATTTTTTCATATTGTGTTGTCATTTTATCGATGGAAAATATTATACATGGGTCTACAATTTTGCAATTTTTGCTTAGGAAAAAATGATCCAATGGGGGTAATGGAAAACATTTTACTTTGGAAAATGTAAATCAATGTTTATCTCCAAAATATTCTTAACACAGCAAACCTAAACCATTATAATCATCAGACAAGGACGATTTGGACATTTTAGAATTTTTCTTCTAGTAAAATTTTCTCCAAAATATCCAATGGACCCTGCTCTTTTATACGGTTGGTTGCGGTATGGTGCGATGTGGTATGGAGGAATTGTGGTGGGTGTGGTGGAATTGTGGTGGGTTGTGGTACGTTGTGGTGGGTTTTGTTTTTAACAATTGTAAAAGTTGATTGTGGTGGGTTGTGGTAAATTGTGGTGGATTGATATATTGTGGTGAGTTGTGGCAAAGTTCGGTGTGTTATGGCACCGCAGCGTGTCAGCCGCGTAAAAGAGCAGGGAAAGTAAAAATTTTCCTACATATTTTCGCGAGGTTATAAACCAAACATTATGAAATATACTTTTCCTATAAAATTTTTCCAAGAAGATGTTTTCTGAGATTCTAAACAAAAACGATTGTAAAAGTGAGGTAATTTAATGAATAATAAGGAGCAGAAAAATTAATTAATTTAAGAAATAAAAAGGGGCGTAGAGTACATGCACAAACTTTGTGTGATATAATTACATCTTAAACAGTCATGTAATATGGTTTGAATATAAAGTCTTTTGAGTGAAAATTTCTTAACATATACTACCTCCGTTTTGTTTTATCTGTCACCTAGGGAATTGTGACAAAAACTTTGACCGTCAATATCTTAATTTATATAATGATTCATCATACAAAATTGATATCATTAGATTCATAATAAAAAATAATATTAAAAAAGTATAATATAATATTTTTCTATAAAAGTTTTACATTAGAAATTATTGATTAAAAATTGGCACTGAAAACCGTAAATGACAGATAAAAAAGAACAGAGGGAGTATTTTGTTAAAAAATTACAATATTATATTTTTATAATAAATATTTTTGAATCTAATAGCGGTATTTGTATGGAAAGGTAATGTATATGTTAAATTAATAGTTAAATTTTAAAATTTAATTGATATGTAGATCAATGAGACAATTAACATAAAATGATGGGAGTATATATGTAATTTGAAGTACTACCTCCGTCTCAAATATTTGTCCTTTGACTAAATTTTGATCATTCATTACTTACAAGTTACAATAAATTACGATATGAAATCACCGTTATTAGAAAGATATTTTCGTAAAAATTACAATGACAGTAATTTCATGTCGTAACTCATTGTAATTTAAGAATAATCTTCGGTTAAAATTTAGGCCCTGTTTTTTTTGCAGTTGGCAAACTGCGGTACCACAGCATACCGCAGTTTGCCACAACTCACCACACTTGACAACAAATCATTACTTTTTTCTCTCCTCATTTTTCTCTTCTACTTTTTACATTCTCTCTCCTCATCTACCCCACATACCACTAACCTACCACTATTTCACCACACCCCACTACAATTCCACCACACCTCACCGCACCATACCACAAAATACCACAGAAAAGAACATGGACAAATATTTTTGGGATACAGCCATACAGGTAATAGATAAAAAGTAATAAATATAAGCATTTGCGTAATTATGAATGAGGTCACTTTCTGGCTTTAGGATAAATGGATAATCATCAATATGGTGAAAACAAAATCTGTAGTTTATGTAATTGGCGGATGAAGCATGGGGTAAAAAAAGCTTTCTGTGCAGTTTTCCCATTTAACACTAATTTTCAAGTGTTTAAGTCAATATTTTGGGTAGACTTGGTCGTTTCTGACCCGACCCGACTCGATAATCCGACCTAAATCCGCCCGAAATTGTTGAGTTTTGAACACGATTTTCTGAACTAAACCCGAAGTATATCGAATCTGAAAATTAGTGGGTCAAACTCGACCCGTCTGTTTGACCCGAAAAATTAAATTTTTAAAGTTCAACTTATTTATTTATTATTTCTATAATTAAGTCAAAATAGTTACAATAATATATTATTACTAGAAGATAATCATATTTTATTATATATATTGTACAAAAAGTAATATTTAGATACCATTTTTTAAAAAGAAAAAACAGAAAAAAGGTCGCAATTATAACCTATTGGATTGACCCGAAATCAAAATATACAGTTTGCATTTACCCGAACCCAAAATATACTTAACCTATAATTACTCGAACCTGATATATGACTGACCTGAAACCCGCACAGCTGATCTAATTGAGAGGTCTAATTTTGGGTCAAAGGAGGTGATGAGTTCAATAGTTGTTGATTCACACAGTGGGGTGTGGGAAAGATGGGGACCCATCTGCTGATGTGAAGTACGTGGCCCTCAGATCAGACGGGCCCACTTATTTCTTACTGGATACCCCATTACTTTATAATTTATTTTTTTTCAAGTCTTTCTCAGTGGGCTTTTTTTTTTTCGTTTGAGATAAATCAGATCATGTGAGATACAAGAGGGTCTGATTCTGCTTTCGTGGCTTCGATGAGTTTTAGCTGTTGCTTTTGTCCACTCTCATGATGTGGGTCATCGGTTTTTGGGATCAAAATTTTGGTTTATTTCAGGTAATTAATGGTAATATCATGATATATGATTAAAGTATACATACTGTTCTTTTATATGGTTGGTGAGATGTGGTAATGGTGTAGGCGGTAAAATTTGAAAAAGTGTGGTGAGTTGTAGTGAGAGTTATGATAAATGTGATATTTAAAGAGAAAGAATGTGAAAAATAGAGCTAATAAGTTAGAAGGAAGAAAAGTAAGGAAATATATTGGTAATGATTGTGGTGTGGTGAGGTGAAGTGTGATAGAAATTAAAGAGTTCGGTGCGATACCAAAGTATACTATTTTTTTTTAGAAATCTCATTTTATAGTTAAGTATACTTAATTAGAAATAATTTTAAAATGAGTATACTTAGGTGGGGAGGGGCTGGGGCATTACGTGACTGGTTTGAGTTTTGGTAAATCAACATTTGAGTTGGTTTCAGTTTTAAACACTTGTAACTTTTAGCCACCAAAGTAGTAGAAGCTTAGAGCAAAAGAATCAAATCCCATAGAAACTGGAACAATAGTTTTATTAATTAATTTGGACAAAATTATCCCATTATGTAACCATTTGCATTTAATTAATTTAATTATTTATCTTTGGAAAAAAGAAACATTATGATTAATGAAGTCAACAGAGATACAGAGTGATGGGAAAATGAAAAGCCAATCCTACAATAAACAAAGAAAGACAACACAAGGCCAGCTGTTAACCTACAGAGCCAGCCCAAGAGCATACAAGCGGCTCATCCTATCTAAGCAAGACAGGCCCCCCCAAATAACCCAAACATGAAAATAATTCAGAAATTTCCACATGAAGAATAGTAATGAAAGTGGAATAAATGTTATGATCTGCTTAGAGTAGCAAGCTACTCACGCTCTGATTATGTGTCAATCTATATAAATTATGAGTGTTGTAATTTACATAATTTATATAAATTGTAACTGTATTAATATCACTAGACCTGTCAATTCGGTTGGGTGGGCGGAGTCGGGTCGGTCGTATATCGGGTTCGGATAAATACGGGTCGGGTGTATTTCGGGTTCGGGAAAATACGGGCGGTGTATTTCGGTTTCGGGTCAACCCAATGGGTTATGATTGCGACCTTTTTTCGCGTTTTCTTTTTAAAATATGGTCTCTAAATACTACTTTTTGTACAATATAAATAATAAAATATGATTATCGTCTAGCAATGTTAGATTATTGTAACTATTTTAACTTAAATAAGATAAATAACAAATAAATAAGTTGCGCTTATAGTTTAATAGTTAAAAATTTGAATGCAAAGTCACAAATTTTAATAAAGTTTAACTCAAAAAGTTAAATTTTCGGGTCAAACGGGCGGGTTGGGTTTGACCCGCTAATTTTCGGGTTCGGTATACTTCGGGTTTAGTTGAAAAAATCGTGTTCAAAACCCAAAAATTTCGAGCGGGTTCGGGTCGGGTTATCGGATCAGTCAGAAATTGTCAGGTCTAAATATCACTGACGGGTGAGTTAAATTAATACAAAATTCATACTTCGAATTTCCAGCTAGGCAAGGCATAGACAGGTCAAATCTAATAGTCTAATTTAGAAAAATTTATTCTAACTGACTCAAAATTTAAAAATAGTTTATATCCTATTACTCTATAAAAAAAATAAAGGAAATTTGATAATGGATTTTGCTTTAAAAATATTATTTTGGACGAATCGCTAACTTAAGTTGGTAGATAATAAATTCATAATCCAAGTAATATAAATGCTTAAACTTGGAAGGGAATAAAGATGAATGAGGAAAATAAGTAGAAAGATTGATGATACAAGGAAAGTTGAAAAATGGACGTTTTAATGTTTGATTCACCATTAAGGACAACAGCGCTATAATCAAGCATAAAGTTTTTCTATAATTAATTTGTGGTCCAAGTGACTTAAGAAAGCGGGTCTGTCGTATTAACCACATTTTCGCCTCCTTATCTCAAAATATGGCCGGAACTTTGCCGGAATATAGGGATATCTTCCTTTATTTTAAAACCAACCACATTGCTTGTCTTCTTCTTTGACTTTCTATGAACAAACCCTTTTTGTTAAAAGGTTAATTTACCCTAACCAGCTTTTCGTTTTAAAATTGTCTCTATATGAGTCGATTCAATATAATAAGCTGATGATTGTATTTTTATTTTCATTTATTCAAAGTTAAAATCACTTAAAATTTGCATAAAAAGATTGTTAAAGTAATATAAAATATCAAAAAGAGAGATAAAAACAAATATAACACAACCGTTTAAAGAGATACAAGAAAATGCTCGATATAATAAGACCCCTACAAAATTGCAAGGTTGCTCTAGAGAACGGACATAAACCATTATTTTGATGCTTGTGTTTAATATATTATGCCTACACTTTGCTTAGGTTATGTAGTTATAGTATAAGCTACAATTTTATAGTGCATTGTATTTCTTTTTTATGTTTTGTTATTTTGTAACAGTTAATTAGTAGATCATTTAGTTTGAAGTAAAGACAAACAGTAGAAAAATAGGTAGCCATAATAAATACAATAGGAAAACAGGTACTCCTAATATTGGGGTGTGACAAATGTTCAACTAACAATTTAGATTTGGGCTATACATAGTAGCAGAAGTTTCCCTTACCCCTAAGCTCGAACCCTGCGTTTCATATATATATATATTTATATCATATTATTAGTCTTTAAGACTTATGAGTTATGAAGGATATTAGGGTGATCACTAAAATTAAATATTTTGATAAATTTATCCTCACTTTCCATAGATGGGGAGATAGAAAGACGGATGAATATTGTTAAATTACTCCTCGACCTTAATTACCAATTAATTAATTACTAATTACTAATGGGTCAACCATAATGACGTGGTGCAGGTTTTACGCATCCGAGGTGATCGCAGCTCTAGAGTACATCCACATGATGGGTATAGTGTACCGTGATCTAAAGCCCGAAAACGTGCTTGTCAGATCGGACGGCCACATCATGCTAACTGACTTCGATCTCTCCTTAATCTGCGACGGCCAAACCGCACCTACGCCGCAGATTATAACGGCCTCATCCAACCCGGATCCGAAGCTGGCACAAACGGGTTCAGGCCCCGAGCCCACCACTTCTTCTTCTTCTTCTTCTTCATCATCTTCGTCTTCATGCATCATCCCCAACTGCATGGTGCCAGCGGTATCCTGCTTCAACCCGACCCGGAGCAGGAAACCCTGGCGCCTCAAGAAGAAGAAACCCAACCGCCGCTTCGAGCCCGAGTTCGTGGCGGAGCCTGTGGATGTCCGCTCGATGTCGTTCGTCGGTACACACGAGTACTTGGCCCCGGAGATCGTCTCCGGCGAGGGACATGGCAGCGCTGTCGATTGGTGGACCCTCGGGATCTTCATATTCGAGCTCTTCTACGGAACGACGCCGTTTAAGGGCTCCGACAACGAGATGACCCTGGCGAATATTGTGGCTCGGGCTTTGGAATTTCCGAAAGAACCCTCGGTTCCCAGCTCGGCAAAGGACCTCATAAGTCAGCTGTTGGTGAAGGATCCGACCCGGAGGTTGGGCTCGGGTATGGGGGCGACCCCTATTAAACAGCATCCGTTTTTTAACGGCGTTAATTGGGCGTTGTTGAGGTGTATGAAACCGCCGTTTGTGCCGCCTCCGTTTAGTTGGGGAACTCAAAATGAAAATGGAAATAGGGAGGCGGGGACGGATGAGAGTTGTCCTGATACTCCTGTTGAGTACTATTAATTACTCAATAATTATTAATTAACCATCATGCATTAATCAAAAGTAAGTTTTATTCTCCTTTTAGAAAACACTTTATTTTCCCCCCCTACATGTTAAATAGGTCTAATATTTTTTTTTTTGATGGGAGTTAAATAGGTCTTTTACCATACCAGGCTTGTGGCATTTTGTTTTTCACTAATTCTGTTTTTTTTTTTTAAAAAAAAGAATCCAGTACTGTTAGATTGGGCTATCATTTAAAGGTAATCATCTGTTAACTTTACAAGTTGGGGAATAAAAGATGTTAATCAAGCCTAAGGTTTAATTTGTGATTTTTCTTGTTTTCACAAAAATAATCATTGGTGCGTAATAATGAAGATGGGGATGGCTGTTAATTTCACTCTGACCTCTTTACTTTAGTACTTTTATCATAACTTTCAATTACTAATCATTATTAATCAACATAAATGGACAAGATTTCTATAATAATGGTGGTTTTTTTTGTTTAATTAGTGTAAAAACCATTATATTGAATTGAATGACAAAATATAATAAAGTGGGTACCAAATAATAATGCGAAAATAACATATAAGATAATAATAGAAGCAATAATGAATGAAATCCATGAATAGAGGGGTGGTTAGATTAGATCCGGCATTAATTGGGCTTCACATTTGGCTTGTCTTGCGTTTGCGAGTTTGCGAGATGGAGTTTCGGTTGAGATTAGAGAAATAATATAGGGTTTGTCAGTAAGCTAGGGTTGGAATAATTAGTTGAAGGCAGCCTGCCAGTAGGGGGATATTGAAACCACACACACCACATGTGATGAATTCAACCTCTTCAACCTCTTCAACATCTTCATCATTTCATTATTTTGGATGGTTTTGAGCTTGAAAAGAAAGGGAGACACCTGATATTGCAAAAAATAGTTGGAAGGTATCACACATTTTTTTACAACTGATTAGAAGGGAATCACTTTTCTTTAATACACTAAAAAGGAACCACATCTTCAAAGAATTGGTTGTTGGGTGATTTTCTGACTATTTTGACTTAATTCTGGCGATATATATATGAAAATATAGAAATCCCTTATGTTTTATCAAATAATTGCTGGGATGTGTTATATATTTCTAAAAACTGACTAGAAGAGGACCACTTTTTCACACTTCTTCTCTGCACTCTCTCCTCCCCCAAATATCAATAGAACTCCACCTATCAAAACTATAAACAAACTCATCTTCTTCGTCATTCGCCCACCACCCCACCACCACCACTACCGCCAGTCCAACCAACACCACCACCAATTTAGCGCTCAACCACCACAGAGAACAACAATGGTCATTTCAATCAAATCCCAATCTAAGTTTGACACAACCAAGCACAAACCTTTCTTCTCATTCTCTAATTCAAACTAAATTCAACACCCACACCATAACAACTAATCAAACTCCATTTTTGCAACCCAAATATTGCCAGAAAAAGCCACTCCAGCCACCCAAAAACATCCATAACCACCCGAACTCAATCCTGAACCATCATCGTTTCTCCTCTATTTCGCGCGACCAGACTCGCTGCTGTCGCCAAGGCCGCTGCCAGCGACCTATGTTGACTGACGCCCAAACCTACGTCAACCAAACGCCGCACCAGACGCCCTTCCTCCTCTCTCCTTGCTTGATATTAGGACTTGATGGGTTGAGTTAAGACCCAAAAACAAAATAACATATTGAGAAATTGACATGCTGATGAAATGAGGAGAATGATTTGTGCTTGGGTGTGTCAAACTTAGATTGTGGTTTGATTTAAAATAGTCATGGTGGTTCTCAATGGTGGCTGAGTGCCGAATTGAGTGATGGTGGGGTTGTTGGCGGTTGGACTGGTGGTTGTGGTGGTAGTCGAGTGGTGGACGAATGAAGAAGAAGAAGAAGAGTTCGTTTAAGGTTTTGATGGGTAAAGTTGTATTGATATTTGGGGGAGGAGAGAGTGCAGAGAAAAGGTGCGAAAAAGTGGTCCCTGTCCAGTCAGTTTTTAGAAATGTATCCTAGCAATTGTTTGCTAAAACATAGGGATATTTCTTTCTTTCCATATTTATATTGTCGGAATTCAATCAAAACGGTCAGAAAATCCCCCAACAGCCAGTTCTTTGAAGATGTGGTCCCCTTCGAGTGCTTTAAAAAAGTGGTCCCCTTCTGGTCAGTTGTTAAAAATGTGTGGCACCTCCCAACAATTTTTTTTCTCTGATATTAATCAAATATAAATTCAGAAGTCACTATTTTAGCTTTGGTTTGAGCAAAACTTATTTTCTTTTTTGATTTTTTTCAATTATTATTAGAGTCCTATTTGTGTTATGAGTCCTTTTTCTAATAGGAATCTAAGCCCTTTAATGTGTTTTATTAGGAGTCTTGTTTCTAGCGTATTAACGCTCACCGCCAATGTATAAATAGGATTTTTTTCACACCTCTTCAATAACAAGAAATTAGAGAGTAACTTATTTTCTCCAATATCTTTTCTTCAAATTACTTTTCTACATGGTATTACAGCCAGGTTGAAGGAGAAGTTGTGGTCGAAATCACGGCATAATTCAATGGATGATGAGAGACCGAGAAATAATTCAAAACCACAGTGGTTGATTGATAGTGGCGCTTCTGCTCACATGACCGATGATGCAACAATATTAAGAGATATTGAAAATATTCAATCTATGGTAGTTAATTTACCCAATGGTGCGAAAACGGTTGCCGACAAGCAAGGAAAATTTTTTTTGACAGAAAAATTACAGCTGCATCAAACACTTTTTGTTCCCTCTTTAAATTGCAACCTTATCTCTGTTTATCGTTTATGTAAGGATTTAAATTGGATTGTCACATTTGATGAAAATTATTGCATTGTGCAGGACCGCACCTCGGGGAATCTAATTGGTACAGGCAAACGGTCTGACGGGGTCTACTTCTACAAGGACAATCAGGTAGGTACCAAAACTAATGTTGTGCATACTGGAAGACTATGACATCAAAGATTGGGGCATCCTTCAAAGGAAATATTACATCTTCTTGATAAATCCTTACAAGGTACCAATTTAGTTATGGATAATGATGATGCTTGTGAAATTTGTTTTAGGGAAAAACAAACTAGGAACCCGTTTATTGTTAGTGAAAGTAAAGCTAAAGGCTTGTTTGATATTATTCACATTGACATATGGGGCCCATACATAGTTTTTGCCTTGTGTGGTGCACATTATTTCCTTACTATTGTGGATGATTTTAGTAGAAGTGTTTGGGTCTGTTTGATGAAAGGAAAGAGTGAAACTGCAAGACACTTGAAAATTTTTATAGTAATGGTGCAAAATCAATTCGGGAGAAATATTAAGGTAATAAGAAGTGACAATGGTTTAGAGTTTAAGTCAAGAACCATGAAAAAAATTTACGTTGAAAGGGGAATTTTGCACCAAACTAGCTGTGTAGATAAACCTCAGCAAATGGAAGAGTTGAGAGAAAACATTGGCATATCTTAAATGTTGCTCGAGCTCTGTGTTTTCAAGCCAACCAACCAATATATTTTTGGGGTGAATGTGTTAAAACATCGACCTATTTGATAAACTGAACACCAAGCAAATTGTTGAAAGGGAGATCCCCGTATGAGTTGATGTATGGTGCAAAACCCAACTATGATCACATTAAGGTGTTTGGATGCTTGTGTTATGCTCAAACTAGAACAACTGACAAATTTGCCTCTCGCAGCCGCAAGTGTATTTTTGTCGGATACCCTCTTGAAAGAAAAGGTTGGAATTTATATGACCTTGAAAATCATGAATTCTTTACAAGTAGGGATGTGAAATTCTTTGAAGAAACTTTTCCTTTTAATGAGACACCAACTCAAGATCAAGACAAAAATCTAAGGGTGCCTATTTGGAGTGAAAACAAATTTTTTGAAGATGATGTAGGTAACCCACCAATATGCAAAAATGATTTGGCCCAATCAGAAAAATCAACCAGCCAAGTGGATCATAATGGAAAAAATATTGTTGATCCAGTAGTGGATTTAGGGGGAGATGTAACACACGGGCTTACACCGGGAATTTCAGAAAGTTATGAACAACATGATAGAGGTGTTTTATATTTGTACTCGAATCTGAGCCCAGGCAAGAAGAAAATTAAGGAGTAGACCAGGCTGTTGACAACATGAACCCTTTTCCTCACAACATCAACTGGGTTTAGCAGAAAATAATCTTAATCAAGCTCAACAACATCAACTCATTGCCCCAGATACTAGGCGATCTGAATGGATCAAACGTCCGACAACCAAGCTGAATGATTACATCTGCTACAACGCTAGTATTACAGACCCCATCTCGGCTGCTTCGCCTCACCAAAAGGTATCCCCAGGTACGCCCTATCCTTTAATTTACATCATTATGTGACTTATGTCAATTTTTCTCTCTCACATAAAAATTATTTGACAAGAATTATGAAGGTCGATGAACCTAGATTTTTCCATGAAGCTATCAAAGATAGTATAGGTGGCGAGATGCTATGACCGAAGAGGTACAAGCCTTACAAAAAACTGGTATTTGGTTGATCTTCCAGCTAGAAAGAAACCGATTGGATGTAAATGGGTTTATCGAGTCAAATACAATGCAGATGGAACAATTCAAAGATACAAGGCTAGACTGGTCATTCGCGGAGATCTTCAAGAAGAAGGTATTGATTACAATGAAACTTTTGCACCAGTTGATAAGATGACAAGTGTTCGGTGTTTTCTCTCTGCTGCTATCGCTAAAGGATGGGATCTACACCAATTAGATGTGAACAACGCCTTTTTACATGGTGATCTTGATGAAGAGGTGTACATGAAATTGCCGCCATGTTATACAACCTCTACACAAAATAAAGTCTGCAGACTAAGAAAATCACTTTATGGATTAAAACAAGCGCCTAGACAATGGTTTGGGAAACTATCCTCTAAGCTCCGTAAGTACGGATTTGTGAAATCCTATGTCGAATATTTCTTATTCACTTATCAAAAGGAAGGAGTTTTATGGTCCTTCTTATATATGTTGATGACATTATTCTTGCTACTAATAATGTTGAAGAATGTCAAAAGTTCAAGACTTATTTGGATGAGTGCTTTAGCATTAAGGACCTTGGCCCTCTAAAATATTTCTTGGGCATTTAGGTAGCCCGAGGACAACGAGGTCTCTTTCTTTGTCAGCGTAAGTACGTTTTGTAGATAGTTGATGAATGCGGCCTCCTAGATGCCAAACCTACGACCTTTCCTATAGAGCATAATCATAAGCTTGCCCTTGCTCAAGCAAAGACTCTACAAGATCCAACCTCACACAGAAGACTTGTATAACCAGGCCAGACCTCACATATTTAGTTCATATCCTTTCTCAGTTCATGTGGAACACAAAGGAAGAACATATGGAAGCAACAAAGAGAGTTGTTCGCTACATTGAAGGTTTACCTGGACAAGGAATACTTTTACCAAAGGAATCAAACATGCAGCTAGTTTCCTATTGTGACTCAGATTGGGGAGCCTGCCCAACTACAAGAAGATCTCTCACAGGGTACTTCATTACTTTAGGAGAAGCCCCTATGTCGTGGTAGACTAAAAAGCAGACTATTGTATCTTGATCGTCTGCAGAAGCGGAATATAGATCAATGGTAGTTGCTACTTGTGAGCTTATTTGGTTAAAATCTTTCTTGGTTGCCTTAGGTTTTTGCCCACACAACCCATGAAATTATTTTGTGACAGTCAAGTAGCCCTCCATATTGCTACTAATCTAGTCTATCATGAGCGAACTAAACATATAGAGATTGATTGTCATTTTGTACGTGAGAAAGTTGAAGACGGACAACTTCTTCTATTCAAGATAAACACTAAGCAGCAACCGGCATACATTTTCACAAAAGCTCTTGGCAGAGACCAGTTTCAGTATTTGATGTCCAAGTTGGGCATTGTCAACCTGCATGCTCCAACTTGAGAGGGAGTATTAGAGTCCTATTTGTGTTAGGAGTCCTTTTTCTAATAGGAATCTAAGTCCTTTAATGTGTTTTATTAGGAGTCTTCTTTTTAGCGTATTAACGCTCACCGCCAATGTATAAATGAGATTTCTTTCACATCTCTTCAATAACAAGAAATTAGAGAGTAATTTATTTTCTCCAATATCTTTTCTTCTAATTATTTTTCTACAATTATTGAAAGTCAAAAGGCTTAAAAGTTCACAATGTACGTACAACAAATAGCGATACAAACAACAAACAACCAACTCCAAAAGATAAATGTTACAATCAAGCACTGCTAAACAAAAACAACACAGCAAGGACGTTCGCACCCATGACAACCAAACACCTTCACAATTCAATCACGATGTTGAATGATCCGCAACTTCAGTTTAATGGGTCATCGAGAATTCGCACGCCTATATCATTGCCGATAATCACGACCCTTCAATCTATCTCAGTATCAATATTTTTCAATCAAGGTAATAAATCATAACTTATTTTCAATTAAAAAATGATAGTTGTGGTAATCACATCATATTTTTCAATCAATGTTCAACTTTTGGTGAAAGCTGAAAAACCTTTGTGCATTAAATTTCTAGGGTAATAAATCATATTTGTCGTAGATAATTGAATATTTACCCAATGTCTCTCGGTTTGTAAATTTTACTAGTTTTTGTCCCTAAATTATGAGCCCAATGATTAGGCCTACTTTACTTGGCCTCAGTGGCGGATCCAAAATCTAATGTCAGTGGAGTCAAAATATAAATGATGAAAAAAAATAAAATTTAACGACACTGAAAAACTTAAATATTAATTTTCTGGCCACTTTCTCATAAAATCTTTCTGTTTAAGTTTGGAGCACGAAGAAAACAGTGGATATGTGAATGTATTTGTGTATCTTGTTTTGCTTAAAATTTTAGATTTTTTTTAATGTTTTTGTCTTCGAAGCGAATGAGGATTGTGTTGGCGAGAATGAGTTTTTTTATTTTTTTTGAGATCCAAAGTAATGGTGGAGATTCCATGATCCAAAATCGTGATGATAGTTCAATAATGAAATTATGAAGCGAAATTTTGCAAAACAAAAATAAAAACTAGCATATATGCAACTATAGAGATTTGAACTTGCAACTCACTAACAATATATACCCACAAACCACTAGACTAATTGCCATTATTATCTATGACAAATACATTAATATAGTTAACATATGTATAAATTATAAACATTTTTCTTTTCAAAACGGACCCTTTTAAGCAAAAAGTCCACCAATTGAGATTCAAACTCGCGCTTCACAACAACAACATGGACGACATACCGCTAGACTAGCAACTACTTAATGTTGATCAATGCAGTCAACGTATATATATTATGTATACATTTTTTTTTTCTGAAACAGAAATTTTTTCCCCAAAATTTCAGTGGAGTCAAGTCGTTTGACTTCACTGGATACATACTAGATCCGCCCCTGCTTGGCCTTTTCTTTAAAAACATAAACTCATTTTTAATATTAGAGCGCATTTAATATGGCGGATTAAGAGGTCTTGTTATTTTGAATGGTAAGTTAGGTTTATCTTTTCATTTCGTTACTTTACGTTATATTCGAATCTCTAAAAAATACTTAAACTAAAATTATTTCCTTACCTTACTTTTACTACCGGCTTTACTTTACATAACTTAATCATACCACTTTAGAGAATAGAGCATGACTTGTTCTAGAAAGAGTAAACCCCTTGTTTGAGAACATGTGAGGAAATTAAAGGAATATGAGAAAATGGCTACTTCCTTTGAAGCATGCATTTCAATATGTTGAAATATATGGATGTGGTATCTTGAGCGGTCCTTTCACGCATGAATTTAGATATAACCGATGATAATTTCCTTTCATACATGAATGTAAATACCTTTGATTTGATTAGCGCTGGCAAAAAATGGGGTTTGGGTAAATTCGAACAATGTTAAAAATTCGGATGAAAAATTCATGTCCGGACCCGGTTTTATTTCGGATCGATCCGGGCCGGACAATTCAGACGAAGCTAAAATTGGATTCGGACAATAGAAAAAAGATGGATTTTATGTTCGAATATTCGGTCAATATCAAAATTCGGACGAAGAATCTATGTTCAGACCCGATTTTTTTTCGGGTCGAACAATTCGGATAATCCAGATCGAACGAATTTTTGCCAACGCTAGATTTGATTAAATCTAGCTTTTATCCACCATACATAAATTCAGATATTTCGGAGCATTATTTTTCCAACACAACAAATTCAACAGGAAAGAATTATAGTCCTTGGTGTGTAGTTGGGAACAAGCAACCTCTCCCCACCCCCCACCCCCCCTTCGAAGACAATTAACATAGAGAATTTGGAGGAGGGGGGGGGGGGGGGACTGGATACATACTTAGGTGCAAAAGTCAATGAAAAAGGAGCATCGAGGAGACAACATAATATAATATACGAAGCCGACAAAGTAAGTAGGTATAAACAAATCCAATGGAACTCCAAGAATCAACAAAACAAATCAACGCAAACGGAGGGCAAAAGGGTTAATCCTTCATGGCTCCAATACATTCGTATATTTCCTTTTGTTATTTTTCCAATCAAGGGTAAGTAGGTAGATTAGTAACTTTTTATACACTCTAGTAACAAGTGAGTATTACCTCTGCCCCAAAATATTTATCTTTTATCTAATTTTTTTGTTTCAAAATATTTGTCTCGTTTACGATCTCGACAACTGTAATTTCTTTTCTACCCTTACTTTTTAATAAATTCATTTATTACTTTTTACAATTTCAACAATTATTATTTTCAATTAAAGTAGGGGTAGTTTTGGTAAATTACAAACTTTTCACCTCAATTTTCAATATATATTAGTCTTCTCAAATTAGGTAAATGGGCAAATATAATGAGACGTAGGTAGTACTTAAACTATTTTAATAAATAAGATTCATCATTTCTATAATTTTTGTCCATAAAATTAGTGCCACATTTAAATTTTTTGACTAGGGATCACCAATACACTATTATATTCATATGATAAATATAAAATTTATAATTTTTATCCTTAATTATACTAACTTATTTTTTTCCCTGATATTAACGGTGGTTGCGACCACCCTCGAAATACACCGGATCTGCCGGTGCATGAAATTTATGTTTACCTCATACTAGCTTTTGAGACTTCATCCTTAAAAAGTTTGAAAGGTGGAATTGACTACCAGAGCAGACAAAAGTTTGCCTAATCCGAAAAATCAGAATCGTCGCCCAAAAAAACGGGTTCGGGCATAAATTTTTTGTCGAAATTTTGATATTGAATTTGTACATAATATTTCTCATTTTTTTATTGTCCGAAGCTGATTCTGACCTGAATTCAGCATCGTTCAAATCGTTTGACACAGTATGACTTGGACATGAATTTTCCATCCGAATTTTGACATTGACCGACCCCAAATTTATCAAGACTTGACTTTTTCCTAGCGCTATTGACTACCACTTCTTGGATATTGCATTTGTAATTGTATATAGCTACCTAGTTACTTTAACTTGCATGGTATAGATTGGAGTGGTTAGCCTTTTGACGGTGATCTTCTTAGCCTATTTTGGCTTTATCATTTTGGGTTTTGTGGAATTAGCTTCACACATAAGACCAAAGTTTATGTTTCTTAGGGATTCCTCCTAATAGACCGCCCATGTGCTTTCCGTTTATGAGTCCAAAAGTACGTGGGGTCTTACATTACACCTATCTAATCCTTGTTTCTGGATTTATGTGTACTTAACTCTAAATTTCCATTCAAAACGTACACATAAAATTGTGTGAACTAGGAGGAACCAATGTGTTTGGATGATTCAAATTGGACTAATATAATCATAGTTTCATTTATTATAAATATTCAATGTCAAAGGAGACATAACTAGAATTTCAACACGATCCATCAATTTATAGTTTTTTTGTATGAATAAATTAGCTTACGTCAAATATTCACTCAAATTGATCGGTTGATCATGTTGTCTCACACTAATAATATGATCAAATTTGTTAAATATTTGACTGTAAATTAAATTTAGGAAGAAAAAAACATATATGAGTAGTCAATTAAAGTAATTATATGGACAATATGATCCACCCACAATATTCAATTATTTTTTTGGTCATTGGTCATTGGTCATTGGGCTGCAGCCCATTTTTATTCATCCAGACGAAAGCAAATGCCTTACATAAGAATCTCAAAATATTCATTGAGAAACAAATTAAAGTGTGCATGAATTGTTAGTATTAGTTAGTTTGGCATCCCTTGTAGGTTGAGTAGCACTAGGAAAAATTTAATGGAGTATTTAGAAGGCATGGGTAAGTATGCATAGCAAAACATGATACATAAATTTACAACACATGGACGCATGCCGACAAGCATGTTCCCTGGCGCGTTACTTAATACATCTGATCCCGATCAAGGTCTCCTCCACTCAGTTCTTACATACTTTCACCCCATTCACGTGCATACATTCACCACATTCTTTCTTGCTCCCGCAGTACAATATTGTTAAAATCGGGATCTTAACTCGGATCTTGTGATTGTTAGATTTGGAATTAACTTACGTAGGATTGTGAATCAGAATGTAGATATTAAAATCGAATCAAAGATTTTAGATCATAAAATCGTAGGATCGTAGAGCAGGATCGGGAAATAACTATGCCCTCATATGACTTCATTCATATTAATTGTTACTTAGTTGATTTTCATAGTCTTGAATATTATTCTTTTACTCCATTTGTTCCATATTAATTATTCCCCCGATGTTATAATTTCTCAATATATACAATATGTCAATATTGTAGTATATGAAAGTACTATCATTTGATTCATAACGGAAAATACTATTGTAAAATATGTTATAAGAAATTATTAGTCAAAAAGAATATTGGGGACAATTAATATGGAATGAAGGGAATAGTTAATAACTTTTATATACACCTTTCATTCCATATTAATTGTTATAGTTTTGACTTTTAGGAATCTAATATTTTATCAGTGTTTGTCATATTAATTGTCACTCTTTTATTGATAATTTTTTACATAATATATTATTAACAATTGCAATATTATACTTTTATAATAGTATTTTTTTTATAAATCTAATAGCGATAATTTTATATAACAACCCATTGTATATATTGAGAAATTTATGGTCAAAATTTTTGAAATTTGACTGCAAAATTTCCAAAGACGACAATTAATATGGAATGAAGGAAGTAATATTTTATCAACAAAGCAATATCATACTTTAGGATACCATTTTCACAACGAACCTGATAATAATAATTTTGTATAACAAATAATTATGTATATTGTAAATTAAGTTAACAATAAAGTTTTTTAAAATTGCGCGCGATACACAAAATTTTCAAAGCGGCAAACAATATGGAATGGAGGGAGTTTATTTTACCGACCACAAGACTTTTTGATGGTTTATTTGATGCAATCTAAATAAATATGCCACAGAATAGGGATGACAACGGGGCGGATCGGGCCGGGGGAGTATATCCCTGTCCCCATCCCCGCTCCAAAAACTTGCCCCATCCCCATCCCTGCTTCGGAGAATGATTCTTGTCCAATCCTCATCCACATCCCCGAGGATTCCCCATCCCTAATGGGGTTTTTTTAAAGCTATTTAAAATCTAACCAAATTTTAATTGAACCAAATTTTTAATCGGACCCGGTTTTTAACCTGTTCAAAATACAACGTATTTAATTTGTTCAAGCAATGATACATCCAAATCAAACAATAATACATTAACAAGTGTTATTCGGAAGAAAAAATACAATAATACATCCTCCTCAAGTTTAATGACAAGCCTAAAGTAAACTAAAAACAATTAAAAGCATAAACACAGACAGGGTAAGAATTAAAATTCGAAAATTACTATTTTATCCTTGCTATTAATATATATATATTAAATCAGAGAAAAAGTTATTTGGTAATTTTAAAATTTTCTGGGACGGGGATTCAGGGATGGGGAAAATTTGCTCCCCATCCCCGCCTGCCTCCGAAATAATTTAAAATCGCCCCATCCCCAATGGGGTGGATTTTTCCCAGAGCGGACGGACCCAATAGATTCACATCCCTAGAACAGAAGAGTTACATGGCTGATGTAACATACTTTCTTAAAGCTATTTTGTTGACTTCAATTCTAAAAAAAGTTTCTCTTATTTGATGGGCCGTACAAATACCATAACACTGTGTAGACGTATTTTGCCATTCTCCGTTGGTGATTAGAGAAAGAAAAAGAGGATGAGAATTAATCAGGCCCAATGTGAATATCGATATCTGAAAATATTCCTCTCAACCATGAATTATGAGTTTGAGAATTCTGAAACAGTGTCATCCGAAATAACTATAATTATGTATGGCAGTAATGTTTGCGGTAATGTTTAGCATTTTGACCAAGTTATAATTCTAATTGCATAAATATATGTATTAGGTAAGCTAATGTTTGAAGAACGTTTTGTAAAACATTAATAAAGTTAATATTTAGTGTTTGAAGTAGTGTTTCATGTTTTTGGGTAAAAAACACCCTTTGAAAATTTTGTCTTTGGAAATTATTCATATATTTTTATGTCAATTCACATTAATTTGCTAACTCAATTGCTAAATTACCGAACACAATTCTCATCTGAACAATAATATGCTATCCATTACTTAAAACCGTTATTTCCTATCTAAATCAATATTTGGTACATAAACCATTATCCATTATCTAAAACGCTAATTTTGCCGTTAAAGATCTATATCTATAAAATTTGAATAGTTCATAGTTGGGGAATTTGTAAATTCTTGCACCAACTACAGCAAACAACATAGTTGGACATGGACAATTGAAAAGCTAAACCAAGAGCATACAAAAAATGTCCATCTAAATCCAGCAGCAACAAAGACCGATCAATCAGGGCCCAAATGAATGTAACCGACCTCATACTAATGCTGTCCTTGTGCAGCCCATTCACAACATAAAATGGAGGTATATAAAGGCCTAAGTTGTAAAACCATCGAGAACCCAACCAAAATTCATCTTAGAAACATTTTACTAATCCTTACGTGAGTATTAGACCTGGCAAAGCTGATCCGAGATCCGAAATCCGATCCGAAAAATCCGAATCCGATTCCGATCCGACACCGAAATGGATGATCCGGTCTTGATCCGAACCCGGAGATAATCCGACCCCGAATCCGATCCGAATCTCAACCCAAATTTTACCGAATAAGAAAGAGATCCGAAATAATCCGATCCGATCCGAACCCAACCCGAGCATTGCCAAATCCGAGTTAACCCGAATCCGAAATTGCCCGAACTGATTTTTACCCGAGCTGAGCCACATCCAAAATAATTTGATCCGATCTGAACCCGACTCGAGCATTGCCAAATCCGAGTTAACCAGAATCCGAATTTGCCCGACCTGAATTTTATCTGACCCGAGCCAAGCCAAATCCGATTTAACCCGAATCCAAAAATTGCCTGAACCGAATTTTATCTTATTCAAGTCGATTCGACCGAGTCAAATTTGATTTAACCCGAATTTGAAAATTGTTCGAATGGAGTTTCACGCTGCTCGACGCACATTCGAACCGAAATAGAACCAAACTAAGCCGACTCGATTATAATTCGACCAATCACAATAAAAAATGTCTGGTACCATTATAATTTATAAATTATATAATTCAACTTTACTTTTAAGTTGGATTTTTGTAAATTTTGAGATGATTACCTTTAATTTATAAATTATATATTTTGATTTTTAAAATTATGAATTTAGAGCTTAGTAGACGTTTATTCGAAACCATCCGCCAATCCACAACCACTATATATCTAAACTACAAATTTTTCAAACAAGGTCTGTGTAATTGGCATAAAATTATAGACTAATTTCATTACTTCGGTGTATATGACATGTTTAGATTGTTTACCCAATATTATAAACTTAGATCCGAATTTGGTCCGATCCAAAAACAACCCGAAGATCTCGATCCGATCAAACCTACCCTAATCCGATCCAAACTCGACAAAAACCCATCCGAGTGAATTCGAACCCGAACCCCACCCAATCCAACTATAACCCGAAGGATCCTGATCCAATCAAAACCGGTCATATTCCGATCCGAACCCGACACAACCCATTCGAGTCAATCCGAACCCGACAAAAACCCGTCCGAGTCAATCCGAACCCGAATCCCACCCGAACATTACGATCCGATTAAACCCGGTCCGAATCCGATCCGAAACCCGACAAAACACATCCGAGTCAATCCGAACCCGAACCCCATCCGATCCGAATCCGAATCCGAACCAGAGTACGGCTGATCCGAAAAATCCGAATCCGAGTTAATCCGATCCGAATCCGATCCGATCCATCCGATTGCCAGGTCTAGTGAGTATTGAGTAATCATAGAAACATTTGTATCTGACTTATTAGGGTCAAATCTACAAATAATTTATAGGGGTTCAAAGTTATATATTATCTACTGACTTAAAAAATATTTAAATTTCATCATTTATGTTTGCTTGTGATTTGTGAAGGGTTTCGTTAGTGCTGGCAAAAATTCGGGTCCGGGTAAATTTGGGTCGGTCAAATTCAGACAATGTCAAAATTTGGACGACAAATTCATGTCCGGACCCGGTTTTATTTCGGGTCGAACAATTCGGACGAAGCAAAAATCGGGTTCGGACAATAGAAAAAAGAGAAATTTTATGTCTAAATATTCGGTCAATATCAAAATTCGGACGAAAAATCTATGTCCATACCCGATTTTTTCCGGGTCGGACAATTCGGATAATTCAGGTCGGACGAAATTTTGCCAGCGTTAGGTTTCGTAATATTTGATATACAAAATAGTATTTACCCTTACTGTTATTATTGGTACAAGTCAAACAACTTATGTACTATAAAATTATAAGTCATAACATTTCGATGCCAATTTATAAAGATGTAAAAGTTAATTTTTAATTATAGTTAATATTTTATAGATAATTTTATAAATGAAATTTAAGAAAATTAAATTAAATTTCTATCTATTCTTTGAACTATGTATAAAAAATGTTCATAAATAAAAGTAACAATACTTTTTTTTACGTGCGACAAGTCAAACTAACATATAATTGCTAATTTAATAACCAGAGTAGCAAAAAAAAAAAAAAATCCAACATAAAAAGTTTACCGCTTGGAAAAATTTGTGGCCAAAAGGCCCAAAAGTTCATTATTTCAAATATGAATGCAGATATAATCATATAAAGATTGAAAAAAAAGATAATATGTTATAATCCACTTTTGTCATGTTCAAACACAAGACCTCATTTATAGAAAATATCATAAGTATTTACCCATTAAGCTACCTCATTTTTCTACCATATGCTATTTATAGTGACTATTAATTTTCAAGTTATACCATATATTTTGGTGGATAGGTCCACAACATGGATTAAAACAATTCAACCTTTTATGTGATGAATTTGTATCAAAAAATTGATAAATTTAATTGATATTGATGAATTTTGCAATACTATATTAATAAATTTATGATGAGTTGTTTTTATAAAATTTAGCACCTTCATTTTAGTGGACCTAGGTATGTACTTCAAGATGTATCATGTGACAATTGATTAATGGGTTATTGACCTTGATGGACGGCCCAACAAGCAAATTGACCTAATGGTCTTATGAGGACATGGAGGTCTCAATTTGCAATTAAACATGAGTCCCAAAATGATGACAGGGCATGCCATGTATTTTTTTTTGTTCCAATGTAAAAGCCGGTTGAATTTTTTGTAAAAGAAAGATGTGGTTCAATGGAAGAGAAAGATGGAGTTCAATGGGGTACAAAAGAAGAAGAAGAAGAAGAAGAAGAATAAGAAGAAGAAAACAGTAGCAGAATAAAAAATCGAAGAAGAAGAAGAAGAAAGAAGAAGAAAGGAGAAGAAATCGAACAAGAAAGGAGGAGGAGGAGGAGGAGAAGAAGAAGAAGAAGAATTTGTATAATTTATTTTTGCTTTTTACAGTAAAACATCAATAATTTGTGTAATTTTTGCTTTTGGGAGCGAGTTGCTCATTTTTAGTTTCTTTGCACTTGTCTACGAATGAATAATGGATTATAATTTCACAGAGCTTCTTCTTCTTCTTCTTCTTCTTCTTCTTCTTCTTCTTCTTCAAATGAATAATGGAGTTTCGACACACCTTTTTTCATATAAAATAATGAAAGGGTCATTTAAGTCATTTCCTTCTCAATGTTATGGGCAGCATGGTACATTCACATAGTCATATATGGGTATTATTGTATTTTCTCATTTCCAATGAGAAGTAACCAGATTTTGCCACTAAAAATCACTTTCACTTAATGTCAAGTAAGGTAAAAATTATTTCACAAATGTCGGGTGTGCAAAAATTATTATCACAAATATCAGGTAAGGTAAATGTAATTTCTGTCCCAATTTCATATCATTTTGTTATTCTAAATTTCAACTCATGGGTGACCTTCAGTTTTATTTTATTGCTGTCAAACACTTACAAATAGTTTGGACAGATCCCTTACAAATGTAGTGGTCTTGAAAATATTCAAGGGAAAAAGCTTCCATTAGTCTATTCTCACAACTGTAAACACAATTGTGTTCACATTAAATGTTTAGGGTAATTGGATTCTAATCATACGAACTTTTGGCCATATAAGACTTAATAATACGAACTTTCGATTTGATTCTTAATAATACGAACTTTGACCCCCTGTTGGATACAGTAACACGCCACTGAGTTAGTGATTATTTGACTCGCCGGAAAGTTGAGTTGGCAGGCCAGGCACGTGGTCTTTGCTCTCATGCTTTGCCAGGTCAGCAATTGACCAAAAAAAAGCCACGTCAGCCTTTTAATTTCCCTCCAGACCAACTGTACGTTAGGTTTTTTTTTTAATTTTTTGTTTTGAAAAAAAGGCCCCTCAACTACTGTAATATTCATCCATCATCTTCATCGTCTATTCTCTCTCTATCATCTGCGAAGAACAATTCTAGGTTTGGGGAAAGGGTTTTGTGAAAAGTGCTTGCAAATCTCCATCAACTACTGCTGCTGCTGACGTCTCCAGTACTCATAGAAAGCCTCGATCGACACTGTGCAACGGTAAAAACAAAAGTAGAGGTTAGTTGTTTTCTTCCTTAAAATGATGACAATGTCGACCAAAACCCTAGCTTTGATAGGCCAAAAGATTATGTTTTTTTGGAGTAAAATTCGTTTTTTACAGTTTAGGGTTTCTGGGTAGGGAATCTAGTGGGGAATTTTACCATTTAAAGTTAGGGTTACTTGAAAGTTCGAATTTGGGGGTTTAAAACTAAACAAAATGGTAACATTTTTTCCTGTTTTTGTCTTATACAGAACGATGTTGTATGATTTGGTGAATTTGACAATTTACTATGGGGGTAAGTTTGTGGAGGACCCAGAATATAGATATGAGGGTGACTTGGTGAGATATGAGGCTTATGATATTGATAAACTATGTTATTTGGAGATAGTAGGGCTTGTTAAGGATGAAGGGTACACTAATGTAGAAACTGTGTACTATTCCGTACCTGGTTTGGACTTGAAGTCATCATTGAGGAGGTGTTTCACACATTTTGAGAGCATTGATATGCTAAATTGTGCAATGACATATGAGCAAACCCTAGAACTCTATATTGCTGTAATTAAGTTGATCGTGTTGTATATTTGGGAGTAATTGATGCCATTTTGTGATTGAAACACATGGAATCTTTTGGTTGTAATTTGGATGATGTTATTCAGTCAATGTAATCAGATGTTTTTGTCATCTGTTTTTTTCTAAATCTGTCATATGTTTTTGTCTACACCTGTTTTTCAATTTTAAATACGTCAGTTTCAATAATATGAAGTTTATATAATACAAGTCTCAATAACATGGACTTCCACATGTGAAACCATTAATAATATAAAGTTTAAGTATTCAATGTTTTAGTAATATGAACTTTCGAATTGTCCGTTGCAATAATATAAACTTTTAATCTGTCAGTTTCAATAATATGAACTATTATCTACATCTGTCTTATCAACATGAATTATTCCATTTGATGTGATTTACACACTGTTTTTTGTCACAAAATATGAACTACATCAACTCATGAACTGACAACAGTTAATGCAACTGATCCATTCATTCAATTTTCCATTCATTGTTCACCAAATTACAACACCTATCCACCTATCCACCCCAAGATGCTTACATCCACAAAATTCATCACTGCCCACCCTAAACTACTCCACCTAGTTCAGATGCACAACTTGACTTTGTACTTACCCAAATCTTACATCCACTTTGAAACCAGGACAACCAGTAACATACCAAAAATTATGCCTAAAACCTACATTGAAGACCTGTTAAAGTCCTTCTTCTTCTTCTTCAGCATGACAATTTCTTCCTCTGCCTTTATTCTCTTTTCTTTTTCCTTTGCAAGTTTCTTCTTCAAGCCCAGATTCACCTCCTTCAAGTGTGCAACACTTCCAATTTCTGACAACAATTGTTCAATCCTCTCATTCAGCATCTTGTTCTGCTCCACCAAACCTTCAACAGTTCCAATTTCAACTTCCCCAACCAAATCCTTTTCCCATTTGAAGAATCCACAGTCAAGGTGCTTCGACTGAAACCAGAACCAGAAGTTAGTTCAATTTCTGGAAAAACCATCCCAAAACCCAAATCCGAAAAAAACCCTAATTTCAACCCCCTCCCTCCGATATGAAAATCACACGCAAAAACCTCAAATTTTAGGGTTTACCTTCCACATTGGACATCCATAGAACCCTAACCCAGCATTTTCTCCCTTTCGACAAATCTTACGCACAGCAGAGATCCTGTGTTCACACTTTATCCTTCCATGGTTCGCAGTCCACCCAGAGGAAGCCCCACTCGAAACTCCATCAGACTTCATCACTTCGAAATTCGAAATTCGAAGATGGAGCTTTGCAGAAGATGAACAAAAAAAATTTCAAACCCAGATCTGGGCTGTGAAGACTGACGATGAAGATGAAGGAGATGGAGATGAAGGAAAGAGACAGGAGTTAATTTTAGGTAAAATGGTTGTTAATGAAATAAGTGAAGGAGGGAAAACTTTGCTGACATGACATTTTTTAAACTCATAATCTGACCTGGCAAAGGATGAGAGCAAAGACCACGTGCCTGGCCTGCCAACTCAACTTTCCGGCGAGTCAAATAATCACTAACTCGGTGGCGTGTTACTGTATCCAACAGGGGGTCAAAGTTCGTATTATTAAGAATCAAATCGAAAGTTCGTATTATTAAGTCTTATATGACCCAAAGTTCGTATTATTAGAATCCAATTACCCAAATGTTTATGCACAAGATATAGATTATAGATAGATGAATGATGAATTGATGGTTGATAAATTTTCTGAAAAAGCTTGCTGCAACTCAATCTTCCAAAAGTTCAACACTGTCCCCACTTTGTCCTCGTATTCTTCTATATTGTGTTTTAATCCAGCAAATAATAACAGTCCGCATACTTTGTCAGTTTGTCTAATAAGGATTTCCACACAGTAAAAGAGTGACATCTATAATTGCTGTAATTGCTGCTGATTTCAAGGTGTTTAAGACTTTAAAGTAGTGTTGAAATATGTCAATGTGAATCCCCAATGATGATGGTGATATATGTTGTTGTTTGCTTCCCAACCTTTTCATTCTAATCAAAATTCCATATCATTTTGATCTGGGTATCTTAAGTAGAACAAAAGACAACTGGGTTTGAATTCATTCATTTTAAATCTCATCTTTGAAATGTTGAAGGATTAGCTTTGGTTTTACTTTCTTGGTAGGCCAACTACCCTTTTTGTTTCAACTTGTTGGAGTGCTTTCATGTGTTTGATGGTTTCAATTTAAAGTATGAAAATGCTTATATTGCTTAATGCTCCTGATACTTTTTCATTTTGCCGTTGTAATCATAACCAAATATAATCATGAAAGGAATGAATATTTCATAACAAAGCAGCCAGTTATAAGTTTGTATCAATGTGTGTTGAACTGTGTTTAGACCCAATATGAGAAAGTTTCTGCATTTTAATTCTTAAAGAATTATGAAATCTTACGACGGCATTGTATCTAAAGCTGTGGATATCTTTAAAGATGTGGACTTGCTGGCTTTAGAATATAGTTTTCTGAGTTATGAAACGACGTGGTATACATGTAGCTTATTACTCATCATCTCAACATAACATACCTGTCCACTTGAATTTTGTTAGCTTATCTCAACTTCTTACAAATACAATATACAATTCTTTTTCCTGCAGTATGCAGCCAAGAGGTAAGACCTACTGTGTATTTTTTTTATTATGTAGGCATGGGGAAACTGGAAGCAATTTTCAAAATTGGGTTATTAATGTTTATTAGTGATGCTGCTTAATGCTAGCCCTTCAACTTACAAAATCCATTGTTACACTACACATGTTGTCATACTAGAAAACTAAGGGCCACGAGACTGTCATTCTGTTTTTACCAATTTCTTGTTAGTTTTCCGACTTCTAGGAACATTGATTTCATTCACATTTTGACCATGTTTTCATTTTTCGTCTGCCAAGATTCGCAAATGAGTTTTGAATTGATTCTCGAATACCAACTTGCTAAAAACTTGGTCAGTAATTAACCTAGCCGGCAAGAACCTACCAATCTACCATCAATGGCTACTCATACTTCTGGCATATTTCTTGTTTCTTCTTGTTTATTCTACTTTTCCCCCTCTTTTTTTTTTGGGAGTTATTGGTGAGTTTGATGGAGTTGAAATGACAAATCTTGCAAGTACGATATTGGTGTTTCCTACTTGGGCTACTGATGCATCAAGCAGTTTTTCTTGTGAGGTGACAAAAGAAGATAACTGAGAACTACTCCTATGAGGAATCAACTCACGTTTGGTTGAATGACAGTAGCAGAGTAGTAAAGATCTCTTTTCCTGGTATGGACTGACACAGAGAGAAACAAAAGACTGCAGATAGAGAATCACTCATTTAGTAATTAGTACTGATCTTGATTTAGATCCAATCAACCGCATTTTTCTCTTCCTTTGAGAAAATACAACTCAACTTGTAACACAGAGATACTAGTACTAATCAAGCTCTACATAATTACATACATATCGCATTACCTGGATTATAACATAGTCTAATTAATTAAGATTGAAGGCATATCTAATCTGAGGGAGGTAAACGTAGATGGTTTAACCTGAGGTAGGTTTTTTACAACTCATACATACAAACTCCAAACTAAAATTCTACCACTAACAAGAGCAGAGGATGGGCCAAAATTAATTTGACCCCATGAAAATTAATCAAACATAAATATGGTTATCGACCATCGTGGAGAGGACTGAAGGATTTGAAAGGGCTTGGCGGGAGACTCGTCTTGGAGGCGGCCGCGACAAGAAGGCGTTGCACGAACCCTTCAATCCTCTCCCCGTTTGTCTCCTTCAAAAGCCGTTTTCCGCCGAATGTCAACGACTCTATGCCTCTTTCCTTCAACACCTCCTCTGATCCTGATCCACCAAATCCGTTTGCCTGTACATTTTAACCCCAGTTCATTAGTTCACTCATCCGGTAAAAATTTGAATTGATACAGTAGACAGTGCAGTGCAGTACTAAACTGCATGCATTAAAGTCGATGATTAAATTGGTTCACTAGATATCGTGTGTGTCACATTTATTGTAGTGCTATTTTAGTTGAGACAGACATCATCTTTTTCTGATTGTGACTCCCTCTAAAATGACACTTCCATTTGTCTCTGTATTTTCAACGAGTGTCGGTAGATCAATGTCATTCCTAACTTAGCAAACTCCAGTAATTAACCCCAAATTTATGCTAATCAGTTCCTGGATTCATTCGGGTCAACACTTAAGTTAATTAACTCGAATTTAAGCATAGTAATTAAGGAGTGTAACAAATAATGGATTGTGTTAATAAAAGTACCTGAATTCTAACGTAATCAGTGCGGTTCCAAGAGAAAGCGTTTCCCATCATCTGGTCAACTGCCTCGGAAATTCCGTCAACGGCGATGTCAACGACGCAACCAGTGGAACACTCTCCGTTTCCACCGACGCTCGTTCTTGAGCTGCTGCTTATCACGCCGTTACCGAGCGACAGAACGAGGAGGTCTTCCACGCCGTTAACTGACGGAAAATCGACCTTGTTGTGAAGGACGTGAGTGACGGCAGCCGACGTCGGATTGTTCATCACCAAACCGCCGTCGACGGCCAAGCAGGCCGTCTTTCCGTCGACGGAGGTGACTTCGAATGGCTCGAACACCGACGGCGTCGCCATTGACGCTCTGCAGACCTTCCAGAGCTCGAAGTCGAGTGTGCTCCACCCCGACGCGCTCGCGGCGGCGCGTGAGAACACGAACGGAGCTGCTGTTTTCAAGTCGTAGCAGGGAACGAGGATCGGCTTGCATGTGTCCTTCAACGTCATCGCCTTGGCGCCTCCTTTCGTGAAGGCCGACTTCAGGACTCTCTCAAGGCTCTCGCCGGAGCACCGGCGGCTTTTCCGGCGACGGAGGAGTCCTTTCTTCTTCGGCTTGAACATGGCCGGCTGATTCTCAGCGAGAAATGCAACCGCCTCCCTGGCAGAGAAAATCGGCCGGCCGGAGGAGTCTGCGGCGGTGAGGAAAGTAGCGAGGACGGCGCCGATTCCGGTACCGGCGATGATATCGAAGAAGTCAGGAATGCGAGAGGTAGAATCGCCGGTCTTAGCTTGGATCTGATCCTCGAGAGAAACTAAGAAAGCGCCGGCAACAATGGCGGAAGTTCCGCCACCATCAATGCTGAGAATCCTTGTCTTTTTGTTAGAATCATTGTTGTTGTTGTTGTTGTACTGGCAAAGCCATTGCTGTTCGAGCTTGGTAAATATCTCCATTGTCATCTTCCTCAACTCCATTGTTGAACACACACAGCTCGTGAATTGCAGAAGAGAGAGAAAGAGAAAGATTGGTAGGTGAGAAGAATTAATGGAAGTCACACGGGAGAGAGAGGGAGAGAGAGATGGTTAGTTATATAATATCTGGAGTTTGAAAGTAGTGTGGGTGGGTAGTGGTGATGGTGTCCTTGCTTGGGTTATATATAGGGGGGAGGATCGCCATACCCAATACTTGTTCATAGACGTGTACAATGTACATACACTTTTTCTTTATTTCTTTTTTATATTTAGTTTGGTACTCAGAAATTAAGAACTCCAAAACAAAAAATAAAGTGTAGATTTATTTTGTTTATTTAATAATAATAATTGTTGTTGTTGGATGTAATTTATATATATAGTATTTTTAATGGATGTGTTTTGGCAGTATTTGAGTGAATATTGGTTGTCCTTGTCCACTCTCAATGGCAGCTTCTTGCATCCTTCATTCTGTTATTTCTAAATCTCCCTCATATCCCCACGTGTAATTCTTCCTCATAATATATACCGCCTAATCTTTTTTTACTTGTATAATTTTATTGTATCTTTGCATGTACTATGTTAGCTTAAAAAATTTTGAATATATATTTTTGATATACTATAATTATTCAAATGATGAAATTGAAACCCATGAAAGCAAATAAGGTGATAGATAATATTGTAATAGCGATTCATTTTTTATTTAAAATTGACTAAAAATTTACTTGTTGCAGTTCCAATTGGGTAATTTATCAATCTCTCACAAATGGAATCCCTCTGCCCATCTTTGCATAGTCCTCCTTTTTATCTTTCTCTCTCTTTCTTGTAAATTGTTCAAAGCACAAATCAAATTGTAAAGCATATAATAAAGTTTCATAAACCATCATGCTAGAGAAAATATGTAGCAAGGTAATAGCAAAAGCGAATAATAAATCGAATTGAGATGACGATTATTACGACAAAATTTAGGAACAAAATTATAAGAGCCATGAAAGAACACAACCACAAGGTTTACGTGGGAAACCGAAGAACTCGGAGAAAAACCCACGGACAGCAACAGGCAGAAAACAATCTACTATGAGAAATGAGGAGTACAACCCGATCACTATCACAGGGTGTGATGCGATCCACAACAGAGGAGATTACTATCACAATCTCTCTCACTCACAACTCACAATCTTTCTCTCTCCGGATACAATTGGGATCGAAAATATTGGTGAGACATTTTTCCCTCTCAATATTTTCTCCCTCTCTGACTCTCTATAACTCGATCATTGTCCGCCGTACTCGACGAGCGCCATGCGCCACGTGCCGTAATTATGGTGGAGATACATGTGTAGTATTTATACTAATAATGAGAGAAGGAAACTAGGTTAAACTACAATAACCTAAATAACAAAAGAAAATTCCCGCCGCCGCAAAAACACTGGAGCATAGACACTGGCCGCGTCAAGAACCGCTGGCTGCGTAATGCCCTTCTGACCTTGGCGCTGGCAGCGCCCGAAATACCCCGGCAGCGTCTAATAGTAGCGTTTGCGTCGACTTTCTACCAAGAGACGCTAGTGGCGTCTACGACCCCCTGGTAGCGTCGTATCCCGTGACGTAGGTTTTGGTAACGCCAATATGACGCTGGTGGCGTCTCCGATTGTTGCCGATTCTTCTCTCATTCTGGACCCCACCGAGGATCCAATGGGCCATAAAACCCAACAAACTCCACCTTGGACCATGATCCGAGCCATTGGTCCAGGTAAACATCTTGATTGTCGCTATCAACACGCCCCTCCACAGGGCGTAGCCCTGCAGGGCACTCAAGCGGTAAACATCACATACCGCTGCCTGGAAGCCTGTTTGAGACTGCCTCTGCAGTTCTCGTCATTATAGACCCTTGTAGGGTGTAAAAGCTGCCCTTTTCTGGCTCTCTTCATCTGAACCATAGAACCCCTGCGCACTTTTGGGACACCATCTTCTCCTTTGTACCTGCAACTGTTAACCTCAAGAGTACCCAAAGACATCAAACTGCAAATTATGTTAGGAATTTCACGAACCTCTTTCAGGGTTCTACGACCATCCTTAACACAAAACCCTTCTGCATCTGAACCGTACTCAACACAGTTTGCGGTGCCGGTTTTGGTGCGGTTTTCCTTACTACCTTGCTTCTGGTCTTTCCAACAGTCACTCTCTACATGGCTCTTCTTGTGCACCCAATCTTTAGTATACCGTGCCGGTCTCCTGATCTCCTTCCTGGGACGATCTCTTGCCATGCTCGGTTCTTCCTCCACATGAGGAACATTAGGCTCATCAACCTGAACTGTTTGAGCAGCAACCTACTCCACCTCGAACTCAGACTACCTTGGTTCTCTTTCTTTAACCCTTTTAAAGTTCTCATCGCTCATCGTTACATCAGTCTTCGTGTAGGGATACTTAACATCCCTTACCCAGTGCTGAATCAGGACCGCCTTCAACTGCAATCTCCCTGTTCCCTCGAATTTTGGAATTTCACACTTCATGATTGAAGCCATCTCCACCTGGCTCTGATACCACTTGTTAGAGAAAATATTGGCAAGGTAACAGCGGAAGCGAATAATAAATCAAATTGAGATGCTGGAAATTACGACAAAATTCAGGAACAAAATAATAAGAGCTATAAAAGAACACAACCACAAGGTTTACGTGGGAAACCGAAGAACTCGGAGAAAAACCCTAAGATGGCGACAGCCAGAAAATAATCCACTGTGAGAAAGGAGGAGTAGAACCCGATCACTATCATAGGGTGTGATGCGATCCACAACAGATGAGATTACTATCACAATCTCTCTCACTCAAAACTCACAATCTTTCTCTCTCGGGATACAATTGGGATCGAAAATATTGGTGAGACCTTTTTCTCTCTCAATATTTTCTCCCTCTCTGACTCTCTATAACTCGATCATTGTTCGCCGTACTCGACGAGCGCCATGCGCTACGTGCCGTAATTATGGTGGAGATACATGTGTAGTATTTATACTAATAACGAGAGAAGAAAACTAGGTTAAACTACAATAACCTAAATAACAAAAGAAAAGTCTCGCCGCCGCAAAAACACTGGAGCATAAACGCTGGCCGGTCGCGTAATCCCTTCTGAACTTGGCGCTGGCAGCGCCCGAAATACCCCGGCAGCGTCTAATAGTAGCGTTTGCGTCGACTTTCTACCAAGAGACGCTAGTGGCGTCTAAGACCCCCTGGTAGCGTCGTATCCCGTGACGTAGGTGCTGGTAGCGACAATATGACGCTGGTGGCGTCTCTGATTGTTGTCGATTCTTCTCTCATTCTGGACCCCACCGAGGATCCAATGGGCCACAAAACCCAACACATCATAATACAATAGCTCGATAGGCAGTAGAAAATATATCAAAGATGCTCAAAGCCCATATACATTAAAATAAACAACTAATCAGGTAAAATCTTTATTTTTTTTGGCTTTCCTTTCTTACAACCATATGTAGGGGGTGTCCATGGGCGGTTTGATGCAGTTTCGATTTTTTGAAGTTTGTGCACCGGATAAAACGGTTTGCTAAAAACATAAATCGGAAGCGTATTAGATAATCCGGTGCACCGGGATTAACGATTCGGTTCATCGAGTAACCGAAACTGAATATTTTCTTCAAAATAATGAATTAGAATTTCTTCCTCGCTTATTGTAAAGTTGATTTTTATCTCATCAACTTAATCTTCTTACCATTGAAAAGTAAGGAATGCGTCCTATAATCTCCTACATTGTCCAACTGATTTGTTTCCTAAGTGTGTTAAGAAATTATTTAGATTTCCTTATTATGTTGGGTTTCCTAAGTTTGTTAGATTTGGTAATGCAATTGGAGTGGTGTCAAAGGTGTCGTTTTCTATTTATATATTCAAGATGATGAAGTTATTAAGTGTTTCTCATGGAGAGAGCATCGGGTTGCTCATGAAGAGCACGAAGGAGTGAGGAGCGTGTGTCTTCTAAAGAACCTCGTTGAGGGTGAGGGTATATGGTTGAGAATTAGGATGAGTATTCTAACGGGGTTTAGGATTATCCTTGTAAATTCTTTGAATAGCCGTTGTAACAATCTGATTGTAAAGTTTCACTTATTAGTACATTGTTCGTGGGTTTTTTTTCCTATTTTGGGGTTTTCCACGTTAAATTCTTATGTTGATCTTATTTACTTTCTTGTTTATTCTGCATTATTTTTTGTCGTCTTGGATTCCAAATCCTAACAACAGGTATCAGAGCCTAGATTGGTGTTGCTGTTGTTCACATATTACCAGGGCATAGGCTACAGAGCATTTTTAACAAACAATAAATGAAGAAACATGAATGCACTGTGATGATTGAAGGTATGATTAGAGGGCCTCGTGGAAGAATAGCATGCAATGATCAAGCGAGGACAGTTTCTAGTCCTACGTGGCTCAGTGACACAAATGGTGGCCATGTGAAAATAGCATAGACAAGTGGTGTGTGTGTGAGCAATGGTTAATCTTTTGAAGGTAGTCGATCTTGGTACCTTGGAGAGAAGTCGTGTAGTTTGAGGGGGAGCAACATCTTTGAGGTGAATAGAGTGTTGGTGAAAATCAACGGGAATAGTGAATGTTCCTTGGAAGATGGCTCTTTGCAAGGTGAAGCCATTAATGTAGGTAGACATAGTGGTGGGGATCTAGATGGTAGATTCGAGATGGAGTCAAGATACATATCGGATCTGAATTTGTGGAGTGGAGATTGTAGCAGCTAATGAGGTTTAGAAGGAAGCGTTTGCGTGTTGGCTTGATTTTAGTCCAAGGAGGAGTTTGTTATTGTGTTCCAAAATCTCCTAGATTGTCCGCCTTATTTGTTTCGTAAGTGTGTTGGGAACTTATTTAGGTTTCCTTATTATTTTAGATTTCTTAATTGTATTAGATTTGATAATCTAATTGGAGCGGTGGCAAAGGTCTAGTTTCCTATATATATGTATCTAAGGTGGTGAAGGTATTGAGTGTATTTCATAGAGAGAGCATCAGGTCGCTCTTAAAGAGCACCGAAGGAGTGTTGAAGCTGGTGTTTCCTAAAGAACCCGGTTTAGGGTGAGGGTGTATGGTTGAGAATTAGGATTAGTACTCTAACGGGTGTTTAGGATTATCTTTGTAAATTCCCTTAATAGTCATTGTAACACACTAATTGTAAAGTCCCTACGATTAGTGCATTGTTCGTGATCTTTTTTCTCGTTTTGGGTTTTTACACGTTTGTAGGAGGCAAAAATTTGTCGACAAATCAGAAGATGACACGTGGAAATAAATTAAATTTGTTCGGCCAATTATTATCCGCCACGTGTAAAAAATTAATTACGGCGGTCCGTTTAATTGAATTTTAAATGGAAATAAATCTTGGCCAATAACGTCGCGACACGTGTCAATTATGATGCAGAAAATAGTAATTATTTCCATATTTTAAATAAAGGGATGATTAATTGATTTGGGCCCAAGCCCAAAGTCCGTCTCAAACCCTAGGCAACCCTAGGCCTTCAGAACCTATAAATAGGGGTCTTCTCCCTCATTTTCAACACACTCTGCAGTCTACCCCCGACGACATTCGACATTCTGCACTCCAGAGGCTTCAGAAGATCAATATGCCAGCAGTTTCCAGCTACTAAGCGCCAAGGATCGAAGTCTGCAAAAGTTTAAGATCGAGTCTTCAAGCCTCTACCGAGTCAAGATCAAGAACCGTTTCAGAGTTCTTCAGCAAAACCTGCAAAGCCTTCAGAAGATCGAACTACAGACGCTCTCCAGCTACAAGCGACAAGGACTAACGTCGGCTAGTTCAACAACTTCTGTTCTTCGCATCAAAGACTGCAGCCGTCTTCCTCGTCTAGTTCATCGATCGAGACCAAGAACTAAGCCCTCGCGTCCAAGAACCGAGAGAACTACGACCAACAGTCAACTTTCAAACGATTAAACTTCGAGCATACTCCAGCTACCAAGCACTAAGGGGATCAACGCTCAAAACCTTCAGCTCAAGAACTGCTACAAGAGTTCTTCAGCTAGACCTACATTTGAGATCGAGATCAAGCGTCTATGCTCTCGGCTCACCCAAATTTCAGGAGATCGAATCAGATGACTACTTTATTGTATTTAATACAGAGATTGTACCCAAAATTCTTTGAAATTAATACAATTATATTTGTGGACTGATTTCTTGTCTCTATTTATTTTAGATCCGAAATTTGTGTTTACAACGTTACATCCTTGTTTCAAGCTTATTTACTTTCTTGTTATTCCGCACTATTATTTATTGTCTTAAACACCGGATCTTAACATGAAATATTCTAACGATTATGTGACATTTTATTTCAATTTATTTATTGTCTGAATTTTTTATATAATTATTGGATATGTTTTTCTTGGTCAAATGCTTTTTGAAACATGTATATCTCTCCTAATTTTGTTTCTGAGCTTAACTATAAAATTAAATGTTTGAAAATTAACCTATGTTACTTTTTTTTTTTGATAAGTTGTGGCACAAATGCCCTTTTATTCAATCACACCAAAATAGTGTCGTTTAGCACAGCAAAGATCAAGCACAGACTAGTGCATTTAGAACACTACAAAGATAGAAATGACAGAATACACATGCACTCCATTATATATGAATCATCTTTTACAAAGCACCATCTTTGTTGTTCTCCTTCACAGAGCACCCTCTTTGACAAATTGAAGTAGCAGCTCTTTGTTGTTCTCCTTCACAGAGCACCATCATTGACAGATCAAATTAAATCATTAGGAACCCACTCCACACAGAGCACTTGATTGTGAATTAATTTTGCACCAAGAGCAATCAGAAGGATCTTTTACAGTTATGCCAACGACCACCTCCAAGAAAAGCCAACATCCCCTTCCAGACCAATATTATATCCCAGCCTGTTGTTAGCAAATAACCAGGCCACACAATTCCATACTGCCTTTGTTCAGTATCATGATCAGATCCAAAATTCCACCATCCAAGCAATGGACTCAAACACCCAGATAGTCCATTTAATTGCAAAGAGATAGATCATCAAAAGGAATAACCTGATCTTGCAATAAAATTGATTTGAACCAGCACTCAAACAATTGAAAACAACCCCACTGCACATTGCTTCTATACACCCAGTCAGACTTGCGCCATCACTTTCTCCAAAGGTTTCAGCATTGAAATGCTTCATTTGATTTTTGTTGCAATAAGATTCAGCATTTTGATTGATGAACCAACAACAACTGATCAGAACCCACAAATAAGTCTTGATTTCAAATTGAAGATAGAGTTGAAATTGAACCACTGAATTTGCACAATTCATTGCTGAGATCGTGACAGCAAGTAACACCACAGATGAAGATAAAGCTTAAACCAGCAGCCACCATAGATGCACCATTCAAGATGAACACAACAGCAACAGTCAATTATCTCAATTTTACAAACTGAAAACTTCAGTTCTTGAAGAAGACAGCTACAGTAGCAACAAACTGAGTACTGAAGGTTTTCACCTTTAAAAAAGACCACTTTCCACTCCTCTACCCCAAATCCTTCATAAGCCACACCCCTAAACCCTAATTAACTTATGTTACTAGATGAAGGAAAACATTGCATGACAAGTTACAAAAGGAAGATAGTAACAATTATAGTTAATGTTTCCATTATTATTTACGTAGAAATTGATAAAATATCAAAACAGTATAAACATAGACATAACAACTATAAACTAGCTAATTGTTACTAATACAATAGTCTCTTTGTTCCATCAGATCAGTTACTATGCTAGAGACGGAGTTAAAAGACTTCATAACTTTGACTTTGAATTTCTTACTATATAAAGGTATCTATATTATAGAATTACTAATATTAGATTCATTATGGTTAGAAAATACTTTCATAAAAATATAATATTGCAATATTTGATGAAATATTGTGTTTAAAATTCATTATCTAAATTGTAGAGCAGAACGAGTATTGATAATTATAAAAAGCTCAAATAAAATTATGAAAATATCAATAAAGTATTTAGGAAAACTGTACAGTACTTCTCAACTTTCAATATTCTCACGAGATGATTAACTTTTGTTTCTACTATGAAACTTTTAGTCCTAAATATTATATTACCAATTGATCCACATACCAATTAATTAACATAACAAAAGAAATAGTAGTTGATTAATTACTACCTCATCTTCCAAACTCGTTGTAAATATTCAATTATTGGTACTTAGCTTTTGCCGTCTTCCCTGTAAAATTTACTTGTAATTACCTTTGAAATAAAAGTAGATTAAGTCAAATCTAATTGTTCTAATACAAACACACACCAGCGCTATACACACGCACACCGGTATAAATAGGCATATGAAAATACATATATCAAAATATAGTACAACTTACCTTACATGTATAAATAGGTCATCTTTCACACCTATATAATACACCTTGCATGTAAAAATTGGTGACATTTTGGTGTGAAAGATGTTCGAAAATAGATTATCAAAAGGAATGATAATGGTGGAATATATTGTGTGAGCGATTTACCTTCTTTGACTCATTATTTTGAGAATAAGAATAATATGGAAATTGTCATTGATGGGGTTACAACACTGGTTACAACACTTGATGACTCTAATTATGTTGTGGCAAAGTATGGATCTAATTCTAGTTATTGCAAATTATCAAAAGGAATGATAATGGTAGAATATATTGTGTGAGCGATTTACCTTCTTCAACTCCTTATTGTGAGAATAAGAAAAATATGGAAAATGTTGTCAATGGGAATATAACACTTGATGACTCAATTGATGTTGTGGCAAATTATGGATCTAATTCTAGTAAATTTATCACTAATCTTATCCGTGTAGGCCTAAATAAAGATGGAACTTTATTACAAAACGATTGAACCCAAGATCACACTAATCAACACATGAACAACTAAGCATCCAACAAACAATAAACATCCCCTCCAAACAAAAAGAGTACTTTTTTATGATTTTGGATGAATAAACATGAACAAATTAAAACATAAAATGATATGATCATCCCATGAGATTAACTCACCAAGAATGATCTTAGATTCATTAAGGATGGAGCCTAAAGGTTGAACCATCAACTCTAGTCCTCAAAGAATTCCATAATTTTCACCCAATGTTGAGATAAAGATATCACCACTCAACACTATAAAGAGATATTCCAATAGCTCCACCATGATCCATGGATAAAGCAAGATTTGAGATTTTGAGGAAGGGGTTTTAAATACTCAAAGTTTCACTCATCATTGTTCATAATATAACCTGTCATAGAAAATACAAGAGTTAACCATATATAGGGGAGAGGGGAAAGGCTTGAAAAAAGCTTGAAAGTGCGTCAGGGACGTGACATGTAGATGTCCCGCCGTGACATACATGTCTTGTGCAAAGCGACACAACTTTAGCGCTAGGGTGACGAGCGTGACATTGTTCGTCATGGGCGTAGCCGTGGGTCTCTTGCGGAAAGTTCCTTCGTCTAGCATGGGGATCACGACCGTGCAACCATGCCACACAGTCATGACCAGCAAGGCATCATGGGCGTGACAAACCATGTCACGACCTTGACTATACTCCTAGAAAATAGTCACGACCAGGGGAGTTGCCACAAACATGGCTTTGATGACCACGGTTGTGACAAGTCGATTGTTCAGAGTGATAAGGGGCGTGTCATTTGACACAATTGTGTCTTTCTCCTCTCTTCTAGCTTCTTCTTCCTTCACCTTTCCAAGAGACGATCTAGGCTTGAGTACAGGGGAAATGACGGGGGTACACCTTGATTATTCATCATGCCAAGACCATTTAAACCCAATACCCCATGGTCTCCTAGGAGTGGCCCAAAACGTGCCTAGGTTCGAAGGTAGATGGATCGAAACAGATTATTATCTAATTGTTGTTAATGAAGGTTGCCCAAAATATGCAAGCAAGATATCTTATAGGGATTATCTTAACGGAGAGATTTAGTTTGGTTGTGAGGAGATTAGCAACAAAAGTGGCCAATTCCAATAATGACCATAATATTTGTAATTTAGATTACTCCTTTTTTATTGACCCGAGTTCTAATTTCTCTCTTGATATTTGGGAGCTATATACGTTGGGCTTTGAAAGCCAAAGATAGGCTTAAGATAAAGTAGAATGCATGTTGAAATCCAAATGACGCTTAGTTAGACAAGCGACTCTCAAGGTCGCTTCTTTAGAAAGCCTACACTTCTCCTTTAGAAAATGTACTATCCTTTAGAAAACCCCAATAAATTGAATTGATACAGCCTCTCCTCTCTTTTCCTTTTCTCTTGGGAGCTATATACCTTCTATATATATATATTTCGTAAGCACATATATTAGCTTTTTCTTCACAGTAAGGTTCAATTTTCTAGTGTGTATTTTAGTATATTCCTCATCAAATAAATGCTTTATTTCTATTTATGTGACCTTCTCTCTATACTATTTTTAATAAGATGAGTTTTGGTGTGTAATTTCTCTACTGTATATTGATAGCAAAGGCAAACCTTATATACAACTCTCTAGAGAAAGTGAAATCAGATCCAATCCCAAACATAAGGAAAGGGTAAATACATACTATTACATTTGCCAAATATATGCAAAGATATTATACACAAAATCATATCCAAAGGAAGAATATTGTCATACTCCCCCTCAAGTTGGTGCATGAAGATTTTGAAGGCCCAACTTGTAACGAAGAGTGGCAAACTGTTGGCGCCCAAGAGCCTTGGTAAAAATGTCGGCAAGTTGATTAGAGGAACGGGCGAAGGATGTAGAAATGTTCCCAGCTAGAAGTTGTTCACGAAAATAATGGCAATCGATCTCTATGTGTTTTGTTCTCTCATGAAACACAGGATTAGAGGCGATATGTAAAGCGACTTGGTTGTCGCAGAAAAGTTGCATAAGTTGTTGATGAAAGACTCCTAAGAATTTAGGAAATATTTAAGCCAGGACAACTCACATGTAGTAACAGCCAAGGCACGATATTCTGCTTTTGCGGATGAACGGGAAACTGTGGGTTGTTTCTTCGTCTTCCAAGACACCGGAGAATTACCTAGTTTGATGAAGTAGCCTGAAATTGAGCGTCTGGTAATTGGGAAACTGGCCCAGTCAGAGTCACAATAGGCAGACAGTTGAAGAGAGCTATCGAATCGTAAAACAATTCCAAGACCAGGATGTCCTTTCAAATAGCGAACAACGCGAAGCACTGCATCTATATGTTGTTGTCGGGGTGCTTGTAAGAATTGAGATAGAATATGGATTGCATAACATATGTCTGGACGAGTAATAGTGAGATAGACGAGCCATCCTACAAGGCGACAGTAAAGACCAGGATCACTTAAGAGGGGTTCGTCGGCAAGAGTAAGAGTGTGATGTTGCTCCATGGGCGAATCGGCAGGTTTAGAACCAGACAAGCCAACTTTTGATAGGATATCCAGAACGTATTTACGCTGAGATAAAAATAATCCCTTGGGACCACGGGTTGCCTCAATCCCAAGAAAATACTTCAAAGGGCCTAGATCTTTGAGTTGGAAGAAATTATTAAGATACGCTTTGAACTCAGTACACGCTTGATTATCATTCCCTGCAAGAATGAGGTCATCCACATATACAAGGAGAGAAAGAATGGTACCATTGTGGCGGTAGGTAAACAGAGTGTGGTCTGCATGAGACTGAAGAAACCCGTAAGATCGGAGAGCTGAGGTAAGCTTAGCGAACCAATTTCTTGGAGATTGGCGAAGCCCATATAGCGATTTGCGGAGGCGACGCACCTGATTCAGTTGAGGTGCGGTGAAACCCGGAGGGAGTTTCATGTATACTTCTTCATGAAGGTCCCCATGTAAGAAGGCGTTGTTGACATCCATTTGATGTAATTCCCAACCCTTAGCAACAGCCACAGAAAGGAACACACGAACGCTGACTAGCTTGGCGACAGGAGCGAATGTTTCAGTATAGTCAAGACCTTTAATTTGAGTATCTCCACGTACTACAACTCGAGCCTTATATCTCTCAACTGTGCCATCATACCTGTATTTGATCTTATAGACCCATTTATAGCCAATGGGCTTCTTGCCTAGGGGAAGATCCTCAATGGTCCAAGTACCATTACGCTCAAGTGCCTCAACTTCTTCGCGCATAGCTGTACGCCACTGAGGATCACGAGAAGCCTCATAATATCCCCGTGGTTCAACACTCGAGGCAACTGCAGCCAGAAACTTGACATGTCCAGGTGAGAAACAATCGTTAGAAACATAATTTGCTAAAGGATACCGTGTACCTGAGGAGCGATTGGTAGGTGCCAAGGATGCAGGGGGGTCATTAGCAGGTGTTGTATTGCAAATATAATCTTGAAGAGTTGCCGGTGCCCGCCGTTGCCGATGACCACGACCTAAAATCGTCGGGATTGATGGAGATTCTGATAGTGGAAAACTCTCAGTGACAGGTGGGTACGAGCGAGAGGTCGAACCACAGGGAGATGACGGAGACTCAGGGATGGGAGTGTTAGGTTTTAGGTTATCTATTTCCTAAACAGATACAGATTAATTGGCGGAATATTCATAACGGTTACAATTAATCATAACAATTGTAGAGGCTTTAGTGATTATACCTGATCGCTAATTCCGACTGAAGAAGAGGTTGACCTTCCAGATTCCAATGCTGAAATCCTCTACTGAAAAGTCCACGCAGCACTCGGGGAACCCGATTGCTAGATCGACCCAATCTAGACGAATCTCAATCTAAGATGTATGTGAGAATGTTTCAGGAAAGAGAGAATGTTTCCTGAAACAAGAACTGCAAACTAAAAGAGAGAGGAACTCAGGAAATCACCCTGGTATCTCTCTAAGAGTCTCAGGCAGTTGGTGTTAAATAATCTCTCCCAGAGACCCCTTTATATAGTGTTTAGAAAACCTAGGGAAAGGGTTCAAAACCCTAAAGGGCCGACTTAACGCAACGACGCGATTCTCAGACCCAACACTGTCCTTGTTAAAACAACACGATCCGTGTTGGACTCTAGAATGTCCATTAACTCGGCCCATGGACACCACGGACCGTGGCGTCCTCGTTTCTTCCTCAAATTAATGGAGCGTCCAACTGGAAATGATAAGAGAATGCTTTCTCTAACCATTAAAGGAAAGGGCTTTCGGAGATCGAGATTTTCTTTCTTTTTCATTTATTTGTATATATTTTCTATTTTTAATAGTAAAGCAAATAGTATAATAGATCCACAGACGACGTGAGTAGCTAGAAACGGGATTGAAACTTTCCCGTGGGAAGGGAAGCAGCCGTTGCCTTCTAGTATTAGTATAGAACAACTTTCCATGACGCTTAGGAGTGCTAGGAACATTTGATATGTGTACAGCAAAAACTTACTATGTTCATAGACATACCTACCAATGCAAAGTTTTACCAGGTTCCCTCCAAGGCTTTCAATACTGTCCGTGTTGAACCCAGTTCGGTCCGTGTTGGGCTGATTTCTCACAGAAATCAGTTCCCAATTTTTCTAAACGTAATACAGTATCACTTAGGCTATATACATTGTTCCAGGGCACTGACTTGTGTGACCCAGTAGGACCAAATAATATAGTTGTAATTAAACATATTTAATTACTAATTATAGAGGTCTCTAGCAACACATATAATTACTATATTACTTTGGTTTAATCTCCGTGTATATCGAACATTGTCAGGACATTCCCAACAGGGAGGACTCTCGATGGCCAAATCCTCATTTTTTGAGGCATCATCTGAGGCATGCTTTGCTGAAATCACAGAAGTAGGGATGATAGTGGGAGGAACCGCTCCCCCTGTCGAGGGCAAACCAGGTGGAGAATCGGCATATGGAAACACAGTTTCATCAAAGCGAACATCACGAGAAACAAAGCATTTTTATGTTTGTAGATCCAACACTTTCCACCCCTTTTGATGGATGCAGGTTTGGTAATTGACCCATCAACAAAGCCTAGTTTATGTTGGGATTTGAGGGCCATGATAGCAGCTTGTTCCCAATTAAAAAAATTTTCACCCTTTAATATGACAGTAGTAAGGGCAGTACTTGGAATAGCAGACCCTGGAAGATAGTACGGAGAAGATGGATCAGTGAGAGCTGACTTTGTTCCTTTGACATCGTTCGCCATGATATAGAGAGTTGAAGATGACAGTAGACAAATGTGGAGCAGTGGTACTCCTACAGATTTATCTCACAAATATTTGAGCGAAAGAGACGAAACAACGAAAGAGTGTTAATGCTCTGATACCATAATAAGATGAGTTTAGATAAGATGAATTTTGGTGTGTAATTTCTCTACTGTATATTGATAGCAAAGGCAAACCTTATATACAACTCTCTAGAGAAAGTGAAATCAGATCCAATCCCAAACATAAGGAAATGGTAAATACAAAATATTACATTTGCCAAATATATGCAAAGATATTATACACAAAATCATATCCAAAGGAATAATAATGTTGTTTTGAAGAGCAATAAGCACGCAAGCAGGTTGACTTATAAGGATGCTATTTTGAGTGGTCCCAAAACCGATCAGGTGGTGGATAAGGATCAGGGAACTGACTCTGACAGTGACCGCACTTTCAGCATCTTGGTTGAATCCCTTGATGATGTGGCCGAGCGTGACTTACTTGCTAACCTTGAGGATTCCATCCTCGATGCTTCGAAAGGCAAATCCAGGGGTAAGAGAAAGCAGAGCATATTAATGAAAGCTAAGTGGATGTATGTTAGAGAAGCAACTTCTAGTGCTGTTCGTGGCCACAAGGATGGTCATAAAATTAGGATGGCCAGAGGAGCGAATAGTTTGGAAGTTGACAGCCTTGACGACATCGATGCTAATATAGATCGTTTAGTTGGGAGTATTGGCAATGATATTGGCGTGCGATTCCCCGATGATCCACCAAACTAATGTTTTGATCTTTTAGCAGCGTGTTTTGAGTTGAGTTGTTTTTGGCTGTCGTGGCCGTGATCGTCCTTCTGTGTTTTTATGTTGGCAGTGTTTGGTTGTATTTTTTTTGGAGGTGGTTAATTGCTGTTTTTTGCGGTTTGTTGTGATTTGTAAAACTCTTTAGCCTTTTGGCTACCAACTATCGAAAAAAGGAATAATATTGTCATAATTTTTGAATGGCTCGGGTAGTATTTTCGTACATTTGGGAAGTGACTTTATTTGGATATTTTCACAGTATTATATTTTATTAAATTGATAATTTGACATATCAATTTTCAATAATCATCCATTCCATGAGTTGCCATGTCAACTAGTGATATATATTTCGACAGAAAGACTATACATGATTTATAGATTTCTTCTGAAGATGCTGTATTATGAAGTAATGGTTGGGTAGAAAGAGTAATCTTAAAAAATGTTTTAGTTAACTTAGAGCATTTACAATGTTTAAACTTATGCTAGGTGATTAAAAATTTCATATTATCGGTCATAATAAACATTTGATCTCAATGAAACTTATTTGTACAATGACAATGCTTAACCTAAGTTTTTACCAAGTTATTAATCCTAAATAAAAGTGTCTCAGATGTCATATTGCTCTCACTTTTTTTTTTATATATATTACTCCTAATTTGTATATATTTATTTTTTTTATATTTGTCAAGAATTAAATACAAACAAATAAGTTCTACATCTAAGGTGTGGATCAAAAGTGTTCAAAATTTTTAAAATAATTATCAGCTAAAACACACATATCAAAATACAGGAGCTTTGGGGCATTTAACAAAGTTATTCGATCAAAATGTTCGTTCAATTTATATTTTAATCATAAAATTTTTAAAATTATGTTTCGAAAGAATATTTTATTCATTTATTTGAGTATCATGCAAAATGTTACATGACCTTCAGTCAATAAAATACATTCATATTTCTTTTTATAGACTCAGAAAAATATGTATTATCTTTTATAGAAAAGAAATATTTATTTGTGAAAAATCATTTAACATTTATAATGAAGAAAATTTAACAAGAATAAATCTATTATAAGATGAAGGAAAATTCTTATATTCAAAAAGTTAATACCTTTGTTTTGATTTGCTCTACACCTGTAACTAATTTTTGATTACATATGTGATGCATGCATGGTAAATTCTTTAATAATTTAGGTAATTCATTTTTAAAATTAAATAATGGCAATTATCAATCCACTCAGTAATTAATACCATTGCGAAAAATTGTACTATCATAATGTTCATATTTTCTTGACACAAATATATTTTAATACTAATTAATTTGAATTATATGATTGTACATGGGAGTGAGCTGACACCAAGTACCCGTCTAAAATTTAAGGATCCAGTTCCAGATTCATTTAGTAATGAATCCTTATTTTAGGATCCAGTTTCGGATCCATTTCAAACTAGATCCTAAAACCAAAATCCATTCCCGAATCCACCGGGAATGGATCTGGATTCGGGTACCCGGATTGAAAACTCATTATCACAGTCCAATTTTTAATACTTACACTGTCAAGTGCAATTTGGAGATTTTAATTATCACATTGATCCACTCAGTCAGTACTTCCAACTTCAATATGGAGAGCTTTGAAGGAGACGAAGGTTTGTGCCCATTAGAATGAATCGAGTAGCGACTTAAGTTATAAGTCAAATTAAGGTTTCTCAGCACATAGGCTTGGAACATGGATCCAAGAGTGGATTGAGTTTGGGCTGATTGAGTAGTAGTCTTCACTTAGTTTCAAATCCTAAACTAGTTTTTATATTAAACAATTATATGGATCCTGGATACCGAGTTCGGTTCTGGATCCTAGATGTCAGGATCAAATCTTGGATCCATTTATAAATGGATCCTAATTTTAGTATTTAGTCCCGGATCTAGATAACTAAGATTCGGATTCGGATCCATTGGATTCAACCGGTTCTGAATCTGGATCCGAGTACCCGATTTTTCTGCTCGCCCCTAATTGTACAACCATAGTCAAATATATGTATATAGCTTATGATATTCTTATTTTATAGAAAAACATAAATTTATATTATATCTTCTAAATAAAAATCTGCTAAGTTTTTATATTATTCTATCTGTCATTGATTTCCACATATACAGTATAAGTTAGTCCAATATATATAGTTTTACTTTGAAAAATTCTAATAAAATATACTTTTGTAGTAAAGTTTATGCTTACTTCTAAAAATGAAATTATGGTAGCGATTCTATTTTCTTCGTAATTTTGATTTTGAAATACATTTATTATTATATATACTGTAGAATTTACATTAGAAATTAATTTATTGATCATAAAATTTTATATTTATTCTAATTTTAATTTGTATAAATATCTGACCCGATTACCTTCAATTCTAATAGGAGGTAGAGCCGTAGAGGTCCTCTGATTAACTTTGACTCCCGTTAACTTTTGCACTATACCTTTGGTTATAATCGGAGGGGTCCTCTCATTAACTCTGACCCCGATTAGGCTTTGTACTATTTTTTTATAAAAAAGATTTCTGTATTTTACTGACAATGTTTTTGTCGTAAATTTAATATATCATAGCTATAAAAACAAAACACCAACAAACATTTATTTGATGTGATGAATGAATCTTGAAAGAGAAACCATAATGATAGAATCATATGACCTTACATTGTTGAACCATCTTCAAAAGAAAACTAGCTTCATATAATTTTCTGAAGAGGTCCGGGTTCCATTCTCCACTCTAGTGATCTCTGCCAAGCGAGCCGCTTCGACCAACTCGAACTTTGAGTTACAATTTCCGATCACCTCTGGAGTTGGGAGGCTAGTCTCGGCCATCCAATGGATGGGCCCCGGGGCTCCTTAGGGGGGGGCCTGCCCACAACACCGACCCCGGAGGCCTTAGGACTGGACCGGGCCGTCTCGAGACTAGAGAATAGAAGGTATCGGGGCGCGAGTGTTTAAAACCCGGGAACAATAAAATCAAGGCACGGACGTGGCATCAGAGATCCTGCTCGCCCGAGCCGAGCTTCTGGCTCGCCCGAACCAAGCTCCTGTCGAGCGCAAACTGGGCGTTAGAGGGCCTGCTCGCCCGAGCCACTCATTGGCTCGCCCGAGCCAAGCTTCTGCCCCGTTTTTGTTGCGCACGCGACCTTCCGCCCAGCGACGACTTGCTGCAGGCAGAAGGCCTGCTCGCCCGAGCCGTCCTATGGCTCGCCCGAGCCATCGTTCTGGAGGACGCCGTTTTTACTCTGTTTTAACTTAATTTCTGGTTTAGTATAAATTGCTGGTTATCATGTTTTTCCAGCAATTTTTGACTGATTAATGAATATGCTTATGCATTGGTTAGGGTTTCTCCCTTTTCCCTCAAAATCTTGCTTTACTTTATCCATTAATTAATGGTGGTGTTTGCAAGTCATCTCTTTATTGATCATTTGGTGGATTAATCCTTTATGATGGTCATGGTGGGATGCTAGGCTTTGGTGGTGGAATCTCCTTTATCCAAAGTTATATCCAATCCTTTTGGGTGTCCAAGCTATTGTTAGATTGTTGATTCAAGTCTCTCAAGCTATTCTACATTTTCTCCCACCGCGCCACGTTCCATTTGGTATCAGAGCACAAGGTTATTCATCTAGCTTGAGTTTTCCATTGTTTTTGCTAGTTTGTTCTCTATTGTTGGGTTTTTGGTATTTTGATTAAATTATTGGTGTTCCACAACCCTTGTGACTCCAAGTGTGTTGGAGAAATTGTTATTGCTATTGTGTTTGTTGATTTTGATGCATATCGGAGCTTGGAGGAAGAGTTGGAAAATTTGTACCCTCAAGGTGTTCGATAAAATGCCCACGTGAGAAAAACACAAAGAATCCTTAGCCAAACACAAACCAACAACAAAAAAACCCCAAAACTCCACAAAAATACCCCAAACACAATCCGTCCCATACCTTTCCCTCGATATGGATGGTCACGATGATTCCGATCGAGAGGAACCTAGCGACCGGAGGAGTTTCCGAGTCCAAGGAATTGAGGACCGACTCGCCATGATGGACGAGAGGTTCACTTCTCTTGAGAATCGTAACGCCAACATCGAGCGGAGTCTTCTGGAGATTGCGGCACAAATGAACAATTTGACGGTGCAACGTCAAGGTCAACCACAAGTTGAACGACGGAGGCGAGCACCAAGCCCTATCCGTCCTCCTCCAAACTTTGAGTCGAGTGACGATGCTAGAGGCTCTCCACGACACCGAATTCTCGGAATGTGCAAGATCCACCCCCTCGTGACGACTTCCAGAACATTAAAATTGACATTCCCGAATTCAACGGCTCCACTGACCAGGATGACTACATCGAATGGACCCAACTGATGGATAGGATCGTCGAAACCAAGGAGTATGACGATGAGAAGGCTTATAAGATCGCAAGCTTGAAACTCACCAAGGCCGCTTCGCTTTGGTTTGAGAATATGAAGTCGCAACGGGCTCGTGAAGGGAAGGCGAGAATTTCCACTTGGACCCGACTTAAGCAAGTGATGAATCGCCACTTTTTACCAAGCACTTACCGACATGACAATCTGAAAAGGGCATATGCCCTTACCCAAGGCAAACGAACCGTCGGGGAGTACATATCGGAATTCGAGCAACTTCTTATCAAAAGTGGCCTCCAGGAACCCGAGGATCAAACCATGATGCGTTTTTTGAATGGCTTGGATCCCACTATCGCTAAAAGAGTTGAGATCCAACCTTACTATTCCTGGATGAGTTGTCTAGCTTGGCCCTTCGGGTTGAACGATGTCGGAAAGAAAGGGTCCTCGCCAAATCGACATCACGCAGCTACTTCCCACCGTCAAACCGTCCTCCTCTTCAATCGGCCACACCCAAACCTAGTGAGACACCCAAGTTCCCCGCGACACCTCGAACTGACAAAGGAAAGGGACTTGTTGTGGCGTCTCCTACAGGAACCACTCGTCTCATGGAAGGAAAGAAATGCTTCAAGTGCCATGGATATGGCCACTTCCAGGGCGATTGCCCGAACCAACGGACCTTGACTCTCAAGGAGGTTCAGGACATTGACGAGGAATCGCAAGGAGCCCAGGATGAGCCTGAATTTGTTGTCGAGGATGGATACACTAGTGATGAAGGAGAAACCGCAGCTGTTTCGCGTGACCAAGGAGGCGCTCTCGTCTTGAGGCGAGTTTTGCATGTTCAAGAAGCCCCTCTTGACAGAACCCAGCGGGAGACTATATTCCAAACACGATGCTTAGTTGGGGGCAAGGTGTGCGAGCTCATCATTGACGGGGGAAGCTGTACTAATGTGGCCTCTACCTATATGGTTGACAAATTGGGATTACCCCTATTGCCTCATCCCCGTCCCTATTCGCTGAAATGGCTCAATGACCACGAAGGCATTAAGGTAACCAATCGTGTCTTAGTGAATTTAACTTTTGGCACTAACTACAAGGACTCTATTGTTTGTGATATTGTCCCCATGAGCGCGTGTCACGTATTGTTGGGTTGACCGTGGCAATTTGACAAGAAGACTACTCATGACGGATTGAAGAATACTTACTCCTTTATCCACGAGGGCAAGAGGGTTAAACTCCTTCCACTAGCACCACATGAAGTATCACCACCTAAACCTGGGGCGGGAAGTGAGGAGCCCAAACACTTGAGTGAGACACGGGTTGAGCGAGCCCTAAGTAAGGGGAAGGCTATTTTTGCCTTGCTCCTCTTAGAGGCGAACACATGTGAGGAAGTGAAACCTAAGCACCCTCTCGTTGCCCCTCTTCTTGCTGATTTTGGAGATGTGTTCCCCGAAGAGCTCCCACCGGGTCTACCTCCTATCCGAGGTATTGAGCATCAAATCGACCTTATACCGGGCGCTCCACTCCCAAACAAGGCGGCATATCGGTGCAACCCGCAAGAAACAAGGGAGTTACAAAGACAGGTTTACGAGCTTATTTCACGAGGCTATGTTCGAGAGAGTATGAGTCCGTGCTCCGTTCCGACCCTCCTGGTGCCGAAGAAAGATGGAACCTTCAGGATGTGTGTAGATAGCCGAGCCATCAACAATATTACCATCAAGTATCGGTACCCTATACCGAGGCTTGATGACATGCTCGATGAACTACATGGCTCCTGTATCTTCTCCAAGATTGATCTACGGAGTGGCTACCATCAAATCCGTATGAAGGAAGGCGATGAATGGAAGACAGCGTTCAAGACAAAGGGGGGATTATATGAGTGGCTTATCATGCCATTTGGACTTTCCAACGCCCCGAGCACATTCATGCGTCTTATGAACGAGATGTTGAGACCCTTTATTGGTAAATTCGTCGTGGTTTATTTCGATGATATTCTAGTATATTCGAGGAGTGAAGCGGAGCATATTGTGCATTTGGAGCGGGTATTCGAGGTTTTGCGGCAACAACGGCTTTACGGCAAACTGGAGAAGTGCGAATTTTGCACTCCCCAAGTCACCTTTCTTGGGTATATTGTTTCCGGCACGGGAATTTCTATGGATCCTTCAAAGGTGGAGGCCATCCGTTCTTGGCCCCCTCCCTCTGCCATTACGGAGGTGAGGAGCTTCCACGGTCTTGCTTCGTTCTACCGCCGGTTCATTAAGGGCTTTAGTACCCTTACCGCCCCTATTACCGAGTGCATGAAGAAGGGCGCCTTTGAGTGGACCCGAGCAGCCCAAGGAGCTTTAGATAAGCTGAAATCCCAACTTTGTGAAGCTCCGGTGCTTGCTCTCCGGGATTTCACACAAGCCTTCGAAGTTGATTGCGATGCTAGTGGTGTAGGCATTGGAGCCGTGTTGATGCAAAACCAACGTCCTATCGCTTATTTCAGTGAGAAAATTAGCGGTTCAAGGAGGAACTATTCCACGTATGATAAGGAGTTTTATGCTCTCGTGCGGGCTCTAGATCATTGGTCACACTATTTGAGGCCGAGCCAGTTTGTCCTTCATTCAGACCATGAGGCGCTCAAATATTTGAATGGACAACACAAGCTTAGCTCCCGGCATGCTAATTGGGTTGAGTTCCTTCAAGGATTTAATTTTGTAGCGAAACACAAGAAGGGGAGTGTAAACGTGGTCGCCGATGCACTTTTGAGGAGACACTCTCTTCTCTCCGTAGTTGAGGCGAGGGTACTCGGCTTTCAGCACTTAAAGGAGTTTTATAGGGAGGATGATGACTTTAAATCACACCTCGGTGGTGGTGATGGGCCGTATTTGCTACAAGAAGGATTTCTCTTCAAGGGCAACAAGTTGTGCGTCCCAAAATGTCCGTTGAGAAAGCTTCTAGTGCGGGAGGTACATGGAGGGGGACTCGCTGGTCACTTCGGTATCAATAAGACTATCGACATGTTAAAAGAGCACTTTTATTGGCCGAAGATGGGAGGCAATGTGCAGGACGTGATATCGAAGTGTATTATCTGTCACCATGCCAAGAGCCAGTTCCACCAAGGGCTTTATACACCCCTTCCGGTTCCGAATGGTCCGTGGGAGGATTTGAGTATGGACTTCATTGTAGCTCTTCCCCGAACCGTACGTGGCAAAGATGCAATTCTAGTCGTCGTTGACCGTTTTTCTAAAATGGCCCATTTCATTGCCTGCGAGAAAACCGATGACGCCATACATATTGTGACCCTTTTCTTTCGAGAGGTGGTGCGTTTGCATGGTGTTCCGAGAACTATCGTGTCGGATCGTGATACTAAATTCATGGGTCACTTTTGGAGGTCTTTGTGGAAGCTCTTGGGAACGAAGCTTTTATTTAGCACATCGCATCATCCTCAAACAGACGGCCAAACTGAGGTAACTAACAAGACTCTCATTACATTACTTCGAAGTCTTGTGAGTCGGAGTCTACGAGATTGGGATGCCAAGTTATGTCACGCCGAATTTGCCTATAATCGATCCCCCTCTTTTGCTACGGGCCATTCACCCTTCCAGACTTGCTATGGGATCAATCCTATAACTCCTATCGAGCTCCTTCCTCTTCCTTTAGAGTCGAGGATTAGCTTTGAAGCAAGTGAAAAGACCGCTGAGATTCAGAAGCTTCACCGGCAAATTCGAGAGAAGATCGAGCGCCCCAATGAACTCTATAAGGCCCGAGCCAACAAACATCGCCGTGGTATCACGTTCAAGCCCGGGGACTTGGTTTGGCTGCACTTAAGGAAGGAACGGTTCCCTTCCTGGAGGAGTAATAAGCTAATGCCACGAAGTGAGGGACCGTTCAAAATTTTAGCCAAGATAAATGACAACGCCTACAAGCTTGATCTTCCAGGTGACATCGGTGCTTCATCAACCTTCAACATCGGGGATCTTTCACCCTACATTGAAGATGGTGAACCCGATGTGGATTTGAGGACAAATCCTCTTCAAGAAGGGGAGGATGAAGAGGTCCAGGTTCCATTCTCCACTCTAGTGATCTCTGCCAAGCGAGCCGCTTCGACCAACTCGAACCTTGAGTTACAATTTCCGATCACCTCTGGAGTTGGGAGGCTAGTCTCGGCCATCCAATGGATGGGCCCCGGAGCTCCTTAGGGGGGGGCTGCCCACAACACCGACCCCGGAGGCCTCGGGACTGGACCGGGCCGTCTCGAGACTAGAGAATAGAAGGTATCGGGGCGCGAGTGTTTAAAACCCGGGAACAATAAAATCAAGGCACGGACGTGGCATCTGAGAGCCTGCTCGCCCGAGCCGAGCTTCTGGCTCGCCCGAGCCAAGCTCCTGTCGAGCGCAAACTGGGCGTCAGAGGGCCTGCTCGCCCGAGCCACTCATTGGCTCGCCCGAGCCAAGCTTCTGCCCCGTTTTTGTTGCGCACGCGACCTTCCGCCCAGCGACGACTTTCACCCGAGCCATCGTTCTGGAGGACGCCGTTTTTACTCTGTTTTAACTTAATTTCTGGTTTAGTATAAATAGCTGGTTATCATGTTTTTCCAGCAACTTTTGACTGATTAATGAATATGCTTATGCATTGGTTAGGGTTTCTCCCTTTCCCCTCAAAATCTTGCTTTACTTTATCCATTAATTAATGGTGGTGTTTGCAAGTCATCTCTTTATTGATCATTTGGTGGATTAATCCTTTATGATGGTCATGGTGGGATGCTAGGCTTTGGTGGTGGAATCTCCTTTATCCAAAGTCATATCCAATCCTTTTGGGTGTCCAAGTTATTGTTAGATTGTTGATTCAAGTCTCTCAAGCTATTCTACATTCTCTCCCACCGCGCCACGCTCCATTTTCTCAACCAAATATCTTCAGATCTATTTGACTTGCATTGAAACGAGAACAAAACTTGCAATGAGGGCGAGAAAGAGATGTCATACTGGGCACGGAATCAAATCAACAAAACTCAGGCTCAATAGATATACTATGAAACTACCCAAAATATATACTCCATTTGTTCCATATTATTTATCATATTTTTGATTGTGATGGTTTTCAATATCACTCTTTTATTGATAATTTTTTGTATAATATCTTATTAACAATTGCAATATTATACTTTTATGATAGTGTTTTTTGTTACGAATCTAATGGTAGTACTAATAATTTTATTTAACAAATTATTGTATATATATTGAGAAATTTATGTTCAATTTTTTTAAAATTTAGTTGCACAATTTTTAAAGGAGACAAACAATATGAAACGGGGGTAATAAAAATGAAGATAATACATGTCACCAATAAGGCAATAATTGCGACTGATGACAACCTCTAATAAGAATGGAAAGATTGTTTAGATGTATAAAACAATATTGAGCAAGCAACACACTTGCAATGACCAGTAACTTGAGCATTCTCGTACAAAAAATGAAAATACGGATTAATTTGCAAAAGAAAATGTGTTAAAACATTAATTCAGCTTCTGAAGCTTTAGTTTGGCATCTGATGTAATCTCTGGCAGCAGCAAATGAAATAACCCATGATTTAGCAAAATCCAATCCAATAATTCCTAATTATTAGCATGGACTATAATCAATTTCGAGTCACTGCTTTGTCCATTTGTTGATTTGTATAGATTTGATACCTAAGACCCATGATGTCGCAGATCTTAATCAGTTTTTTCCTTGATTTGTATAGATTTTTATTCATTTCACTCGTATTAACAGTGTATGAGCATCTTTTTGACATGCTTATTTGCTCAGGATAAATATTATACCAGATTTCAGATTTGCGGTTAACAAAAAATTGACTCCAGGCTAAATGTTGATCAGTTAAATTGGTTAATGTCAAAATATAGGTGAGAAAGTGATGTCCATTTTTCCGGTTTTGGTCAGACCAAGTTCGACAATATGGATGTACCTAAATTTGGATCACAATTGGGTTTGTCCTACAGGAAAAAAATTGAGTCGCAATATTTAGTCAAATCGGTCAATGTCAACATTTAGACGAAAAAATTATTACCATAACGAGGATTTTTTTTGGGTCCGAAGAATTCGAATATTTGGGTCGGACAAAACTTTGTCAAGTCTATTTATAACTGGAATATACTCCCTCTGTTCCATGTTAATTGACATTTAAACTAACTTTTGTGTTCCAAAATAATTGTCAATTTCCATTTCCCAATACCTAATTTAATTATTTTAACTTTAATAATTATGTTAACTTTTACTTTTTCAATAATAAAAATTACTCCTACTTACATTCTCTCACTATCTACACATTGGTATCCAAAAAAACACCTTGAAAAATAATATTATTTAATTATGTGGGTAGTTTTTTTTAGTTAAAGCTTGGTATGTGAAAATTTTGAATTGTTTCAATTAATACGGAATGGAGGGAGTATATAAGAAGCTAACACAAATTTGGGGATGATAATGCAAAAACAATAAGAACACCCACAATGGTGAGTTTGAGTTTGACTAATTGTATAACGTGGAATCTGTGGAAGAGTCAAAATTTAACCTTTTATTTAGCTAGGTTTCCAATGGTGAAAATGAGTTTGACTCATATTAATTAAAAAAAAAGTAAATCGGTCCCACTTAAGAATATAATTAATTTGTTATATTGATAAAAAATGAGGTGGAGGAGGAAAGAGAAAAAAAATATGATTAAAATATTAATATTTTAAACTCGCTTTCAAACTCGTCTCACGAGTTTGAAAGCGAGATTCTCGCGAGACGAGTCTCATTCTCACCACTGAAATATCCTATACGACCTCATTCCGTTCTCGTTTGATGCGACATCAGTAGTGAGTCGAATTAAAACTCACCATTGCAGATGCTCTAATAAAAGAGCGAGATTCATCCCTAAAAAAAAAAATAGAAAGAGAGAGATTCAATATTTAATGTGAAAATCCAAACACGACTAGAAATAGCATTAATGAAAATTTTGAGGAAAACCCATATATTTACGTTGAAATATGGGGTTTTGCAAAGATGTCGATGGACCTTCGAGAGAGGCAAGTCTCCCCGAAAAAAATGGTTCAAACAACTGACACATCCTTTGAAATTATTTTTTTGAGGTGTCAATCCCTTAATATTTTTAAGGATCACTTGAGAGTTGCAATTGACTCAAAAAAAAAAAAAACTACTACAAGAAATTTTTTGGGCATGATCAATTATTTATTTTTTAAATATCAAAATGTAGTAATTATATATATACTGTAATTAGATTTGGGAATCAAATCGATCTATATAATAAACTAATTATGTAAATGAAATTAATAATGAAGGTAAAACATGCGGGATGAAGATGGGCAACCACGAATGAATGAAGGTAGAAGATGAAGACGAAGATAAGAAGTTGCATGAAATGGGGCCGAGTTGGGCTTGCATAGCTAGACTTTCAAGCTCTTCCATATTCTTTATTCTTGCTTCATTTTTGAAGCTCATCCAAATTTGGCGTTTGCATAGGCATAGGCATCGTCTTCTTGTTCTTCATCTTCAATTGTCGAATAGCTCCAGATAAAATCTCAAACAGAGGGTGTGTTTGGTTGGAATGAAAATGATTTTTCCATTTTCTGGTGTTTGATGACCGAAAAATGGAGAAAATGATTTTCCCCCACCCCTTTGTAAATTATTTTCTTGATTTCAACTTGAGAAAAACCTATTGGAATAGGTTTAGGCAACTATCTCTTGTATCCTATCTTGTATTTACTCGCCTCCTTGACTAAGATAATACTCTCCTTGTATACATAGAACTTCCCTACCTTGTATTTATTTGCTTCCTTATCTAGGATGACACTCTCCTTGTATATGGATGACTTCCATATCTTGTAGGTTGATTCTTGATATAAATACACAGCTTGGTCAGAAGGGAAGGCCAAGGCACAACATTCAATTCCCTACATAAAATTCTTTATGGTATCAGAGCCTTTTGCGGCACATCTTTACCACCATCTATAACCTTTTTTTTTCTTTCTGTTCACCATGAGTGACAGTGCCCAAGAAACTCCAATAAAGATTGACATCAACAACCCTCAATCTCCATACTATTTAACCAGTGCCGATCATCCGGGAAATATAATTTCCCCCGTTGTCCTCGATGGGGACAACTATGAACATTGGAGCCGAATTGTTATCAATGCTCTAAAATCAAAGAACAAATTTTGTTTTGTTGATGGAACCTTGACGAAACCAACAACGTCCCCAGAAGATCATGCCTGGGAGAAGTGCAATTCGATGGTAACCGCCTGGTGTCTGATGTCATCGAAGACCCTTCATGGTTCGGTGGCGTATCTTTGAAAACGACCAATATATGGTGACACGAAGGAGCGTTACTACAAGGCAATGCCCTCGAGTACATCAACTTCAAGAAGACATCAATGGTACAAGTCAAGGCAATTTGTGATAACGAATACTTCACAAAACTCAAAGCTTTGTGGGATGAATTGGGAGCCTATCAACAGATTCCAAGTTGTCAGTGTATGAAAGAGTTTGATCTCTTAAAATTCCAAGAGTCACAGAAAATCCATAAATTTCTCATGGGACTGAATCGTGAAAAATTTGGGACGGTAAGATCACATTTACTTACTGTTGAACCTTTGCCTAATCTCAACAAAATTTATGCTGTGGTTCTTAGAGAAGAAACGCAACAACAAATAAGTGGTGTCGAGATGGTCGAAGCTGCGGCATTCAAAGCCACCATCGCTGCAAAGTCTCGCACAGGAAATCGCCCTAAGTGCCGTCACTGTAACAAACTTGGGCATGACGCGGCGGTGCTTTGAACTCATTGGATATCCGGCGCCGGCGACCACGGCGCTCGGGGCGGAATCACGCAACGCCCGATCGTGAGACAAACCTCCATTGGGCGGGGCTCCATCGGCTGGCGGCCAGCGCGAGCGGAGGCGCGTATAGGTGTGACATATCCGCAAATTCCAGCCATCACACCAGAACTGGTTGAGCAACTAATTTCTGCTCTCAAACAGAAAGACACTCAACCTAAATTAGATGGTAAGAAACTTCCATTTACTTCTCTTGGTTGGATTCTAGACACCGGAGCCTCATATCACATGACTTCAGATGTTGGCTCCATCAGTAAATTATATAACTTGCCATATCCACTCAGAATCATTGTTCCAACTGGTGACATTTTGGTATTTAAGCAAGCAGGAGATGTTCAACTATGGGATGGATTTTGTTTGAAACATGTTCTTTATTCTCCACACTTCAAGTGTAACCTTATCTCTATTCATCGTTTGATTAAAGATGAGAACTGTGTTGTTATTTATGGAGTTCAGTCTTGTCTTATTCAGGGCCTCACCTCGAAGATGCCGATTGGAGTGGGTAGAGAGAGGAATGGGGTGTACTATCTTCAAAGTCCGGAGATCGCGAGTCTTGCAGCCTTGCAACAATCGGACGGCAATCTTTGGCATCAACGTCTTGGACATCCCTCAATGAGTAGTTTGTTATCTTTATCGGAGCATTTTGGTTTTCAGTTGAATAAGAACTTTGATGACTGTTGCGATGTTTGTCATCGTGCCAAACAAACAAGAAGTCCCTTTCCTGTTAGTGAGTCAATTGCTTTGAAACCTTTTGCTTTGATTCATTGTGATTTATGGGGACCATATAATACTCATTCGCTAAGTGGATGCTATTATTTCTTATGCATAGTGGATGATTATAGTCGCACAATTTGGGTTTACTTATTGAAAGATAAGACTGAGACCTATGACAAACTTGTGAATTTCTTTGCCATGGTTCGAACCCAATTTCATACCACTATCCAAAGACTCCGTAGTGACAATGGAACCGAGTTTACCAAAGGGCCCTTACCTAAGTTCCTCGCCCATCATGGTGTCATTCATGAAACATCATGTGTCGGCACGCCCCAACAAAATGGTAGAGTCGAGCGTAAAAATAGACACATCCTAAATGTCGCCAGGGCTTTAAGATTCCAAGCATCTCTTCCTATCAAGTTTTGGGGAGAATGTGTCTTAGCCGCGACTCACCTTATCAACAGAACCCCATCTAGAATTCTCGACCGTCGAACCCCCTTTGAGGTACTTTTTGGAGTCAGACCAGAATATGAGCATCTTAAAATCATCGGGTACCTATGTTATGCTCATAACCATCACAAACCTTGGGATAAGTTTGATGCTAGAGCCGAAAAATGTGTTTTTTTGGGATATCCGTCAGGAACAAAAGGTTGGTTATTATACAATCTGGAGACTCACAAACTTCTCATATCTCGAGATGTAAAGTTCTATGAGCATATATTTCCTTATGCATCTCCGTATATGACCCAAATTCCAAGCTCTTCAAATGAGTCACTTGGCTCGGGCATACTTAACCCATCTACTATACATTACTCTGACTCGGAAAAGGACGTTGAGTCAATTGCGCCCTCAATATCGGATTCCATCGTCCAAAATAATCAAGATGATACGCTTGCTCTTGAAGTACGCGGAGAAGCCCGATCTCCAGAACCTATCTCTTGTAGTTCATCTGGGATAGAGCCTCCATCAGCAGCACCATTGCGACCCCAACGGGATAAGCGCCCACCTTCTTATCTCCAAGACTATATATGTCATGCTCTCGGACTCCCCGCCTCCTCATCGCCCACTCCTGCATCTTCAGGTACCTTCCATCCTCTTGCTCAATTTATCTCACATGAGAAATTTTCACCCAAGTATCGAGCTTTTTTAGCCTCTATTACTTCTAATGATGCTCCTAAGAATTTTTTGGAGGCCTTGAACATGACAGAATGGCGTGACGCCAAGAAAGCTGAAATTTCAGCCCTTGAAGATAACAACACATGGGACTTGGTTGAACTTCCTACGGGTGAAAAACCACTTGGCTGCCAGTGGGTCTACCGAGTGAAATACCAAGCCGATGGATCTATTGAACGCCACAAAGCTCGCTTAGTCGCACTGGGAAATCATCAGGTCGAAGGGGTTCAATTTACCGATACCTTTGCTCCGGTTGCAAAAATGGATACCGTTCGGTGTCTACTGACAGTTGCTGCCTCTCGAGGATGGGACCTTCATCAAATGGATGTCCACAACGCCTTCTTACATGGCGATCTCCATGAAGAAATCTATATGCGGTTGCCTCCCGGTTTTCATCCACCTAATCCTCGTCTAGTGTGCAAGCTTAAGAAATCTCTTTACGGCCTACGTCAAGCACCGAAACAATGGTATTTCAAACTCTCATCGGCATTACTTGAGTATGGATTTAAACAGTGTCCACTTGATCATTCTCTTTTTATTTATCAAAAGGATGGTGTGTATCTTGCTCTCCTTATATATGTTGATGATCTTGTGCTCACTGGTAATAATCCAACATTTTGTGCAAAATTCAAGTCCTACCTCCATAAATGTTTCAAGCTCAAGGATCTTGGCTCCTTGAAGTACTTTCTTGGTATCGAAGTTGCTCGGTCACCTGAAGGCCTATTTTTGTGCCAACGTAAGTATGCACTTGATATTCTGATTGAAACTGGGATGATAGGTACGAAACCAAGCCCCTCTCCAATGGAGCAAAACCACAAGTTGTCTCCCGACTCCGGAGATCTCTTAACTGACCCTTCAAAATATCGTCGTCTTATTGGTCGTCTTTTGTACCTCACTATCACTCGGCCAGACATCATGTACTCGGTGCATATTCTTAGTCAGTTTATGCAAACTCCGTGTCAAGGTCATTGGGATGCTGCTCTCCGAGTCTTACGATACCTTAAGTCATCTCCTGGGCAAGGTATCTTGTTGCCTTTCAACAATCCACTCACCCTAAGTGTGTATTGTGATTCGGATTGGGCAGGTTGCCCTACAACTCGACGATCAGTCACGGGATATATTGTCAAACTAGGTGCTGCCCCAATTGCTTGGAAAACTAAGAAACAAGCCACCGTCTCTCGCTCCTCAGCCGAAGCGGAGTATCGTGCTATGGCCAATGCTACTAGTGAAGCTGTTTGGATCCGCAATCTACTTCAATATTTGGATGTCACACCCACTGTTGCCCATTTATTCTACGATAACCAAGCCGCTCTCCATATTGCCAACAACCCTGTCTTTCATGATCGTACTAAGCATATTGAAGTTGATTGTCACTTCGTTCGTGAGCGCATTGTATCCGGTATCATCAAGCCTCAACATGTGTCCACTCACGAGCAACTTGCTGACATCCTTACTAAAGCACTCGGCCATCGGCAATTTCATCATCTACTTGGCAAGTTGGGCGTCATCAATCTTCATGCTCCAACTTGAGGGGGAGTATTGGAATAGGTTTAGGCAACTATCTCTTGTATCCTATCTTGTATTTACTTGCCTCCTTGACTAAGATAATACTCTCCTTGTATACATAGAACTTCCCTACCTTGTATTTATTTGCTTCCTTATCTAGGATGACACTCTCCTTGTATATGGATGACTTCCATATCTTGTAGGTTGATTCTTGATATAAATACACAGCTTGGTCAGAAGGGAAGGCCAAGGCACAACATTCAATTCCCTACATAAAATTCTTTAAACCATTTCTCCCTCTCTCCCCTATTCTCTCTCTCGTTCTCTATCCCTTCATTCTCTCTTTCCACCATTTTCTCTTACGCACCAATTTAAATATTTCTCTCTCTTACTCATTCATCTTTCTCTCTCTTATACACCCGTTTAATATCTTTTCCCAATCATTTTTCTCTCTTCCACCACTCTCTCTTCTGCACCCATTTTAATATTTTTTTTCTCTCTCTCTTACACCTGTTTTAATCTCTCTCTCCACCATCTCTCTAGCTTATGCACCCTTTTTAATATTTCTCTCTTTCTCTCTATCTCTCTCTCACACAAACACACACACACGCGCATGCGCGCGCATTTTAATCTTTGTCTCTTTATTGTCAAACATGTGAAAATCGTTTTTTAGAAAAATCATTTTCCTGTGTACCAAACACGAGAAAATATCAAATGAAAATTCATTTTCTAAGAAAATCATTTTCCAAGGAAAACCATTTTCCTACAAAACAGTTTTCCATTGTACCAAACACACCCAAAATTGAAAAGAAGGGAAGAAGAAGACGAATTGACGTGACAACAAAATGGACATGGAGTGGGGGAAGGAATTGAAAAGGGGGGGGGGGGTGTTTAGTCAAACCATAAACACAATCTCAAGTTTGGCAATTATAATTCTTCAATCATTTACAATTTCACTCAACTTCAAGTCTGCAACTGTAGACATCGTAAGTATATATATACATTAGGTAGAGTAATCCCTAAGAAAACTAAATTACCAACTAGAACTAAAGCTTAGACATAATTCCTAGTGGAGAGAGGGATACATCTTAATAAGTAAAAGGGCAAAAGGGTAATTACATGGGTTAAAAATCCCTCAAAAATAAGAAAATCAAAGTTGTCGTGAACAATGAAGACGACACGATTGTGTCGGCATAAGAAACGATTATGTTCTGCTCTTTGGACAGGCGACAAGGATCGTGTCGCTTGTTTCTTACAAAAAAGACAACGTTCATAAGGGGACACGAGCGTGTCCTATGATACGATCATATCTCCCTCGTTAGGAGGGACGACATGATCGTGTCGAAGGATGACAGGACCAAGTCGTTGGTTCCCCAAACATAGTCACGACCTCCTTGTGAGGGACACGACCATATATCCAAATGTCACGATCGTGTGCCCCAAACTTCTTCTTCTTGCTTATGCTCCTTTGTTGGATCTTCCAACCCATGTTTGAAGTGAAATACTATATTGCCCTATATAACCCATGCTCCATCTTGCCCTCCGGTCGATCGTGTCACCCATATTGATAAGAAAATCTCATACCATTTTCCGATTTTCTTCAACTTTGGAGGAATGGGAACCAATGAGTTGTTAATAAGAAAAAGTTCGTGTTTGAGAACATATGTGGTTTCACAACCGAGGTGGTAGAGAGGTGATTGAATAAGCTTGGACTAAGGATGGCAAAGTGAGCTTTGATCTAATCTAGCAAGGAAAATCGAAGCAATAGCCAAAGCACTAATTAATTGGAATATTAGGCGGCGAGTTACTTAGGGCGCGAGATTAAACAGATTAGCGATTGAAGGTAGAAAAGGTCATAGTGAAACATAGGGACTTAATCATATTAGCTCATTGTTTGGTGGGTGAGAAGGGGGGGGGGGAGGAAGAGCATTTTTGTGGGCTCAACGAGAAAAGAACGACTTTCTCAAGCATAGAGATGCATATACAAGATAATTACATACTAACCTAATATGGGGTAAACAAATGGCTGCAAAGGGCAGATGGGCCTTGGGTTGAAAATGAGAACTGACAAAAAGTGGAGACCCTGGGATTTTTCTCACACATTTACTTCGGACTGAAGTACAAGTAATAACCTAGCTAGTGTTTAATACGGTAGAACCACGAGTATCCAATGAAATTAACGTTTTTCTTCTCACTGCTATTCAGTGAGATTAATTAAGGATATTAAGCAAAAATAAATAATTACTTAATATTTTAATTAAAATCAACATTTGATGTTTCATTCTTGTTGAATATTGAGGGTAAATCAAAAATAAAAATAATTAATATATTTTGGAGATTGTAAAAGGTCATTATATTAGGTTTCTACTTTCTGAAAATACAATAAAAAAAGAATATCTCCAGTTAATTTTACTAATTTTATAAATGTTAAAGCTTTGTGATATCCAAAAGTAAATGTAATAACTCATAAATTGAACAAATTTTGAACTAAACTCCCAAAAAATCATCTATCTTTATTCAAAACGCACCACAAGTACTACATTACCTAAATAATCTATAAACTAAAATGAAAATGCTAAGTGCTGCATAGATGTGGATCTACAATCTGTAGATGATATAAATGTGGCCCACGCATTGAAACATATGTAATATTGTTGTGTTGTTAATGATTTTTACTAATATAAGAAAGCAAAAAAAGAAAAGGAGAGACGGCATTGTACATAATAGGGTGTTAGTTAGCTAGGAAGGAGCCGGACCGTACGTAGAATGGTACGCAATAATTGATGTTTAAATTGATTTGGTTAGAATACACACTTAACAACCATGGGCTCATACACAGACTGTCATTCAGTACTTTCACTGAATCAGGGCGCCCTTCTCAATGCACTCAACACACACTCGTCGAGCCCCACGTAGCATCACCTTCGTGCCGCCTTCATATATTCACTCTTATTATTATATCCCTCACTTTTTATTTCTTAATTTCATTTTATCTATTACAATTTAAAAGACTTTTCTCCATACATACATTTATCTATTATATGTATCATATAAATATATTATTATAAAAATAATAATAAAAGAGTGATTTATTAAAAATAATAAAATATTAATAGATGATATAAAAATCAAAGTTAATAAAACCAAAATTTCATTTATATGAGATATATAGAGGCCAGATATAACAATCTTACCTCAAAATTTTACAATTTAAAAAGAAATAAAAATTGATTTCAATTAACATCGTGTTGTTTTATATGGTACGGTGCAGTGCAGTGTAATGCTGTATCACAACTGACCATACCGCGCAATATTCTTCCATACTTTTCCACATCATACCACAATCATTACTAATATATCTCCTCATTTTTCTCCTTTATTTTTCACATTCTTTTTTCTCACCTACCACATAAAACATATTTTCCACTAATTTTACCATATCATTCAACACCTTACTGCATTTTCTATAATTTTATCACACCGTACCATTTCCGTATCTTATCAATCGCACAAAAGAACATCACTTAAAATATAGAAATCAATTGCTACCTACAATTTCATGATGAAGAATCATACAAAGTTTAATAAAATATTTTACTGTAATGGTTATAATCTAAGTTGAAAGACGTGATTATTTTCAACTTTTCATATTATGGATATATTTATCAGTTTCCTTGACTAATTCTTCTTATCTCTAATTATATATCATTTTATATTTTTAATACAAGTTTACTAATTTTATGCTTTAATAAATATACTTCTATTCTACATATATGTTCCTCCTGTAAATCCTTGTGTCTAATTTGGGGATTGTTTATCAATTTCTATTTTTTTTCTTGATTTGATAATTGAGTTGATATTTTTAACTATTTAAAAGTAACAATTAAATAAAATTAGTTGGAGTATTTCTCATTTAATAAAAAAAACAAGATAGGAGTACCAAAAGAGAGGAAAATTATGATTTTTGAATTGAAGCAATGGCAATCCGCACGTGTAAATACGTGTCTGCCGTCGGTCCTCAAATCCGATCTTCGCAAATTGAATCCCACTCATTTCGGCTTCACCTTCTTCCACCCTCTTTCCCTTCATTTTTTTTAAAAGCCTTACTTTGTCCTTTCTTAAAGATTTAATTAATTATAATTAATCACCCTTAGTCAATTAATTAGTGAAAAAGTGGACCCAAACATCCACTAACAACCAACAAAGTTAATTCTGTTTATAACATCTCCCACCGCTGCCTCTGCCTCCCGCTACTGCTAGTGCTTCAAGGGCCCAAAATCTATGAAATTATTCCCACCAATTTTGCAAGTTTTAATTACAATTATTAACTGGTACGTCTTTTATTAATTATTTAAGTTGCTTCCTAAACCTAAACCCAAAGTAATAATGAAAAGAGAAATTCCCTAATTGGCAAATTCAATGGATGGTGCAAGGGTCTCAGAATTGATAATCGGTTGATTAAATATATGTGAGGAAAATAAAAAAAGAAGATTAAGATTGGCCCACAAATATTCGAGTGTTGGATGTTGTGATTATTGTTAAGTAGGTAGGGGGTTTAGGATAATATGATGGATTATTTAACTACTTGGTCTATTAATTATTGATGAATAGTGAACACTCCAAATTTGCATCTACTTTAGTCTTTAGGATTATCTACTCAACCATACTTTTTTGTTAAAGAAAATGATAGGTTGCTTTTTCATTGCTCACAACAAAAGTAAATTACTATTCTATCTCAAATAATGTTATCTTAGAGTTTCACATTATGTTGAGACTTTCCTCCTCTTAAGAATGTCTCTACCCGTGATCAAAACTTTAACAAACGCATAATTATATTAATATACTAATATTAGGTTTTAACCCCTAATTCAAGTTAAAGCATTGGGTCTACAATATCATCATTGTGTATGAGTCGAGCTTCAAAAATTATATACTCCTTTGATTTCTTTATTCAATTATTTAGTTTAGGTTTCTTTCCAAAAGATTTAGTTGAGTGATTTCAGATAAGCGCTTATTTTGTTCAAATTAATTATTATAAGAATTTAAAATCAACATTCGCTACTAATTAATTATAATGGTGGATCTAAGACTTTCAAATAGGAGTGACGAATATACTTACATTAATCCGATAAATATATAAATCATAATTTTTATCCAAAATTATATAAACCTTTTTTTTTGTGTGACAATGGTGGTTATGATCACCCCCGACTATGAAGGAGATCCGCTTATGACTGGTTAGTACCAATTAGTCCCGATAAACACTTGGTTCAATTTTCAAATTATACTTTAACTCCAATTAGGGTTGGTTAAAGCTCATCATCACTCGCCAACACTTGATTGAATTTCCAATTATATTTTGAACTCTATGAGAGCATTGGCCAACTCTCATTAGCACCATTCTACAATGAACAATAATAAGTTATTTACTATCAGTTAAAAAAACAAATCGTATATTGGTTTATATATAACATGTAAATTATCGTTGAAATCACTTTATGATAACTAAAAAGTGTTAGCTTATACAAAGACATATATAGTTAGACCTATCATGTCTTTCAAATCGGTTCGCTTTATCAATTTTAGGAATCTGAGGTGTAGGAGAGATATCACTTTTGACAGATGGAGAGAGAAAGGGAGAGGAAGGGTTGGGGGCCTGAAGAATTGAGAAGTCGCCGGACTGGAAGATCAAGATTTCCGACTATCTTCATCGGAAATCTACCGAAAACCTTGGACAAGTTTGGCCTCTCAGGTATTGTTAGCAAACATGCAAAGGTAAAGTCTTCAACCATCATTTTTAAGAGAAATTCAGCAGCAAATTTTGGTTTTGTTCAACTATTGAGTATCAGTGATGCTGAGAACTGTATCTATCATCTTCATAAGAAGTGGGTTAGGGGTCTAAGAGTGATTGCAGATTGGGCCAATGTGAATGATGGTAGAAAGAAAAGTAAATATGTCTGGGTTCCCAAAAAAACCTCTTCTTCTTCAAGTGAAAAGACGAATCGCTCATCTTCTAGTGAAAAATCAGAGCATCAAAACGTTTGAATTCAAGGCGAGGAGAATGTTGAGTTTGTTGAATGGCTTCAAAGAAGTCTGGTTTGTACTTCTGATTTTCCCAGAGATCTCGATGCCCTTGCATCGGTGATTAAAGACAACTTTGGTCCATTTTCCAAAATTACGGCTCTAAGTGGGTTCAAGTTCCTGCTTACATTTTCATCTAAACAAGAAATGGATGAAGCGTTAGCAGATCCAAGAGAGCTCAATGATTGGTTTACTTACATCAGGCCCTAGTCAAGATATGAATCTGCAGATTCACGAAGAGTTTGGATTGACATCTTAGGAGTGCCTCCTCATGGATGGAAGTGGAGCAATTTTCAAAAAATGCGTACAGTCATGGGGTAAACTATTGTCTCTGGCTAGAATTATTGCTTCTACCAACCAATTCGAAGTGATGAGAGGCCTCATTCAATCAAACGTATTCCGGAAAATCGATGGTGCAGTTTTTCTTGACATTAACAACTGCTCATTCAGAATCTTTGTGAGAGAAATTAACTCTCATCTTATTCCTCCCTCTATTGTCCATGATCCAAGCTTTGCCGAGACAACTTCAACTGGTCATTCTAATGATAATGAGTTTGGTGTTAACGATTTAATTAGATGCACATCATAGTTTCGATGTTGTGCCTGAATCCCCTGCATTAACTGCTAGACTTGTGTCCCAAAATCTCTCTGGTAATCGGGCAGGTCTTTGCGAGGAGGAGGTGATTAGACAAGAAACATGGATGGGATATGGAGAGGCCATCAATTTGTCTCTTGCCGTTGTACCAGTTACCAATGATGAACAACTAATAAATGTTACGACTGCATTGGGAGGCAACGCTGCATTTGGGTTGGAAAAATCAGTTGAAATTTTAAATGAACCCATTCACCATTTGGAAGGTGAAGCATCTCCTCATTAGAAATGAGATTTTCTTCCCAATGATCAAGCTTTTGACGATAACATTTCTCTCTCTTCTAGTGACGAGTCTATTATGAATGCTAGAATTCTCATTGCTGAGAAAGCAATTGATTTTGGTTTAAGGAGTGGTTGTATGCGTGCAAAGAAACATATTGATCCCAAAAAGCATTTTGAAAAAAAGCTCTCTGTAAGAAGAAGAAAGATGAAGAAAAAGTCAAAAGAAAGTGATAGGAGGAAAAGGAGAGTCGTAGCTTCTTTATCTTTACCGTCTACTGAAAGTGAGTCCTTTTGAGTTTGTGGATTAGTATATGGATTGTGTGGGGCATAGATGATAGGAGGAAGAAGAAGTTTGGTAAGTCCTGTTCTGGCTGAATTATGTTGTTGCTGGTGTTGTTTCCGGGTCTGCATTCTGTAAGGGGTAATGCTGAGTCATTGTACCGCTGCTGCTATGTCTTCTCGGGGTAGTGTTGTTGTTGTGGCTGATCCTTACAGACTGGGGACTAATTACTGCTGCTGCTATGTGTGTGTCACTGGGGTTCATTTTCTTCTGCACTAATGTTTATTGTGATTGGTATTGTCTCAAGTGAAGTATGTTTGTTATTCACTGTGCTCGAGTTCGGTTGTGCATCCATGCACCTGTAACTCTTGTTTGAGTGTTGCTCCTTGGCACTCTTTTGGTTATTGAATAAAATGGTTTGATGGTTGGGGAGCAATCAAAGGCAGTGATGATCAGGGAAATTTGAGGAATCCATTTCAACATGCTATGATTTGAAGGGTCTCATTGTGGTCTAAGCAAAGGCATTGGTGCTTAAGGCTGATGTGGGGTTGATTTGTGGATTAAATTCAATATCCATCATGTCATCAACAGATATGGATCAAGATTTCAATCATGTAGATGAGTCTCATGATTATGAGTGTAGTAGGAAGGTTTAATTGGTTAGTCCCTGGATCAAAAGTGATGGTTCTCAGTAATGGCATCAACATTCAATAAACACCATTTGAGTTACAAGATTGGTAATGGTGTTCTCTAGTGGTTTAAGGTGATGACTTGAATTAGCATTAAGTGTCAGAACACTATGTTGGTTCTATTTGTCATTGGGGGGCCAGAGGACTCTAAAATGCTTGGTTGACTTGAAGGTGAATTGTGGAGATGGGTTTGGGATTTGACTTTCCAAGTTGGATTTCTTGATGATGAGTTCACTGATAAGCAAGCTCTCAGAGTGCAATAAGGAATAGTCTTTGTGCAAGATTGTGATGATGCTTTGCTCATGAACATCTGGTTGAGTATGGTTGGAGGATGTTGTGGTCCTAACCTCAAAGATGTGATTCTTTCTCCTGATGCAGTGGTCTGTGAGTGTTTGACACTTTCTGCTAAGTTTGGTCTAGTACCTGTAAGTTTGGTCTGATAGCTGTGGGTAGGCTTCAATTGGTTGCAATTATCTGCTGATGCTGTGGTATATGTTCTAATGGTATCTTCAAAAATGGTGTGTAATTTCTCTCTTTCTTCATTATGAGATCAATTTGAGTTGTAAACTCTTTGTGCTCTGTCGCACCTTAAATGAAAGGGCTTTTGGCGCTAATTATCAAAAAAAAAAAAGTCATGTCAATTTTATATTAGCATACTTTGAGTTAGATGTAGGCTTAAGATGAGTGAATTTTGATTTTTAGGTCTGTATTCGATGCCATAGTTCAAATTGGTACTAACATTGTTAGGAATAATGGGATTCACAAATATAAATAGTAAGAACACGTACAAAGGCAGATTAAGAATGTAAGGTTTTGATGTAAAACAATTCAAATCAAGAAAAAAAATCATGAACTGAAAGATGTAGTAGAACTTATGTGTTTTGCATTTGAGGATTTTCTATATTACATCAAACTCCAATAGCCATTGAATATAGGGAAACTTTAGCTAAGAATCCATAGCAAAAAACACCAAAACAACCGAGAAATCGAAGTGGCAAGCATTAGGCAACTAAAGACAAGACATATGTTATATATAGGGGGCGTTTAGTGTCCAACAGTTGGTTGTTGGTTGTTTGTAGTTGTTAGCTGTTTAGTTAGCTGTTTGACTTTTGACTGTTTTGTTAGCTGTTTTTGTCAGTTGTTTGTATTAGCTGTTTGTATAAAAAAGTATTTGGTAGAGTTAGATGTTTGTAGGATGGTCTTTTTCTCCTAATTTCCAATTGTACCCTTGGCTTTATTTTTAGTGTTTTTTAACATTATGATTTTTTGAAATTTATTTTTAGGTTTTTCCGTCCATATTATAATTCATTTTTAGGTTTAACATTATGATTTATATTCATTTTTAGTTTTTTTTTAAAATCCCGATGTACTTTTACAATTTAATGTAGATATTTTATAATTTATCTGTAGAAATTATATTATTGTAAACAATAGGTATTTGTATAATCAATTAGTAACTACATTATCAACATAAACTATAATGACAATATGAGTCTCTTATCCAAATTAATAGGAAAAGCAAATGAACTAGGAGATTTTGAACACAAGTATGATTATACATAAATTAACTATGTGAAATACTTGATTATTAACTTGGAGAAATGTAGCGTGCTTGGAGAAGGCAGACGGCGGAGCAGACGCTCTTTTGTATTGCGGTGAATTGAAGTGAGGGATGAGAGCACAATTAAATGAACTAAACCTAAATTATTTTATTTGATGACAATTTTTTTTTAAAATTTTTGTGAATTAATTGGTCAATATGGTAATTTAAAATATAAAAAGCCCACAGCTATTTACAAAAAGCTACTCATAGTAGCTTTTTACAATTTGGCTTTTTGGGGGCAAAAAGCTAGTATAATCCGCCAATTTACCAAACACCCCAAATTGGCATATTGACTAGTCAAACTTCCAAAAATCCTTCAAAAAGGCATTTTCTCCAAAAAGTCTACCAAAAAGCTGGGCACCAAACGCCCCTATAGTCCGTACAACCTCGGCCTGTAAAACAAAGGTTGTATCCGTACAATACATTATATGTTGAACTGCTCGAAACTTTTTTTGCTCTGTGTCCACCAACTTGACGCCTGTAGCTTCCATTTTTTTTCTTTTTTTAACAATGGTTATCAGTCCCGCCCACTGGGCCCCTATCTCAGGGTCTAACCCAACGGGCCTTTATTAGATCGAGGGACGCGGGTGTCAATTCCTTTGTTTAAGACCCAACCTTCTAAAGACACAAGATCTCCATCTGTTTGTAAGCGGGAATCTTTCAAGATTCGAACCCAAAAAGGAGGGGAGAGAAGGTGGTGTTCTTTGACACTAAGGCAAGGACCCAATCGATTTCCGGTACGGTCCTTGTGGCCTTCATTGCCCTTATGGAAAAGGACACAACTGGTGTTCGACCTTCACCAACACAATATTTGACTTGACTTTCATTCCAACCATCCCAAAAATAAGAAGCCAAACTCCATCTCTATTGTAATATATACACCACACAATGTATATAAGTCAACTTCATTTTCAATTTTTCGTTGGATAATAAAACAGAATAGGTGCAATTAAGCGCATAAGACAAGTCAATACTATGTTTTGTAAAATTAATAATGGATTGTTTTTAATAGTCGAATGGTATTCAAAAATCTAGCTCAATTGTTCAACAACTTTATTTTCTTTTATAACTAGTTATTATACCCCATTCAAAGGACGAGGTAATTACTAAAATCATTTATTTTACTTTTGTTAAAATGAAAAACATTATATCATATGATTAAATTTTTATGGCATATTCAATAAAAAGTTGATGAATATTGACCATATATACTACCCCGTTCCAATTTAATTGTCACCCTTATTAATTTGAGGGGTTCAATCACCTTGAAATTGAGGTAAAAAAATTTCAGACCTGCAATAGTATCCCTATATTTGAGGGTGAGTAATTACTGAAATCATTTATCTTACTTTTGTTAAAATGAAAAAAAATTATAATCATATTACTGAATTTTTGTGGCATATGCAATAAAAAATTAATGAATATTGACTATATATACTACCTCCCTAAAATCATTTATCTTACTTTTGTTAAAATGAATAAAATTTCTAATCATATGACTGAATTTTTATGGCATATGCAATAAAAAGTTAATGGATATTAACTATATGTACTACCTCTGTTCCAATTAATTTGATTATCACCCTAACCAATTTAAGAAGTTCAATCACTTTGAAATTGAGGTGAAAATTTTTGTGACCTACAATAATACCCCCTATATTTGAGGACAATATAATAAATTTGTGTATAGACAAAAGATATAAGGCAAGTTGCTGATTAATTATTATATTAGGGCAAAACGATAATTTCTTGTGTACTAATTATATTATTATATGGAAGGGTAATAAAGTAATTACGTGTATCACACAAGCAAGCGGAACAACCTTCACTATACAACACATCACAAAAGCCGAGGCAAGTGCCTCTTCTACTTGTTTAAAGAAATATGGTTGGATTGTGTTCTAAATTACCTTAATTGACCACAGAATTTATTTCCTAATTGAGTTAGGAAATTATTTAGTTTTCTTTATTATGTTGAGCTTTTAATTTATTAGATTTGCACATCTAATTGGAATGGTGACCAATGTTTGGTTGTAGCGTAGTGGCTAATGATTGATTTTTTTAAGTATACCTTAGCTACTAGACATAATAAAATTAACCTGATCGAACTCGGCTGCACAACAATTCTGGGGTTCGACAACGATTTCTCAACCCAAAATCGAAATTTAATTGAACCTGAATAACCCAAAAAGTAGTGGGTCCAATCCAACCTGAAATTGCCCAACTCATTACTCAAATCAATAACAACAAATGATTTTGTACATTTCTCATTTTTTTAGCGTTACATTAGGTACATTAGGTATTCATTTGCCTTTATTATTATTTATAATAGTGACAAATAACAAGGTAAAATATTTTTGAGCGATAAACAAAGGGTTGAGAGTATCAAACATGATTGAAAAATTGACTTATGTCTGGTACTCAAAGTGGTATTGGGAAATTATAAGTAAATTTAATTATGAAATTGAGATTTTGAGGAGATATAGTAGATGAGACATATGCGAGATAATTGAAGGGTATTTCACTAAAACTATTCAAATTCTTAGAAGCGGGTGATCTATCTTGCGGACTCGCTAACATTACAAATATTTATAGGTCTCAGTGATCACTTTGAAATTGATAAATAAGTAATGTTTTATTTAGGATTGTGGCGTTGGTTAAGAATGTGATGTTTCACTATAGTTTGACATTAATTTGAAATTACAGTTTGAATTTTTTTATTATTAACGAGAAATATTTGAAGAAAGAATATATATGTCATGTATTTGGTCAAATCACAATCAAATGAAAATATTGAGCATCATCACATCCATGGTCAAATTAAATTTGTTTTATGAATTATTTGGCACTAAAAATTTAAATAAAGCATTTGTCTCAAGGACCAAGCCACAAGTCAGGTTAAACCTAAAATGTTGGTGAGTCAAGCTTGAGTAAAACATATTGAAGCTCGACAAGCCGTAAGCCAAATTTAGGTGGGATCAAAAGGGTGACAACTGACAAGCAAAGTCTCCATAGGCCCGGGTTCAGCGTAGCTCTATTAGGGTATTTGTACATATGTGGTGGTTTCTATCTCACTCGTTAGATTACTTTTCATATTCAAATGAAAGGGGAGAGAGAGAGAGTAGAGGTTGAAAGCGTGTGCATAATAAAGATAAACGAAGATTAGTGCATTAATTGTCATTGGTTGACATTATGCAATCGTGCAGCTGTATGCAGCATGAATAGGACAATACCCGAGACACCTACAACAAATATTAGACTTCCAAATATTAAGTTTTTATATACAAATTTCATAACGCTAACTTCAACTCCACAGTGCCACCCACCGACGATGAGAGAGAAGTGCACTTTAATTATACAATCAACTCAAGTGAGGTCCACCTCACCACCTTACACCTATAAACAAAAATCTTTAAAGACAGACAGACCCTTTCAATTTATAATCAATCAAAATAAAAATGTGTCAATCTACCACTGTTCTCTTGTATGGGGACCCTAGCCTGGGAATTGCTAAGTGGTCACTGTCACCATTTTCCTATATGTCCACAAACCAGACAGTCGCATTGAAATATATATTTGTTATCACAAAGAATCTTAACATATCATCAGTTTTCAGATTTTAAATCGGAAAAGAAAACCTGTTCGGTGAAAAGAGCAAGGATGGTGCACAAATAATAATCAGTAAATGACAAATGTGTCATTATAAAATCATACTTTGCATGCATAACCCACTAAACAGAATCCAACACCACAACTATTTTGTCTGCCAATTTCTAATTACTCAAAACTTTGACCGCCAAATCTAGGGCAGAACCAAAGGGGTTAACAAAACTTGAGCGAGCTACTTCTGATTTGGACAGCTTCATTTGTAGCTTAGTAGTCAAAGAGGTTGAAACCCATATACCCATGCCAGCAAATTCAATATATAAGGCTGGAAATTTGGAAGAATGAAGATAAACAGATCCAAGTCTAACACCATTCGACTCTTTTGTCTCTTCCAAATTCTCCTCCTCCTTGGCTGCCGCCTGTAGGAGCAGCAGCTACTGCAATGGCACCACTGCCTGCAGCATTACAGAGGCGAACATCTCCGTTCCAGCAAGCAATGAATTATGTTATGTCTTTTCCACTCATGACTTAGGAGAAACCCAAATCAATCCAGTTTCTGCCAGGCTCAACACCTACAGTATGACAAATATTTCATTCATTAGCAACTATCTCAGCTACAAAAATAACCCACCAGGCACCAGCAGCTTCACTACTTCTGAGTGGTAATGACATGGATTTACAGTTATGTGTTTCACAGATAAAACCTGGAAGTGGCCATGCATGAGAAATGTCTAAATTACTCCTTCGTCCTTTCTAAACTCTCTTTTTCACTTTCTAACTTTGAGTACGGGATTTGCTGGAGGAATAATGTGACATTGGCAACTACCAGCCACCCCCTATAAATCTATATCAAACCTAGGAACCTAGCACCACAATCACATCACTTGGATACTTTTCTAGGACAAAAGAAAACCCCTTCGTGGTTAGCCAACCAACACACACTAACACCCATGGTTATTACTTTCCAGAAACACATTCATTTCAGCATGTCCTGCCACCTAGCCTACTGGGTAATGCCGAGCCTAATCGAAAAACTCCAAAAAAGTGAGTTTATTCATGAGCCTACAACAGTAAGAAATAACACAACAGAAAGAAACATGAAAATTTGATGTCTTAAACCCTCATAAGCTTATTACAAATACCAAAATTCAAAGCCTGGTTCCTAAGTTGGTAGCCCAGTATCACACCTGCAGCTGGCAAGCTAGCGTCCAACTGAAAAACTTAAGGAATGGGTTTGTGTGTGTGTGTTTGGGGGGGGGGGGGGGACTCCTAGAGTTTAAACTCTTCTCACAACAAACAAGTAAAGAAGAGAAATACACGGATCATCTGTATTGCCGTAAAAGATTGCCACTTGCAGCCCAAGAGTCTAGCTGTGTTACTCAGACTCAGGTACGGTGTCAGATATGGACACGGACATGGCCACACGGGTGTTGCACTCGGCTAACTTTAAGAAAATTTACATATTTTCATTGGTATTTGAAGTGTCAAGTATCGTACCTTTGTCCGGGTGTGGAGGATCCGACACATGTACAGCAAGGAAAATGAAGAGTCGGAGTAACATAGGAGCCTAGGTCTGGCCAAAATTTGTCCGACCCGATAACCCAAATGGAAAAGACCGGGTATAGTCATCATATTTCTTTCTGAACTTAAAACCCGGATAAATGGTTATGTCTAGATTTAAATCCAGGTCGGGTTCGGGTGGTCTTAATTTTGAAGACAATCCGTTTTCAGACAAATTCGGTGAATCGGACAACTAGGTTCGGACATGAGACAACCTGCATTTTAGATATTTTTAGTCCAATTGTGCAAGAAATCTTTTAGAAAAATATACAACACCCGACTTTGGGTCCAGTCATATACAATTTAGTAAAATGTTAAAAGATTAGTATCACAAATTTGGACATTTGGACAACTAGGTTCGGACATCAGGCACCTAGGTCCCCATCCAGTAAATGCGTTTGAATTAGAAACCAAATAGGGTCTGAGTTTTCTAATTTTGTTTGATGTGCGAATTAAAACATAACTCCTTCTAAACACCCAAAAACCTAACAGTGGTATCAGAGCAAGGTTAACCCAAATCCTCCTATCAAACCTACATCTTTCAAAAATCAATCATCGACCTTCAAGCCATATCCCAACCCTCAAAACAAACCATCCATAAATTCCAACTCCACAAAATTAAACATGGCCTCCCTTCAAACCCCAACCACAACCTTTAACTACCTCCCAAATTTGAGGTCACCCATATTTGATGGGGAGAATTATCAAATGTGGAGTATTCAAATGAAAACATTCTTCATGGCACAAGGTTTATGGGATGTGGTAGAAAAGAGATATGATAAACCATCTAAGAAGGAGGAGAAGATGCAAAAGAAAAGAAAAAGGATGGAGAAGAAAAGCCAGATGAAGAAGAAAAATCATCATGGGATGAAATTAAGGAGGCACAATATCAAGAGAATTATAAGAGGGATATTACGGCCCTTCATCACATCTATCAAGCAATCACTCCAACAATCTTCCCTCGGATTATGGCTGCGACAACGGCCAAGGAGGCTTGGACGATCTTGAAGGAGGCATACCATGGCACCGACAAGGTAATATCCATTAAACTTCAAACTTTGTGGAAGGATTTCGATACACTATTAATGAAGGAGGATGAAACAATTCAAGCATTCTTCGATCGTGTCACTAGCATAGTAAATAAAATTAGAATATATGGAGACATGATCGAAGATAAGAAGGTGATACAAAAGGTACTAAGGAGCCTTCCATCAAAGTTTGATCATATAGTGGCTGCAATAGAAGAATCTAAAGATCTATCTACGCTCACTCTCACCGAGTTAGTAGGGTCTCTCCAAGCACATGAGGAGAGAATGCGTAGATTCACACATCAGCCACTAGAACAGGCTTTTCAAGCCAAATTAAAATTCTCGACCATGAGAATAAAAAGGAGAATAGCCATGGTAGAAATTTCCAACAAAGGAAGACACCACCCAATAACCGTGGCAGGGGGAGAGGAAATTACAAGAATCAAGGAAGTCATGGAGATCAAAGATCAAGCCCATACTGCAAGATATGCAAGATGACGAATCATGATACAAATGATTGTCGATTCAAATGCAAGAAATGTACATGGCACATACATCATGTACGAGATTGTAGGAACCGACAACGGGATGAGGCCAACTTCATGGAGAAAGGCGGCCCAAGTGAAAACGTATTCTACTCATGTATGAACTTCACGCAAGAAGCACAAGACTCATGGTACGTGGATAGCGGTTGTTCAAACCATATGACGGGAAATCGAGATTCCTTCGTGGAGCTGAATGAAGACATAAAATCCAATATCACGCTTGGTGACGGGAGAACACGCGAAGCCGCCGGCAAAGGGACAATTGCAGTAAAAGCAAAAAACGGCTCGACCAAGTATATTCAAGACGTCCTATACGTGCTTGTTCTTCCGTCACCAAGCGTGATATTGGATTTTATGTCTTCATCCAGCTCCACGAAGGAATCTCGATTTCCCGTCATATGGTTTGAACAACCGCTATTCACGTACCATGAGTCTAGTGCGTCTTACTGTGAGCTCCCTCTTTATGCCATGCTTTCGACAGTAATCATCGAACTCATTCTGATGGAATTCTCTCCCACGGTCTGTCCTTAATGTTTTGATATTGTGCCCACTTTGTTTTTCTGTGAGGGCCTTGAATTGTTGGAAGTATGAGAATGCTTCTGACTTTTGTTCAAGGAAGTACACCCACATCATGCGAGTGTAGTCATCCACGAGCGAAGAAATATCTTTTGCCACCCGGCTAGAATTTCGTCTTTGGACCCCGAATATCGGCGTGGACCGGTGTAGGGGGGCTTTAGCTTTCCATGTGGTTTTAGTGAATGGTAATCTATGCATTTTTCCCATTATGCAACCCTCACATATATTCCTTTTGTTTTCTATTGTGGGCAAACCAATAACCATGTTCTTGCGCTTCAAGACTTTAAGTCTGTCAAGGTTTAGATGACCATACCTTTGATGCCATAAGGTTGTGGCATCCGTGATGGAGCTGAGGGCCACCTTCTTTTTCGTTGGCATTGATAAGGGGAAAATCCTGTTGGGCTCCATTGCGATAGATGCTATCACTTGGTGCATCTTCTTGTCAATTATGATGCATCTATCGTCATCAAAGTTCACCTGATAGCCTTTATGAAGGAGTTGGCCCATACTTAGAAGATTATGAGCTAGCCCAGGCACGTATAGGACGTCTTGAATATACTTGGTCGAGCCGTTTTTTGCTTTTACTGCAATTGTCCCTTTGTCGGCGGCTTCACGTGTTCTCCCGTCACCAAGCGTGATATTGGATTTTATGTCTTCATTCAGCTCCACGAAGGAATCTCGATTTCCCGTCATATGGTTTGAGCAACCGCTATCCATGTACCATGAGTCTTGTGCTTCTTGCGTGACGTTCATACATGAGTAGAATACGTTTTCACTTGGGTCGCCTTTCTCCATGAAGTTGGCCTCATCCCGTTGTCGGTTCCTACAATCTCGTACATGATGTATGTGCCATGTACATTTCTTGCATTTGAATCGACAATCATTTGTATCATGATTCGTCATCTTGCATATCTTGCAGTATGGGCTTGATCTTTGATCTCCATGACTTCCTTGATTCTTGTAATTTCCTCTCCCGCCACTGGTTATTGGGTGGTGTCTTCCTTTGTTGGAAATTTCTACCACGGCTATTCTCCTTTTATTCTCATGGTTGGAGAATTTTAATTTGGCTTGAAAAGCACATTCTAGTGGTCGATGTGTGAATCTCGCATTCTCTCCTCGTGTGCTTGGAGAGACCCTACTAACTTCGGTGAGGTGGCGTAGATAGATCTTTAGATTCTTCTATTGCAGCCACTATATGATCAAACTTTGATGGAAGGCTCCTTAGTACCTTTTGCATCACCTTCTTATCTTCGATCATGTCTCCATATATTCTAATTTTATTTACTATGCTAGTGACACGATCGAAGAATGCTTGAATTGTTTCATCCTCCTTCATTAATAGTGTATCGAAATCCTTCCACAAAGTTTGAAGTTTAATGGATATTACCTTGTCGGTGCCATGGTATGCCTCTTTCAAGATCGTCCAAGCCTCCTTGGCCGTTGTTGCAGCCATAATCCGAGGGAAGATTGTTGGAGTGATTGCTTGATAGATGTGATGAAGGGCCGTAATATCCCTCTTATAATTCTCTTGATATGGTGCCTCCTTAATTTCATCCCATGATGATTTTTCTTCTTCATCTGGCTTTTCTTCTCCATCCTTTTTCTTTTCTTTTGCATCCTTCTCCTCCTTCTTAGATGGTTTATCATATCCCTTTTCTACCACACCCCATAAACCTTGTGCCATGAAGAATGTTTTCATTTGAAGACTCCACATTTGATAATTCTCCCCATCAAATATGGGTGGCCTCAAATTTGGGAGGTAGTTAAAGGTTGTGGTTGGGGTTTGAAGGGAGCCCATGTTTAATTTTGTGGAGTTGGAATTTATGGATGGTTTGTTTTGAGGGTTGAGATATGGCTTGAAGGTCGATGATTGATTTTTGAAAGATGTAGGTTTGATAGGAGGATTTGGGTTAACCTTGCTCTGATACCACTGTTAGGTTTTTGGGTGTTTAGAAGGAGTTATGTTTTATAGAGATGAAGGAAGAATTGTATGAAAGGAAGGATTTTTATTATTGATGGAGGGAGGAGTGTTTTACAATGCTTGGTTGTTTTTTTGGTTGTTGTTGTTGATTACAAATGATGTCCATCATCTATATTTATACTTGTTCTAAGGAGGTGAAGATAACAAATATCTTCTCTTAACCTCCTTAGTATTTTGTCATTTTCTTCCATAACATCTCTTAATTATTATCTAGATTTTTTTTTTTTAATATCTTGATATTTCTAGAATACCTTACAATAATATCCTTAAATTAAACTTCTACTAAGATTTTTCTAGATTAACCTACATAATTTTAACAGTCCAAATCCTAATTTTACCAAGAGAAAGATTTTCACCGGGCCTAGATTTTAACAACTCAGCCATGATAAGATCTAAGGGTGGTAATTTTTGTGGAACTTTTAAGCAAAGCAAAAATTTTCTACACCTTTAAAGAAAAAGAAAAATGAAACAAAAGGGGTAGTTGGTTGGAAATGTGGGTCGAATTTCTAAACTTTTAAGGGCTAGGGTAGACGTTTTTTACCAAACTGAACATTTGTCCACAAATTAAAGCGAATTCAATGAAGCAGACACAAAATAAGACCATCAAGCATATAACCATTATTTTCCCTCCCTGCCCTCACTGCCAACACCATCGCCAACCTGAAATCATGGAGTGGTGGAGAAGGGTGGAAACAACCAGGCTGGTCCCAGTCTATCCTTGAATTGCGGGCATCATCCATGTATCGTACGACGCACCATTGTATAATGCAACTGGGAATCCATGCAGAATCCATGTGTATGTTTTAGTTTCCATCGGGAAAGACAACCACAGAGGAAGCTTTGGACAGTTCTCGTTTGGGACATGGCCATATGAGGCAGGATAATACCAGCTTTGCCCTGAGGATTATGCTAACTCAGCTTATGATTTTGAAGCTATGGATAGAAAGCCCGTTCCTTCACCAACAGGCCCAGGTGTGAGCTCCAACAAGTCTGAATAAATGTACAATCTTCACCCAGCTTCTGCTACTGCTTTGGAGGATGAGTGTTTTTCAGATGATTTTTGGTCTAGGAGAGGTAAAAGTATTGGTGAATCTGGTAAAATTTACCTTCAATAAGTTAACTAAAAGCTTTGGTCATAAATTTTGGTTTAGGGGAAAAAAAGGGGGGGGGGTGTTCAGGCAAAGAGCCAGATATGGCACAGCGAAACTCAAAAGGCAGAATCTAGACTTTACCTAATTGATGTTAAATGGAGATATTTTAACTTTTTTTTTTTTACTGCTTTGGGATGTCATCCTTGGGAATATTGGATTGACTACATTGCAAGATAGCAGTTTTTGTTGAATTCAACTGCGCTCTGCAGTTTATTTTGTAAACTACAGAGGATCCGTGTCCGGAGAGAAAAGCTCTCCACACAAGATGAGCATGGAGTTATAGAGGAAGAAGGTTCTTGAAGAAAGAAGAGCATACCAAAATATAAGATTAAGATCATCTAACTTTGAGGAACTTTGGCTACAAGACAGGATATTAGATCAACAACATTGCCGAACTCCCACAGCAACCAGGCATATTTAATTCTGTGAAGCAGACTTAAAAACAAAAGAGGGAATCGAGTATGCTTAATATAGAGATTTAGATAGATCACTCCCTCAATCCCTCTCAAAGTTACTTGCTTGTCGAACTAGCCTAGCCTCTAATTACAAATGATCAGTTGAGGACATGGGAATCCAGAATTGTCTTGAGGAGGCAACTGGGTTAAAAACTTCATGAAAGAGACCTCAGTACCTCACCTGGTGAAAGGAAAAACAGGGAGTTAACTAGCAACAACATCTGAATGACAAAGACATCAGATAGTACAACTCAAATTGTTAGCAGGGTTTTCTGGAGTTAAGGATGTGAGAGGTCATTCAATGAGCACAAGCACCCTAAATGAAATGTATGAAAGGACTAACTAATGCAGCAATTGTCAGATCATACACTGATTTCATAAGGTTATCACTACTAATTTTAGCATAGAGACTCCATAAGGGAATTACTTGTATTTTTGAGAATCCTCTAAAGAAAACCGCATTGCTGACAGCCTGACACAATGCCCAAGGCAGAGGATCCACTTTAAGAAGGGTGAAAGACAAAAGGTTTGAAGAGGAATTTCCTTACACGGTGTCTCCAGCAAAGTTTACCTAAAAAATTACCAACAGAAATGGAACAGAAATGCCTACTAAAAACGGCAATTAGCTGAGTCACAGGAGATTGACGAGGTACTCACCCCGTCACCCGTCACTGATGCGTATTCTCGATGCCTATAGTTGTTAGATTAAATACAATACTCAGATTCAAAAGGCTCTATTTCAAGAATGGCTTTGCTTCTAGAACATATGCTGAAAGAGAGTTTTTTAGCTAATCGTTACGGCCAATTCTATCCCTGAGAAGACAACCACTCAATTGACAACCCCCAATGAACAATAACAGTAAAAAATTAGCAGCAACCTAGTCATTGCAACTAATAGTAACTAATTTCATATGTGCCTTCATAAAGCTTTCTGTAAAACATCTCCATAAAAAATTAGCAGCAACCTTGTCATTGTAAATAATGATAGCTTATTTCATATGTGCCTTCATAAAGCTTTCTGTAAAACATCTCCACAAACTATTGGCAGTTTGACACATGAACACAGCATTTATCCAAGCTTTCCCAATACACTAACATGATAAAAGAAACAAAATCACCAAGCCACAAACATATTTTGATACCTATAAAACCCCACTGTTCCAACTTCTTAAGTCATGCAAATCTAACGCCTAATAGCCTATGAATGTAGGATGTGATGAAGCTCTAAAATCATTAAGCATATTTGTATATTCGAAGACCCTGAATAAAAAACACAGCCTATGGAAGCTTTTCAAGTAAATTGGAATTACGAGTTCCAGCATTTTCCCAACGCGCCACTCCGTCATTTGCTTAGTAAAGTTGTAACCTTAACTATGACACAAAATCTGCAGCATCTCATCCCCGAAAGATTGACTCTCACCATTACCTTCCAACTACATTATAAACCTTCAACATAAAACCAGTGCACTAACATGAGATAATTTCACTACTAAATTAATTGTCATTCGAATGTAATAGAACGATGAATTATTCCAATAGTGCTCATCGAAATCCAACACTTCATCTCATTAGTACAAACCCTAATACACAGAAAGTTGTCCCCAGCAAACGACCTAAAATAGCAACTCACTATAACTTCGGACCATGAAAACCGTAAATTAGCTTATTCATCGTTGAAAGCCGATCATTTTCAACAAATACCACAAGATTCAATCACCAGATAATGCAGCGGACAAAGGGGGAAACAGAGTTAACGAGAACAATGTACAATGAAAATAGCAAGAGATAGAAAGATACCAGAAGACGAAATGCTCTTCAAATCATCGGCAGAAGGGCAAGCATTGCCACCCAAGACGGCCAACAAGTATGCGGCGACTATCTTCATCTAAGTCCAGTTAAGTGGACTGAATCCACTGACTTAGTCTCAGAAACAATCCAGACAGAGAGAGATGCTGAAATTTGGATCCGAGACAAGAGAAACAGTTTAGGGTTCTGGAGGAAGAACGCTTTGCTATGCGGGCGATTAGCGATGGCAAAAACAAAAAAGAAAAGAAAAAGGTGGACACTTTTACATTTTATCTTTCCTTTTTTTTTCCCAATGCAGATAACACAACAAACGCACAAACGTTCAATGGCTATTGCTTAGGATGTTTCTCTTAACTTTAACAATCAACCCTACTTGGAATCTGCATTGCCAGGCTCCTACATTTAATAGTTGTCAATCTCGGTCGAAGGAGAGAGTCGATCGTCTGCGTTGAATCTGTCAGAATTTTACCTTCGGAATCCCCTTTATCTCTGCTCCTCGAAGCGCCTAAAACATTGCATACAATTCAAGTTATATAGTTGTTTTGCGACCAGTCTCTCATCCTCATAGAATATCATGTGATGTTCATCCCTCAGCACCCATGCTGCAGCAACCTTAGATTCCTTTTGGACTCTAACCCCATCCACCAAGAACATCAAAGAATCACTATGATGTAACTTCCCCCCTCCCCCCAAGATATCAAACAATCCTTCTTATAATTTGTCCCACCTTTAGTCTACTTCCTTTCCCCTTCTCCCACCTCATCTCATCCTCTACCGATTCCTGCAACATTCTACACAAAAAAGTAGCATTGAATTGTTCCTTCTGTATACAAACCGCATCGCTAGCCTTCCACACTGCCCACATAGTTCCAATGAACTGCTACAAGAGCACCTATCCATCCTCTTTCCATTTGGTCAAGAAAATGATCCAGCCCGCAACCAGTTTTCCCACAAAATGTTGCCATTTGCCTGCGAGTTTATCTCCAACAGGGATCATGCCCACATCCTCGTAGCATTCGGACAGAACCTGTAAAGATGATCCATTGTTTTAAGTTGATTTCCACATAAAAACATCCCCCATTTTGAATGAACTTCCTCTTTAATCTATAAACATATGTTGGTAAGGTGTCCATCACGCATCTCCACACGAAGGATTTCCATTTGGTGGCACATCACTATGCCATATCATCTTCCAAAATCTTGTTTCATTCCCTGTCGGTGTTATAACTCCAGTATCAGCAACAAGGAACCAAAACTACCCATTCTTTACCTTGTACATTGTGGAGTTATTCCCTGACCAACAAAGTTTGTCCTCCTGGTTCGGTTGTGAAGGGAACAAGGACATGATTCTTTTCAGTGTTGGTATTGCAATTCAATCTTAATGTCTCCTTATCCCATACCAATCTGTCACCGTCTGTTTTCGACATGGATCCAACAGTTAGAGCCGCCAACCCTTCTTCTATTTGCTAAGCACTTGCTACTTGCATTTCCCCTTGTGGCACCCATCTATTGTCCAAAACCTTGATCTTGGACTCATCCCCAATGCTCCATCTGAAGTGGTTTTGTAACAACCCGCCCTTAAACTGTATTAATTAATGTACTAATTGTCGTAATTAGCTAAATTACGTTCTAATTTTTTTCGATTTTATCTAATTTATTTATGTAGCGTTGACAAGTCTCGAGCAGGAGATGGCAAAAGGTGTCGAGTTATCGATTTAAAAATCTTTGAATTACTTAAATCACCCGATAAGTTAAACTATTTCGGGTTTTATCGTTTACGATATTTCTTTAACCAAAAAGAGGTTTATTTATTTTACTCCTTAACATTTGTATTTTATTATCCAAATCTTAATTTATTTGGGTTGTACTCTTTTTATTTATTTATTTACAAGTAATATTTATATTTTACCTATTTAACTTCTCTTTAATTTAAAGTTCCAATTTACTGTACCGATTTGTTATCGATTAATTTTATTCAGTACAAACTAATTATTTCAATCTAGTATACTTACCATTATTTTATGTTAACTTGATGTTTCTAACTTAATTAAGCCCCTAATTGTTGTCCTAATTTAATTAGTATGGGTTATATATTAGTGTTAAAGGGGGAAGGGGTTCATTTTGCATCTTTTAATTCTCAAACACCCCACACTCCTCCTCCCTCTCTCCTCTTTCCCTCAGCCGAGCAGACCCCCCCTGCTGCGTTATCCGGCCGCCGGTGCCGGCTTCCTCCGCCGTCCAAAGGTGGCCGCCGGCCACTCCTTCCTCTCTCTTGTGTTTTCATCAATTTTCTTCCTCAAAGTTAATCTCTCAAACCTCCAATTCAAATCCAATTAAACCCTAATCTGAAATTCATGTTCTTTTTATGTTATTCTTGCAATTTCTATATCTTTTATACTCCTTTAGCATGAATTCAAAGTCGTGGTTGTATTAGCTAAGTTAGGGTTTGAGTTTGGGTTGAATGCATGTGAGTTTTGGGTTGTTCTTGAGGCGTTTTGGGTGAAATTATTTTGAATAATGATTTTCCTCTTTATGCATGTGAGTTTAGTGAAGAAACAGTGAGTTTAGGGATTGATTATAAGTATTGATTATGTTAAGTAAGTGTTTTTATGCTCTAGTGTTATAAATTGGAGAGTTTTCTTGAAGAAGGTGCTAGTTTAAATGTTGTTTCAAATAGCATGTTGTAATCTATGGTTGCATGTGAAGTTTATGGCTGCATTTGAGTAATTTGTGGGTGTTTATTTCTGTAAATATGATGAAAGTTAGCTAATTTGAGGTTTGGTTGTGAATTGGTATGATTTAGGAGCTTAAACAAACATTAGAAATGAGATTAAGGGCATTAAGGTTCTGTTTGGGAATCTGATTTTTACAGAGAATTAAGAGTATGATTTTAGCTCAGATTTTGACTCCATATGATAGTCCAAGGTGTTAGCTAACTATAGGCTTTGGAATTTCGAATTTCCGACATGCGTAGGCCGAGATATGGCCAAAACCGTAACGGCGCGAAATAAAATACGTTTTCTGAGTCAGTGATTTGAGAGCAGATTTTCGTCCTTTTAGAGACCTTATTAGTTTCTGGGGTAAACATGAAAGTTTTAGATCGCGTTGCAAGCTTTCCGGAAAGGTATGGTTTGTAGACATTCGATGTCGGGAGTGAGAGTTATAAGGTCGCGAAGAAGGGCTGTCCATAGACGTTCTGCCCAGAAAATTTAGTAATAAATTGAGATTTTGTGATTCAATGTCAATCTTTTAAGGGATTTTTTTTATTGGAGACTCTTTGGTCAATATTAGATCATCCAAGAAGTGATTCCTAAGTTGAAAATGCTATCTTTTAAAGGTTAAGGTTACTTATCAAAGTTAGGATTTTTATGGTCAAGTTTGAAGGTTTAAATCATAGAGTGTTAATCGACCTTAGTTTGGGTTGCGGATTGCATCTATAGCACAAGAGCTCTTGGAGGCCTAATGATCCTAGGATTTAGTCCTTCACCAATTCTTAAATCCAATTCATCATTCAAACACTTCCAAAGCTCATCAATCTATCTATAAGTATTTTTTCGTCGCTTGGCGACATACCAAATAAAACCAAAAGTACTCCTTAATCCTTATTCTAGCTTTTCATTTCCTTAATTTCCATTCTCTATCAAGATAATTACTTTAAGTCATTTCGCTGTTTAAGCTACCATTCGTTCTTGTTCAAGCCTCTTTATGAGTTCATATCAAAAGATCAAACCGAAGGTTTTTAGTTTCTAAATTACAGCTTCAGCTTCTGACCGGGCTATTTTTCAGGCCCTTACCTTCATTTTTAGACCTCGGTCATGTTGACAAAATTGTAGATCATGATTTTCCCTATTCCGGGAAGTACTCGTTTGCTTCATTTCGAGTTTTCTAGCCCGAGTTATGCTAAAAATTTTATTTCTTAAAAACCTGAAATTTTCCTTTCTAAGTTATTTCATCCTTAGTTCTTATTTTAATTAACATTTGAAACTCACTAAGAACTTTATTCGGTTCTCCATTTTATACTTATCTTATCTTAGTTCCCAAATCGCCCAAGCCATCCCAAGGCCGGCCGAGACGCACCGCCTAACATCGTACCGATTCAAGGTACGCAAATTGTCCAACTTTTATCATTCGGGCACGTTTCAATGCTTATTCATTCAATTTATATCGTGATATATGTTATACAATAATATTTTCAAAGGTGGTTCCGCCGTATTATTATAGTTCTAGCTAGTCACGAGTAGTGCTAGCCTTTATTAATCTATAGGGTGCTCCTGATCAGAGTACCAGACCTGGCCAGTGTTCGACTGCATAGCAGTCACCCTCCCAAACTCCAGATCGGTTTGGGGCGTGCGCGTGTTAAGTGCTTTGCACTAGATCGTAAGGGATACCACTCTATTTTCCTATATATATATATGCATACCATGTCTACTTTTATATGTTTACATCTATGCCAAATCCTTTTAATGCATGTTTAGCCCCGTCCCCGTTTTCAAAATGAATTTAAATGCCGGCACCGAAAACCGTTTTCGAACGGTGTGACGTGTTGGAGGTTTGTGTACTGAGTGTTTCCCCACTCACTTTTGCGCCTGTTTTAAATGTTTTGTTTTAGGAGGTTCAAGCTCCCAAGTCAAGGGTAAATCCAGTCAGAAGTGATCTGTTCCAAGTAAGGTGGACTCTAAGGTCATTCGCGAGTGGCGTTCGAGGTTGAAGAAGTTGTGGGACCTTCCTATTAAAATGTTTATGTACCTATTTCAAGTGTTGTATAGGTTGTATTATAAGTTGGCTTTTGTTGGAGTTAAGCTTTTTTTTCCTTGTGGTTTTGAAGTCTTTTTGGTGGTTTTGTTGCCTTGTCCCGAGTGGGGACGGCGGTAATACTCCAACTTAAGTGTACCGTTGCGCTAATCACAGGTTTGGGATCATTATTAGTGGTTTAATCTTGTGGTTAAAAGTTGGGGTGTTACAGGTTTCTACTTTGAGAAACGACTTGCGATATCCGTCTCCATGCTGTTGAACTCCTAGAAGGCGACATATAATTCTCTTTCACCTCAATAGGTGAAATCATACCATACTTTGACTTTCAGATACACGCAATAGGCAAGCAGAAATTACTATACACCTTCCACGCCTACTTAAGCAACAAAGCTTTTTTAAGACACCTTACATGCCGAATATCAATGCCACCAGCCCCCTTTGGTGTGAAAAGGGCATTTTGATTTTTCAGATGAACAGAACTTGTGTCACTAGACTTCCACAAGAAAAAGTTAAGAACCATGGAGTTGATCTTACTTACAATGATAGTATGGATTTTATAAATTGTGAAAATGTACTGGTGTAAAGATGTTATCACTACATTGATCAACACTGCTATCCCTGCCGGAGACAATAGTTTTTCCCTCCAACCCTTCAACCTCTTTTGGATGTCGTTTACCATGAAGACGAAATGATCTGTCGATCTTATTCCTTCCAAGTATTGTTGGTAAACCGAGATAGTTCTGGAAAACCCCTCCTTCAGGGTATCCAAAAATCACCTTCAACCCTTCCTTGTCTTCCTCCTTGGCCCCTTTGTAGAAACAGATGGACGATTTTTGAATATTAATGACATGGCCATGTACAAAATTATACTGATCAATTGTGTTCTTTAAGGCTAGACAAGAGTTAGCTTCCAACTTTGTGAAGAACAAGGAGTCATCTGCAAAAAATAGATAAGACATTGTCGATGCTCCTCTAACAACAACGATTCCCTGAATTTCCCCATGGCTAACTTTGGCCTCAATCGTTGCTGATAAGACTTCCATATAAAGAATAAATATGTAGGGAGATAAGGGATCCCCCTGTCTTAAGCCCGTTGTCGGGATAATCTGCTCAGAGACAACCACATTAACAATAACCGAGTATTTAACTGATGAGATGCACCTCAGAATTATCTTGATCCATTTTAGTGGGAATTTCATTTTTTCCAACACCGCCACCACAAAATCCGATATAATTCAATCATACGCCTTACTCATATCAACCTTCAAGGCAGCAAATTGTCTCTCCCTCTATTTGCTTGCCAATGTATTTAAAACTTCGTGCACTACTAAACAATTATCATCCTTCAGCCTCCTAAAACAAAGGTCGATTAGGAGGGGCTTATGAGCGAGGGTATGACCTGCCTCAACCTCTCCACAAGACACTCTGCTATAATTCTGTATAACACATTATATAAACTGATCGGTCGAAAATCCCCTACCTCTTGAGCTTCTGGTTTCTTTTTTAAGAGAGCAATATTGGTGTTGTTGAGCTCTCCAACCAAGTTTCCATCATTTATAATCTAAAGAACGACCTCCACCACTTGGTCCCCAACCATGTCGCAACAATTTTCGAAAAAGGTAGGGGGTATCCATCAGGTCATGGACTCTTATCTGGCTTCATACATGCAACCACCTTTTCTACATCTTCTCGGGTGAACGGTTTCCCCAACATTTTGATGTCCCTCTCAATCAAGGTTTTCTAGATGTTGTTAAGTAGCTGACTGGTTACTCGCCTATGAAAAAAACGGGAAGACATGTTGAGGATGAAAGATTATATAGAACTTTGAATGGAATTCAGCTAAGAAATCCTCCTCCTTAAAACCAATCTGCCCATTTTGGAGCCGCAGGTGGTGGATTTTATCATATGTTTGTCTAATAATAGCGAAAGAAAAAGGTTGTACATTGATCACCAAGGACAGTTTGTTTAATTCTACTCCTATAGACCCAGAAATGATGGACTTTGAAGAAACCCTCTCGATGCAAGTTGAAGGACATTAATCCACAACATCTCAAGGATGTTCATAGCAGACATAATGTTTTGAAGTGAAAGACAAAGGAAACAGGGAAGTTTTCTGGAAAATACATATCCGATCTTTCTATCCATATTTCTAATCAGACTAATCGATTGCAATATCTACTTTGTAGGAAACAATCGTAGAGAAATTGAAAGGAAAAAAGGATGGCAATTTTCGGGAGAAATCTTCCAAAAGAAGGAAAGTGCAATCGGTCAGCAAGCAGAATGCGAAGAAGGAAAGAACCAATCCCCAAAGATTACTACCTACAAGATACGCCTATAAATAGATGAATTGCAGACTAAAGAACGCAACGATTCCAAGTAAGCAATCGGGTGATACAAAAACTAGAAAGTGTTATTATGTTTTTGATTTCTTTCTCTGCGTAGAAAGACAAGATTTTTGTGAGAGTTGTAACTGAGTGAAATCAATTCCTTGACGGAATTAGGTATTGATTTGTGTTAGCATCGAAACTGTGTTTGGTGTGTGTTCATTCAGAAACTTACTTGAAAGTTCCCTTTGCAAGGCACTTTGCTCTACGTTGCCCTAAGGACGTTTACCTTAGGCAACCATCTACATCAATTCTGTATTCTGTTCCAACGAAATAAAGGAGGTTATTCAGTTACACATTATTTGTCCCTTATCTCATTTTATTTTGCTTTATTTAAAGTTGAATCTTAATCTGAAAAGATTAAGAACCCTAACGTCCTTTACCATTGAGTATTTGTGCAGAAAGTTTTTATAACCCTATTCACCCCCTCTAGGGTTCTTTCAATTGGTATCAGAGCAGGTCCACTCAAAAAGAGACTCACCGCTCTGTAGTAAAGATCATGGGTGATAACATCATGGGTGACATAGGTCAAGGACGTTCCTATACCATATCTCATCTACTAACCGGAGACAACTATAGGAACTGGAAGCGACAAATGGAGATCTTCCTTCAAGATCTTGATGAAGATCTATGGGATGTCGTCACAAACGGGAACAATCCAATCCCTACCAAGACCAATACAGATGGAACTGTCACTAACAAAAGACAAATCCGAATATACAAATGATGAAAAGGAGAAAACCCTGAAAAATAAACGTGCTTTAAATCCACTTTTTTTAATCCCTAAATTAGATAATCTTTCCACGACTAATCAGTTTCATCCTATTAGTCTCTGTAATAGCCTTTACAAAATTATTTCCAAACTTTTGGTTAATTGCCTAAGGGAAGTGTTGGATAAACCAATTGATCGTGTTCAGAGTGCGTTTGTCCTAGGTAGATCCATTCCTAATAATATCCTTCTTACTCATGAGGTGTGTAATAAGTTTCGTAACATGAAAGGCAAAAAGAGTTGGGTGGCTCTTAAATTGGATATGGAAAAAGCTTATGATAGAGTTGAATGAGATTACTTAAATTCCGTCCTTATTCAGTTGGGGTTTCATCATACCTAGACTACATGAGTCACATTTGATAGAACCTCAGTGACTATAACACGTAACATTTAAATCATCGTTGAGAATACTACCAAATACCAATATATCAAACAACATTACTTTCATCAAAAATCACAAAACTCAAATTTAAAATCACAATTGTCATCACATGATATAGAATGAAGGTAAGCACTCAAAATTAAAAATCGCAAAGCTCTCCAAATGAGCAGAAAACCATCTTGATAACGTTGATGGAAAAAGAAAAAATGTCACAAGAAGATACAAAATTTGATAGAAAAGCATTCACACTGTTTAAAATTAGACACTCTAAACTCAAAGTTAGTTGGACTCTAATTTGTTAAATATTAGTACTCGATAACCTCTAATTGGTTAAATGTTAGTATTCGGTAAGCTAGCATTTCAAGTCGCGTTTAACAACTCAAGTAGCATTTTATGAAACGTAACTAAGTTAACATTTAGTATTTGGAGTTAGTCAAAAGGTAGCCTATGAAAATTTTATGTTTGGAAATTATCCACATCATTTTATGTCAATCTATATTAATCAACTAGCTCAACCACTAAATTTATCAAGTATAAGTTTTATTTGGACAGTTATTCATTAACCGCTACCTTAGCCGTTCTCCGCTACATAGAGCGCTATCTGCTACATAAAGTGCTATGCACTACATAAACTAGGGATGGCAATGGGGTGGGGAATCCCCGAGCCCCATGCGGCCCTGCTCCGCTCTGGGGGAAAATCTCAACCCCCATTGGGGATGACGACATGGACGGAGACGATTTTTCAAAATTCGCTCGGGGACGGGGCGGGGATGGGGACAAAATTTTCCCCTTCCCCGTCCCCATTTTCCCCGTCGGGGAAAATTCCCCATCCCCATCCCCGAATCTTTGTCCCCGAAAATTTTAAAATTACCAAATAACCTTTATTCTAATTCAATATATATATTAATAGCAAGGATAAAGAAGCAATTTTCGAATTTTAAGTCAGAAACCCTAACCCAAACTCGCTTCTCTCCTCCTCCGTAATTACGTTGTATTTTGATTGTTTTTTAGTAGCTGCTGTCACAGAAGCTGCTATCTGTGTGTATGTGTAGGAGGCAAAACATTGCCGACTAATTAAAAAATGACACGTGGACAATAAATTAAATTTATCCGGCCAATTATTATTCGCCACGTGTTAAACGACGGTCCATTTAATTTAAATTTTAAATGGAAATATATCATGGCCAATAACGTCGTGACACGTGTCAATTATGATGCAGAAAATAGTAATTATTTCTTTATTTTAAATAAAGGGATAATTAATTAATTTGGGCCCAAGCCCAAAACCTGACTCAAACCCTAGGCAACCCTAGGCCTCCAGAGCCTATAAATAGAGGTTCTCTCCCTCATTTCAACACACTCTGAAGTCTACCCCGATGGTATTCGGCATTCTATACTCCAGAGGCTTCAGAAGATCAATTTGCTAGCAGTCTCCAGCTACTAAGCGCCAAGGATCGAAGTCTGCAAAAGCTTAAGATCGAGTCTTCAAGCCTCTACCTTAGCTTCAGAGTTCTTCAGCAAGACCTGCAAAGCCTTCAGAAGATCGAACTACAGACGCTCTCCAGCTACAAGCGACAAGGACTAACGTCGGCTAGTTCAAAAACTTCTGTTCTTCGCATCAAAGACTGCAGTCGTCTTCCTCGTCTAGTTCATCGATCGAGACTAAGCACTAAGCCCTCTCATCCAAGAACCGAGAGAACTACGACCAACAGTCAACCTTCAGACGGTTAAACTTCGAGCAGACTCCAGCTACCAAGCACTAAGGAGATCAACGCTCAAGACATTCAGCTCAAGAACTACTGCAAGAATTCTTCAGCTAAACCTACGTTCGAGATCGAGATCAAGCGCTCGCGCCCTCGGCTCACCCAAGTTTCAGGAGATCGCATCAGAGGACTACTTTATTGTATTTAATACAGAGATTGTACTCGCTTACATTCAAAAATTAATACAAATTAATTTGTTTATCATATTTCTTGTCTTTATTTATTTCAGGCTCGAAATTTGTGTTTACAAATTTGGCACGCTCGGTGGGACATCTCTGCCTCTCATCTCTTTCTCCAAGAAGTCAAATTCGACCTTCGATCCAAGCGACGTGACGGCTGTCAACATGGAAGCAAAGATTGCTGAACTTCAGGCTATGTTAAACAGGCTCGCCATGGAAAGTGAAGAGAAAGACAAGAAGATCAGCGAACAAAGTGAGCAGATCGCAAAACTGATGAAGAAGATAGATAAGCGCCCGTATCAAGACTCCGATGAAGATTCTGACAAAGAGGAATCTGACAAAGAGTCTTTCAAGGGTGATGGCGATGGGGAAGACAAGAAGAGCAACTCATCTTCAGAATCACTGACTATGGAACATATTCAAAACTTGGTGGCAAATGCCGTGAGGGCTCAACTCAGAGAGGGATCAAACAAGACCCACTTGTACACAAAGCCATACACGAAGAGGATCGACGCCCTTCGAATGCCGCAAGGATATCAACCCCCAAAGTTCAACCAATTTGATGGGAAGGGTAACCCTAAGCAGCACATCGCTCACTTCATCGAAATTTGTAGCAATGCCGGCACAGAAGGAGATCGACTAGTGAAACAATTCGTCCGCTCTCTGAAAGGGATCGCATTTGACTGGTATACGGATTTAGAGCTTGAATCTATCAACAGTTGGGAACAAATGGAGCAAGAGTTTCTCAACAGGTTCTACTGCGCTCAACAGATCGTCAGCATGACAGAGTTGACAAATACCAAACAGTGGGAGGGCGAGCCAGTACTTGACTATATCCATCGTTGGAGGGCTCTTAGTCTTGAATGCAAGGATCGCCTCATCGAAGCTTCTGCTGTCGATATGTGCGCTCAAGGTATGCACTGGGATTTACTCTACGTCCTCAAGATGGTCAAGCCTAAGACCTTTCAGGAGCTGGCGACGAAGGCATATGATATGGAGATCACCATAGCAAGTCGATGGGGAAGAAATTCATCTTCATCCAAATCAAGAAACTGTGCTAGTGGGTACAAGAAGAATGGCAAGTCGTCGAAGACTTCAACAGAGGAGTCCATGGCTATTTCAATGTGTGAACCAGTGAGAATCTTTGCTAAACCTAAACCTAAAAGGGAGAAATTCACTTCCTCAAAAGAAGCTGAAAGGAAGCGTCCTACACTGAAGGAGCTTCAAGACAAGAAGTATCTGTTTCCAGACTCAGATTTGTCAAGAATGCTCGATGACTTGCTAGAGACGGGAGTTATTCATCTTCCACATCCAAAGAGGCTAGAAGAAGCGGGAAGAGCTAATGATCCAAGATATTGTCGTTATCATAGGGTAGTTAGTCACCCTCTTGAGAAGTGCATCACGCTCAAGGAGCGGATCATGAGGCTAGCCGAGGAGGGAAAAATAATATTGGACTTGGATGATAACGTCAAAGCCAATTATGTTTCAGCACATCCAATTTCAGCCAGGAGAAACGAATTCTTGATGATTCAGTTTGGATGCCAAAAACCAGTTCCTCTTGCTGTACTAGTCCAAACCCCTCAAAATGCACATGAGCAAGAAGTAGAAGCTTTTGTTGACGATGGAAAATGGATCTCGGGCACTCGAAGGAAGACTAGGGGGCAAAGGGAAGTCCAAACACCGCGACCCCAAATGCATCAAAGGAGAAGGAACAATCCTCAACCTTCGATGGAGAGGAGGAGGCTTGAAGTCATCAAGAAGCAAGAAGTGGGTTCAACTGAGTCGCTTGAGCGAGGCCCTCGTGTTCCTGTCACGCTGGAGGAATACTTTCCGAAGTACTTCTTTGAAGAACTTAACAATGTTGCAGCTGTGAACATAGTCTCCTGCTTCGAGATCGAAGAAGATGATAGCGAAGGGATGGAGTATCAACCTAAGTCAAAGCTCTCCGTGTTCGATAGGTTGGGACAGCCAGCTTCCCGCAAACAAGTATCTGTCTTTGAGCGAATAGGGTGTCCAGGAGAGCGCAAAGCCTCGGAATTCAGCAGGATCAAAGGTGGTTCGAGATCAAAGTCTTCTGTATTGTCAAAAATCAAACAAGCTGAAAAGGTGGCAAACTCACAAGCCGACCAGGAAAAGAGCTCCGGATTCAGTCGCCTTGGAGTCATCAACAAAGTTCAAAGCTCCATCCCATCTCGCATGAAGCGGTGTTCATCGCTGGAGCCTGGAAGTAAAGACAGAAGGATCCCTTAGAGTGAAGAGACGCACTGTGATCTTCACCGGTCATCAAAGCAAAAACAACGCTGACGAAGAGCTTGCACGAGAGGAGACACTTTCTTCTTCCCAGGTCAAAATCTAGGAAAGCGAAGATGTAGCTCCCAGACAAGAGCCTAAACTGTTCACAAAAAAAAATAAAACATAAGTTCATTTTCATCTTAGTTCCTTTTAGTTTTATCATTGTAATACTCTTGGCCCGCAAGAGTATAAATTGTGTACGACTAAATCAATAAATAAAATTTTCATTTCTCCATCTTTAAATTTGAACTACGTTTGACTTGATCCTTATGGCTATCCAATCTCTTAAGGTACGTAGGCAATTTGGGTCTAGACCCAAATACAGCCATACCCAAGGAAAAAAAAAATTCATCGCAAGTCACCAAATATTGAAGACTTTCCTGGTCAACAAACTCCAAAACTTTCAAGTCAACAAACTTTAAGGACTTACAAGTTAGCAAATTCAAGACTCACAAGTCAAAGTTTAAGCATTTCAAGTCAAAGACTCTCAAGTCACCAAAGTTAAAGACTCCCAAGTCGAAATTGAAGACTTTCAAGTCAATGACTCCCAAGTCAATCAAATAAAAGACTTTCAAGTCAACAAATTTCAAGACTCTGAAGTTACCAAATTCACTCACTTCCAAGTCAACAAAAATTAAAGACTTCTAAGTCAACAAAAATTCAAGACTTTCAAATCAATAAATTTCAAGACTCTTAAGTCACCAGGTCCCTCGACTGCCAAGTCAACAACAAGACAAAGACTTCCAAGTCAGTTAAATTTCGCATCAACAAGTCTCCTGATTCCCAAGTCGATAAAATGAAGGACATACAAGTCAACCAAATTCAAATCAACAAAACACAAGGACTCACAAGTCAAGGAGAAAAATCACGACTCCCAAGTCAATAAAGTTCGAGATTTCTATGTCAACAATGCATACGACTCCCAAGTCAGCAAATCCAAAGACTTTTAAGTCAACAAACTGCAAGACTCTTAAGTCATCAAACCCACCGACTTCTAAGTCATAAAAAATTGAAGACTTCCAAGTCAACCAAATTTTAAACTACCAAGTCGTCAAAACCAAATTTTAATTGTTTTTTAGTTTACTTTATGCTTGTCATTAAACTTAAGGAGGATGTATTATTGTATTTTTTTCTGAATAAAACTTGTTGATGTATTATTGTTTGATTTTGAAGTATTATTGCTTGAGCAAGTTAAATACGTTGTATTTTGAACAGGTTAAAGATCAGGTTCGATTAAAAATCGGGTCCGATTAAAATTTGGTTAGATTTTGGATAGCTTTAAAAAAATCCCCGTTGGAGATGGGGAATCCGCAGGGATGGGGATGGGGCAAGAATCATTCCCCGAAATGGGGATGGGGACAAGTTTTGGGAGCATGGATGGGGATGGGGACGGGGATATACTCCCCCGTCCCCGATCCGCCCCGTTGCCATCCCTAACATAAACCACAATTTTTGTCAAATAGTACTTTAACTACCAACTTAGGTTGGATGGCCCAAGAACCCACTAAGATGATTCCTTCTTCTCCAAAATCCAGAAAGATGTAAACTTTGCAGGAGTATGAGTGTTCCCCTATTGTACTTATAGATAGAGACTCAATGAGTACAAGGATAAGTTAGGAGGATGATCTAGTGATCGGGAACGATTATTCTACCGGTCCTGGGGAAAGTCAACACAGAGTTTTGAAGATGATGAAGAACCTAACAGAATTTGTAAATTATGTTAAAACTCCAAAAAAAAAAAGTTGCAAAATGAATGTGAAAATAAATGTCCAAAATATTAAACCTTGCATTCAATTTATTTTCTTCCCTAAAAGATTGACTCATGAACCGTTCAAGGTTGAGTTGGAAGGAGGCAAAGGAAACAATAGAGGAGGATAGTCGTTTGAAGATTTATGTGGGTATGATTAATTTCCCTCGTGTATTATCTAGTATTGATCATTCATGTAGTTGTAAAATAGTAAGGTCATATTCAACTAAAGTAGCAGATTTAGTAGCAAACAATTGTTTGAACAACGAATAACTGTTATATTTTAGCAGATAGCTGATGATTGTTTATGTAACTGTTTGTAAAGTACGTGTTCGATGAAATCAACGAACATATAAGCACATTGATGTAAAATTACCAAAAAGAATCTATTATTTCCATCAATCAAAAGAGTAACCTTGGAAATGCAAATCCGATCCCGAATGTTGAGTCGCTGGCTAATAAAGTTTGAAGTTGCTATGGATAACGACAAGAATATCTTGTCAAACACTATCTAATGGTTGAAAAAGCTACTTAACAGGACACTTCAAATTTTGCAAAAAATGGCATTTTGACCAATTAAAGCGTTAAACATTACATCAAACATTGTTTTCGAACAGGGCCTAATAATTTACAATTCATATTTGGTTGCAATTGTAGAAATATTTGAGATCTTAAATGGTAAGATACATTAGTTTAGGTTTTGGCATGATATTTAAATGTTCTTTTTATATATTAATATCCATATTTTCATGATTTCTTTTTTAAAAGCTAAAAAGGAATTAATTTGGGAACAAAGGAATAGTTCATTAGGAATGACATCCGAGTGGATTCTTTTCATGATCACAAAATCCTATTAGATTGCATACCATAAATAACACTCAAGACGTCAATGGAGGTGGTGACTATTTATAGTCCATGTAGAGGTTTCTTAACAATGCAAACACCTGTAAGCAACCGAACAAAAATATAAGAAAAATCCAAACAAAAATATGATTTCAAAAGTGTGTTTATTTACCTTTGTCTTTATCTTGATTGTTGCTAGCTCATGGATACTTGCTTTTTCAGCTGCTTCTGTCCTTCCCGTAGAGCTTCAAAAGCAAAATCAGGTCCTCTCTCTTTCCCTCTCTGCATTTTATTAGAATCTCATGAGAGCATTTAATATCATTTCGATCACACATATACGTATCTATTGTTTATTTATTTTTTATAATTTACGTGACTCATAAGAACAAGATACATGCTTTAGTCAAAATAGATATATTTGTTAGTGGCTTCCTAAAGCTTGTATCAATCATAAGAAGCTATTAATTAATTTAGCTTTTTAATTTTTAATTTAAAATTATATATTGATAATTTATGGTTGGAGCACAAATTCTCTAATAGACTATTTCCTTTCAACAAAGTGGGATCCAATTTCTCGAAGAAAAAGCGTATATATTGTACTCCCTCCATTCCATATTAATTGACATATTTCAAAATTTTTCACATACCAAAGTTTAACTAAAAAAACTACCCATATAATTAAATAACATTATTTTCTAAGGTGTTTTTTTGGATACCAAGGTAGATAGTGAAGAATGTGAGTAGGAGTAGTTATTATTGATTGAAAAAGTAAAAAGTTAACACAATTATTAAAGTTAAAATGATTAAATTAGGTATTTGGAAATGGTAAGTGACAATTATTTTGGAACAAAAAAAGTTAGTTTTAGTGTCAATTAATATGGAACTGAGGGAGTAACTCACTAGATAGTGCTCCTTTAAAATATTGATATAAAGGGATTAAGATTCTTAAAAGCTAGTCCCGTAATAGTGTGGAAAATTTGCATATACCCCCTTCAGGTTTATGACGTTTATAAATTCAACCCGATGTTTTAGATTTAATATTTACCCGCCCTAAACTTTTGAACCATTCCATTTAGCGACTTTTCCAGGTGAATTTAGCAAACTTTACTTATGAATTTGTGATTTATGATGAAATTTGTTCCTTCAAACTACTTTTAGCAAATAGATATCTTCACAAATCACACATTCCCTTGAAATTTATTTTATATTAACCGAAAAAGTAGTTAAGTGAAATTAGGTCAAAAGTTTAGGGTGGGTAAGTGTAAATTTTAAAAAGTCGGGGTTGGATTCATAAATATCACAAACCTGAAGGGGGTACGTGCAAATTATCCCAATTATGCTAAACAATACCGTGATACAACCTTAGTAATATAACCTACTTGGGAGAAAATGAAGAAACCCATGACGTGCATGGGATGGAATATAATTAATTTTAATGATTTAGAGGTTGATTTCAGAGACGTATATACTGCGTAGCAAATACGATGGCACCAGAGGATCCAGTGGAGGTAGCTTTGGAGTATGTATGCACTAAAGGCAAAAGGGTGGATTGCAACATTATAAAGCTAGGAGGCATTTGTTATATGCCCAATAATACTTGGTTCCATGCTTCTGTTGTACTAAATTCTTATTACAGATCTCATGCCTCACAAGAGTTCTTTTGTGTGGAACAAGGACCCCTCAAGCATATTGGTCTACTCACTATTACCGATCCTTGTGAGTTGCTATTCATTTTTTTCTTCTTATTCTTCTTCCTCTTCCTCTCAAGCTCTTGATTTCTTGATTTCATCAAGTGCTGCTGGAAGCAGTCTCTTGTAAAAACGTAAGGTAAGGTTTGCCTATATATATTACACCTTTGTGGTGGGACCCTTCCCCGGAGCCACACTTGTGGAGAGTCTTTTTGTACTAGGCTGCCTTTTTTATAATTTTTTTTTCTTATTATGTATTTCATGCCAAGAAGATAAAATAATAGTTACTGGGTTACACATTCAAAATAGAGACTATTTGTTGCGAGCTAAGCCTCAAGCTATCAAGCTTGGGCTTGGCTCAATTGGCTTATTTTCACCGCTAGTACTTACTAGTTGTGTGCAACATTTATTAACACTTATAATTAACGGAGTATTTTAGTTTCTTTTCATTTTGTTTTGTGTGCAGCTTTTGGAAGATGCAAATTCAACTAAGAACGATGGAAAGAAGTATTGAAGTAAACATGACGTTAGTATGTGTTATCTTACAATATTATCTTCTTAATTTGGCAGGTTGTAAAATAAAATGATTTTAGTTGCATTATATATTTTAAAGACTTTGAGTAGGGAGAAAAATCGCTAAGAAAAAGCATGAAGGTTGCACTGCATCATAAACTCAAGTCAATGGTGTATTACAAATTGAATATATTTGCTAGCTCATTTGTTGAAAGATCGAATATACAAGATCAAGAACTCATCGTGCTCTGATATAAGGATAGGGAGTTCAAGACGACAAATAATAGTGCACAATCAACAAGAAAATTAAATAAGATCGACACAAGGATTTCAGAAGAACGATGGTGCGCCCAGAAGCATTGTGCTATGTGCATCCATTCATATCCTCTAATTAATTGTGATGTGAAATGATAAATAAAGAAACAAAAAATGAAAATTAATTATGATTTAAAAGGCGGCAGCGTATGGGCGTACAAAAGGAAGGTACACCCGGACGTATGATCGTATTAACATGGAAAACCCAATGTCGGGAAAAAACCACAAATAATGCAGCATACTTTAAGGTACTTTACAAATATAGTATTACAATGGTTATTCAGAGAACTTAAAAGGATCGATAATGTTAAATCACTGTTCAAGTATTCATCCTAATTCTCACTCAAACATCTTCACCATCTACGGTGCCCTTTAAGAGACACCCGATGCTCTCCCCAGTCCCCATGAGACATATACCTTTCAATAACTTGAGTATTTATAGGAAGGTTAACCTTGGTCACCAAACTATCAAAGAAAACTATTGCCATCAAATTGCAACTAAACTTTCACCACCACTTAAATTAGATTTACCAAATGTAATAAAATTAGAAAACCCTAAATAATTAGAAACCTAAATATTTACTAACACAATTGGGAAATAAATCGACCAGGTAGTCAATTTGGGCAATTTTAGGACCAAATTCTAACATTTATCAGTAAATATTTATGAGTTATTAAGAGGTTAGTTACGTGATACAAGTAGTATTATACAAGGCAAAATGGGTCAAAAACTAATTTTTGTAGTCCCTTAACTACAGTTAAACCACTCCTCCATTCTTTTTTTTTTAAAGGTCAACTCGTCTCAATGACATTGAGTGTGAAACACGTTTAAAGGGAAAAAACGAGGCGACATAGGTGCTTTGGGGTTGAACACAATCCGTGTGGAGATCGAAAAGCTTAAATTTGGCGACTGCCAAGGTCAACATGGTCTGTGTCAAGATTGACAAGGTTTGTGTCGATCGCTTTCATGGAGTTTACTTGTTTTACCACCTCAATGTATTTCTTAGCTGCCAAGGAGGGCTACTAAACCCTAACTATTAGGCTTATTTGTACTACAAGTGAGTGTTTCATCTATAGCACAAGATATTGATATGTAATGTGTGTGTCGCTTAGAGAGTTTTGTGAGGAGAATCAACTGTGAGTGTTGATTCCTCGACGTGTGAGAGATCACAGAAGATTGTAGAGATCTAGAGATCTTTGATGATCTCTGATAAACACCAGTATAATCCTTTGATATAGTGTATCATTCGTGGTTTTATTCGTAGTTTGAGTTTGTCCATGTTAATCGTCTTGTTGGCCTTTATTTTTCACTGTAATGTGCTTACCCATCTTAGGTCGATGACATTACTGATAACTGCTTCAATGACTGATGAATTACCTCACAAATCACGATAAGTCATTTCAGTATGTTTCATTCTTGCTCACACACTGCTTGGAAAACTTTCCACAAGATCACCCATCTTGAGACTACTCCAAATCCCAACCAAACGAGCTTAATTGAAATGTTGATCTCGACATATGAGTTCCCTAAAAGGAACGTGCTCTTTGTTGAGATAAGTAGTCATTTTAATCATTTTAAACCGCACTTAAACCATATAGAGATGTTATAATTACCCCTACTTGAGCGCTTAATATCCTCATTATGCCTCATAATCGATCGACTTACGCGTCCTTCAGACAGACGGTCCAATCCGGAATCTTTGCCCTGCTAGGTGATTGCCCAAGGATCTCCCATCCACTAGCATAAGTCACAGTTGCACGTTGGCTCTAATACCATCTATAAATCCTGCCTCTAGGCTGTGGGCATTACTGATAACTTCTTCAAGGATCGACGAATGGCCCCACAAATTACCATGAGATCTTTCAGTGTGCTTGGCCCTCGCTCTCACATTGCTTGGGAAAACTTTCAAGAAGTCACTTATCTCAAGACTACTTCAAACCAAATATGCTTAACCGAAGAGTTCTCAATAGATGAGCTCTCCAAAAGGAAAGTGTTCCTTGGTGATATAAGTAGTCATTTCAACAATTTTAAGCCACACTTTAACCAAATTTGAGATGTTACATTCAGTTTTAGCCATCATTATTGTTTGTGCTACTACCAATGCTTTGAGACCCTTACCACTAGCATCAGAGCTTTGGTTGGGTTTGTTGTTGTATCAGAAGTTTGAGAAACAATGGAAAGGGGGAAAATACAAGTTGCAAAGTTTGATGGAAAAGACTATGCTTGGTGAATGATGCACATTAAGGATGTGCTCTATGAGCAGAAATTGGAGCTGACATTGGGTGAAAATCTGAAAGAATGGATAGAACAGAAGGATTAAGACTTGCTTGATCGTGAAGCACTTAGTGCAGTGAGGCTGACGTTAGCAATGAACGTGACTTTCAACGTAAAGGACGCAAGAACAAAGAAAGGCAGGCTTGATTCCTTGAAGAAAATATATGAGAGACCTTTAGCGGTGAACAAGGTACATATATTGCTTGGTTTGTTTGAATTCAAGATGTATGGGTCTAGTGATATGCATGAACATATTAATAAGTTAAGTATGATCTTGTATAAATTGACTTCAATGGGTTTTACTGTTGACGACGAGACCAATACTTATATCCTATTGGCTACCCTACCTAAGTCTTAGGATAATGTTGCAACCTCTGTTAGTTCTTCTAGGAGGAACGAGAAACTAAAGTTTAATGAGTTACGTGATTCTTAGTTAAAGCATTAGTAGGAAAGATCTTGATGTGTTTGGATCTTTGGGGAGTGCTTTGATTGTCAGGAGTAAGAGGAACATTGGAACTGGTATCGAGGTCGATCTAAATCTGGTAGTCCAAACTTGGAGCATGTGTTGTGTTGGAACTATGGTGATACAGGTCACGTTTGTAAGGATTTCTGTAAACTCAAGGGCACACTAAGGAACACACACGACCATGATTCTATAAATTTTGTTGAGGATGTGGGTGATGTCTTAACTGTTAGTATTGATGAACCAGAAAGGATTTGGCTTACAAATTCGAGTGCTTTGTTTCACTTTCCATCTAGCAGGAGTCCTTTAACAATTGCAAAAGTGGGAGGTTTGGCTAGCAAACAGTCACAATATGAAGGTGTTAGGAAGAGGTGATGTGGACATTAAAACTTTTAAGGGTGGTACTAGGAGGTTGATGAATGTTCGTTATACCCTAAGTCTGACCAAGAACCTTGTATCTGTAGGTCAACTAGACTAGGAGAGCTTCACAATGAAGTTTGGAGATGGTCGTTGGATGGCTACGAAAGGATCTCTAAGTTTGTTAATGGTTGGAAAAAAGGAGAAGTTGTATACTACCATTGATTACTCTAACAAGCATGTTCATGCTCATCAAAGGTGTGTTAGATTCTTTGATGAGAGAAGGGCACCAGAAAGGAGGAGGGTTATGATTGATGCTTCGAGAACGGATGGTCAGCGAAGGAATGCACCTGACTTGCACTGGAATTCGACATTGTCAACACGAGGTAAAAGTCCAATCCTTAGTTCCCTTAAGTAGTTGACGGGGGTATATATGTCGAAGTTGCATGGGTGTGACTAGTTCAAGTAGGAGTATGTTCATGTTCGAATGGAGGAGCTGACGGGAAGTCAACTAAGACATCCGTTGATCTTTGTTGAATAATATCAAGATTGATGCATTAAATGAATGGAGGAGGTGTTGCAAGTGGCAATGATAATGATGTATGTTCGCTACGAATGCAATTGCCCTCCCAATTGGAGATTGTTGGGTGTGGAGCTGAAATGATTCATTTGAGGGTGAAAAGAAGGCGACATAGGTGCTCTAGGGATAAACACGGTCCATACAAGGGTTCATAAGCCAAAAATTTGGCGACAACCGTGGGATACGGTTCGTATTGAGGTCAATATGGTAGGTGTTGGGGGTGAGAGTCCCATGTTTGTAAAATACGGTGTGAGAATTAAATGCATAAAATATGACACGTGTTTATTCAACAACATTGTACACAAATACGGTCAATTATATGCTAATGTAAACGTTGACTTTTGTTAGATGGTGATACATAAAAAATTCGTGTTTTATAAGATACCTTTTTTCAGGAACATTGATTTTTGGCCCTATTCTTTTATACGGCTAGCTAGCTGTGGTGCCACAACACACCGCACTTTGCCAGAACCCACCACAATATACAAATCCACCATAATTTACCATAACCCACCACAATCAACTTTTTCACATTTACCAATACAATTTACCTTTATAAAAAAAACAAAACCCACCACAATTCCACCACACCCACCACAATTCCACCACACCGCATCGCGTCATACCGCAGCTAGCCGTATAAAAGAACAGGGCCTTAGTCTTATTATTATATTGATTTTATGTCAACGATTCTTACTTTCTCCCTTTTAAAATGAATAGTTCGTGTATTAAACGCATATTAAACGTTATAATTCGGCAAGGTCAAAAAACGTCGTTATTATTCGACGACCTCCATAGAAGACATATTCATGCTTTTTAAACGCTCAAACTGTCTATACGCGTTTTATACACTTATTATATGTGTTTTAACTAACAGAGGATGAGACGAGTCGTGTCGACTAGGACATGGTCCGCGTCACTTGTGTCTGCAGTTTTTTCGTGGAGCTTACTTGTTTTGATGCCTCAATGTATTTCCTTAGCCCCCAAGGAGTGATCTTAAACCCTAATTATTGTAGCCTTTTCTAATAAAAATATGACAACGATGCTAGGCTTATTTGTAGTTGTACTGCTATTGAGTCTTTCATCCGTAATACAAGAGATTAATGGGTAATCTTTGTGTCTATGAGGGACTTGTGTGAGGTGAATGAACTGTCACTGTTGATTACTCAAGTTGTAGCTCCAAGGAAATCAAGGAAGATTGTAGAGATTTGCCAAATCTCTGATAAACACCATTGTAATCCTCAGATATATTGTATCATTCTTTGTTTTTTCTCGTTTTTAGCTTTTCAATGTTAATTCTCGTGTCAATCTTTAGTTTTGATTTTAGCATTTATTATTGTTTGTGTTGTTAACAACATCTTGAAATCCTAACAAAGGATATAATTGAAAATAACATGTTAAGAATGCAACTGAAAGAAAATTGGTGGTAGCGAGTACTCTTGATAATGGGATCTCATATGTTGGTTGTGAAACATTATTCAAAAAGTAATTATCCCTAATAGGCTAATATCTATAGTTAAAGGGCTCATGGATAATAGTTAGAAGTATGACACATCAAGTAAAAGTTTTAAAAAGTATTATGTTTAATTAATGCAAGTAATTTATTTTGAATAAACACTAATAAAATTGGAAAATTTAGTTTATTGGCTGATCTTGATTTGACGGTTGAATTATTTTGGAAAAGTAAGCTAAAGCAGTCCAATTCATTGGGTTTCGAAATGTTGGAAATATTAGAACAATCATGAAAAGAATGACTAGAAACATCTATAAGAAAATCTAGGATATTATATGAAAAAATATCATAGAATATTCTAGATATATTAGGAGATAATATAAGTAAAATCTAGAACATATATAATGACAAATTAGCAAGGAGGTTAAGGATTCTAGCACCTCCTCACTACACATATAAATAGGCATTAGGGACATGTTCTTAAGGTGTGGAATTAATAAACTCCTATAGATCGAGAGCTCATCCCACCACCACCATGTATCCAATTTCCCCCTTGGTAACATTCTCCACTTTCAAATCCAAATGACAAGTTTTATTTCCAAATGTTGGCCCACTACACTTCTGCTATGCACCTTTCAAAAATTTCAACATGGTATTAGAGCTTAGCTCGATCCTTTCTCCTCCATCTCTACTCGTACTATCGTAAGAAAAGTTTTTCTATGCTTCCCAAAATCATTTTTCGTTGTTTTAACACCTTTCTCCACATTCAAAGCCAAGAGCATTGATCAACTACTCTTCCCGTACATTTCACAAAGCATGGCTAAGATCCCAACCAAAAAAATTGTTCATTGCTGAAAAGCATGAACACCTTCCTTAACCAAGCAAGGTTATTAGCTAAAAGTCTTAACCTAATCAACAATTCATGGGTGGCCAACTAAGAAAGCCAACCCAATTCATGAGATGGGGAGGACGCTAACATATGGCCAAGTTCCCCCAATTGGGACAAAGTATCCCAAACCCAACAAATCAACAAAATCGAAGACGCATACGTTCAAATATTTGGGAAGAGTGAATGAACTTAAGTAGTGGAGAGTTCAAGGCAAGATGTTACACACAAGAAGCAATGGAGGAGAATCATGAAGAAGAAATTTCAAGCAATGAGGCAACATGGAACAAGACCATTGCAAGAAGCTTAATACAATAGGCGGATCTCAAGACATACAACATTGAGATACAATCGACAAACTTTAAAGTAATACAACCAAGAGGAAGAAGTGGAGTTCCGAGGAAAATGCAAGGAGCAAAATGGTGCACTCACCACTATCATGAGATCCTCAAAGAGAGTAAGGACATTCGAAGTCGGGGGAGTTAGTGGACATCATATTTTAGAAAAGATATGAATAAGATTTTTCTAGATTAACGGGCAGTGTTGGAAATATTAATCTAGAAAATCATGAAAAGAATGACTAGAAACATCTATAAGAAAATCTAGGATATTATGTGAAAAATATCATAGAATATTCTAGATATATTAAGAGATAATGTAAGAAAAATCTAGAACATCTATATAATCTATAATGGAAAAGTACGTGGGGCCCACGAAATGCTGCAATGACATTAATTCACGGAGGATCAACCAATAGCATGCCAGATAAATCAACAATTTCTCATCTTTTTTTCCCTCTTGAACGGTTACCGCATGAAAATTCAATTTCAGAAAAACAATTATATTTATTTCTCCTTCATCGGTTACTATCATTAAAACACATTTGAAGTCCAACTAAACAACCATTGAAATCTCGATAAGTGGAAACGCCCACTACCTGCAACTGCATTTAGTTACACAGAAATTGTTTAAAACCCCACTTTTTTACAATTAGGTCTATGATGTGGTAAGTTCAAAATTCTTCCATCTTCTCTTTCATCAGTTTACAAAATTGATTTCAATATTCTTTGATTTATTTGTTATTTCTATGCCACCATTAATCAAGTATATTCATGATGCAGATTCACAAAGATTTCTTCAGCAATTTAGGTAAATATTCAATTGTCAAAAATTGTTCTCATTCGATCACTACCATGTTTTATTATTGATTTGTTATGGGGCTTTTTCAGGAAATATCAAATTTCAAGAACCCGTATATCAAATTTCTCAGTTCTTTTACTCTTCTTGATTACTATCAAGTTAGTTCTTCTACTCTTCTTTAATAATATCATTTTCTCTGTAATATATACAGATATCCTATTAATATATAGATATCACAAGATATTACCTGTTACCAGATATTTGGCTGTTATTTTATGCAATTTTAGAACTAAAATGAGAAGAAATTACCTGCATGAGTAGACTGGGGAAGAAGAACTAAAAAGATATTTGGCTGTTGTTTTAGATTATAGTTCAGTAGACTGGGGAAGAAGAAGATAAAAGGAAGAGGAAGGGGGATTTTGTATTATTGTTTACAGTACACTAGGAAGAAGAAGATAAAGGAGAAGACTAGAAGAGGGATATGGAAGAAGAAGAAGAAGATATATTGTGGGTCGGTGGAGGCTTTAGTGGTGGTAGGGTTGGATTTTATTATTATTATTATTATTATTATTATTATTATTATTATTATTATTTATTAAAAACTTGATCCCATTCCTTTTCTCATCAAACACAATATGTTTCGGAATCTAATTCCATACCCAACCCTCCAAAGTTCTAATTCCATATTTCCATACCCATCTCATTCCTAAATTTTCACCAAGCAAACCCTATATACATTGGGCCGACAAAAATATTTGAATTAAAATAACTTTTCAAACTTTATGAAACCAACTATTCAAAATATTGAATATGTAACATATACGAATTAAAACCTTCTGTATTTTATTACGTTTCTATTAACTAAATTAGCATTACCCACCGTACTAATTTTGTTCACTCCCACTTCAAATATCTAATCATTTTAAGAGTAATATTATCTCAAAATATTTTTTCTATAAATTTCTGAATCACTAATATGATATTTGAATTAAAACAATTTTAGAGTATTTTTAGAGTATATATATATAGGATAATTGGATTCTAATAATCCCTACTTTCACCAATTGGACAACGGTGGACCGTACTTTCACTTTGTATTCTGGTGGTCCAAAAAAAAAAAATTAGATTGTAGTGGTACCAAATCCACATCCACATTCTTCTTATTTTTTTCATTCCTACACTATTGTTTTTGTTTTTTTCGTTCCTGCCCCTAGAAAGTTAATAAATTGTACTTTCTAAAACATTTTTAAAATTATTTTTTTGAGACTCCGAATAATTATTATGATTTTTTTAAAAATAATAAAAGTGAAAAAATCGTAAAAAATAGTAAAAAAATTAAACAAAATTGGGAGAAACGTTGTAAATTCATTAAAAATCATTGTAAAGTGTTATACTAAGTTTTGAATCAAATCCAACACAAAATCTATGATTCCCTCGAAAATATCCCACTACAATCAAATTTTATTTTATTTTGGACCATCAGAATACAAAGTGAAAGTACAGTCCACCATTGTCAAATTGGTGAAAATAGGGATTATTAGAATCCAATTATCTATATATATATATATATATATATATATAGATATATATCTATATATATATATATATATACACGGATTAAAACAATTGTCCGAAACAACCTGATATTTGAATTGTTTTAATCGAATCATTTTTTCAGTATATATACGAATTACAATAATTGTTCAAACACCATGACATTTGAAGTGGACCATTTAAATCATATTTAGAGTAGATATACGAATTAAAATAATTTTCCAAAAAAACATTTATTTGAGTCATTTTAAGAGTATATATCATTAGTGTTTTATCTAATTGGGTTGGGCTGAATTGTTTTTGTCAAATTTTATTTTTGGGCCTGTTATTATTAGGGGAAATTGTTGTCTCTAATGTGATGGATATTTGGCTGTAGATTGTGATATATACATAACACACATAGTATATTTGAATAATAAAGTTTTCCTTTTGGCTTTTTTGGTTAATTTTTTATGCTTATGGATTTATTTATAAACTTTTTAATTTAATCTTTTAATTATTCACATGTTTCTCATATTTTTAATAAAACCTTAATTTTGGTTTCTTTTATTACATATGATGCAGGATAATTATAATCACATCTTCTATAAATGGAAAGATCGGTCAACTCACAACATCAGTATACACTATATTTATTCAAATGTATGGAGGAAAAGAGAGAACTGTTTATCATGAAAAATGATAACACATTAGCATCAAATGTACCATGCAAGTCCAAGATTGTCGCTCAACAAACGCTGTCTCAGAATGTCGTTATTCATCTGTCTTTTAAGTTGTAAACATATCATTGTCATTTATTAAGTACTTACTGTTAATTTGAAAAATATTAGACCGATTTCTTTTTTGCAACTAAATTGTTGGCCCCTATGTTTATATATATATATATATATATATATATATAAATATATATATATATATATATATATATATATATATATATATATATATATATATATATATAGTTTGAATAATTTGTTATGATGTTTTTTAATTTGACAATATGATTGATATTTTGTTCTTTTAAAGTTATAACTATATATGTCATTTAAATTACTATGATGTTTTCCATGTAATAATTTAATTAATATTTCATTTGGTTTACTTTGTATGGACAGTAACTGTCCATGACTATCATAAAATTTTAAAAGTAACTAATTTAGTTCACTCCGTGCATCGCACGGGTTGAGGCCTAGTAGATAATGACAAATTAGTAAGAAAGTTAAGGATTCTATTACCTCCTCAGTCCTCACTATACATATAAATAGGCATTAGGGACATGTTCTTAAGGTGTGGAATTAATAAGCTCTTATATAGAGCTCATCCCACCACCACCATATATCCAATTTCCCCCTTGGTAACATTCTCCACTTTCAAATCCAAATGCCTAGTTTTCTTTCCAAATGTTGGCCCACTACACTTCTGCTACGCACCTCTCAAAAATTTCAATACGGAATACTTTTCTATTAAGTAAGGAATGCTCCCCCAGAAATCGGACCTTGGGAGAAGGGCATGGAAGGTTGGAACATGTCATGTTATGGGATGTTCGGTTGTGGTAATTTGGGTTTTAAAAGTAGGGTTGTCGAATCCACATGGATGGTGTGTTAGGTTTTCAGGAATTTGGTTTGGTTTGGGTTTCAAATTGCAGGAAGCAGTGAATAATTTAAACTAAATTAATTATGAATTGAAAACAAGACCAAGAAATCAAAACTTAACTAAAGAAACTAAACTAGGAAACAAGAAATTGAAAACAAAACCTAACTACTAAAACAAGAACAAGAAATTAAACAAGAAATCAAAAGCATAATCAAGAAAGCAATTAAAAACCGTGGAAGTAAAAACTAAATTAATTACTGAATCTAAAGCAGAAAACATTAACCTGAAGGTTTGATCTTTACTTGAATCTTGAATCTTGAATCTTTGAATCACGAATCTTTCTCCTGAATAAACAAGAAAGGTGTAATTTGGATTACTAAGACTGCTCGAATCCTCATCAGAAGGGAGAATTCGAGGAACCTTAATCCTCCACTTCACTAAAAAGTAGAATTTTTGTGGAACTAATACTAATGAAAATTAAATCTTGAGACAATGAATTAAACTAGAGCAAACAAGAATTGAAAATTTGAATTGAATTGAAACTTGAAAGAAAAGTAAATTACAATCGAGGAATGGAGAGAAAAACTAAAGAAAGTTTAAAACTAAAACTAACCTAAACTAAACTAAAGAAAAAACTAAAAACTAACTACCTATCTAATTGATTGAACTAAAGGCTAATGAATAATATATATATAGAAAAGTTTAGGAAGGGAAGATAAAATAAATCTCTTCAAAAAAAACCCTAATCGGCCGCTGCGAAAAAAAAAACATGGAAGCCCAGCCAACACGGTTCGTGGCAGGTCCAACACGGTCCGTGTTGGCCTACCACGGTCCGTGGTGGCTGCCACGAGCTTCTCGTGGTGTGCGTTGTTTCTTCCGTTTTCGCTCCTTGTCGTTCAGCTAGCGAACACGGTCCGTGTTAGGCTGACACGGTATATGTTGGGCCTGTTTTTGTTGCAGACGTTGGATTTTTAGCACTTTTGATTCCCTTTTTCGCTTTCCTTTGATTTAACCTACAAAACACAAAATCATCATAACTTATATATAATTAAGGGGCTGGAACAAGCAAAATACCCAATAAAATGATATAATTTCGGCTCGAAACGAGACCGAACATGGGACAACAATTCTGGGGTTTCCTTGTGGTTAACAGCCACACGCTTTAACCAATTGAACTATTCCAGTTTGTTTATATTTTTTTAATTGATTAATTTTATAACTTTTTTACAATAATTGTCATTTATTATTCTTTTTTTATTGTTTTAGATGCAACTTTTAGTTTGTGATGAGATCGTAGAGTACTCCTTGGAGCAAATACGGTCCGTGTCAAGTCCACCTGTTGTTTTTCTGGTTTTTCATGCCTTCACATGTTCTTTCAAGTTATTTCCCACATATTTTTCATGCAAATAAAGTAAACTAGAGTAAATTTGATATTTTAACTACTTTATCCATGACAACCAAGCATCCTCCTATCCATGGGGTTGCCTTATCTATCCTATCCAAGGAATGCGATCCTTGCACTATAAATAAGAGTATCTTTGTCACTTCCAAGTCACTTTATGACTTCCTAAACACCTCTTTCTTAGGGTGTGTTTGCAGCACTTCTTAGAAAAGCAAAGAAAGCTTATTAAGTCTCGTACTCTCATCCCTCTAAGACAAAAGTTATATCCTGCAACTATATATATAGTTGATCTATAAATCAAAAGAGGATAGGTAAGCATACCACATTCTTAGTTATCTAAGCAATTCCTATCCTCCAGGACCTATACTCCCCTTCTCATCAACAATATCTTCATGGCTTCTTGCAATCAAATGAGCTTCCCAGTTTGGGCCCGACAAATCATTGTATAGAAGGTGATGTGCCAACTTCAGTCCGATACTTTCTATGACAATGTTGTGGGTCTTTTTGTTGAAGACATGTAATCTTTTGTGTTAGGAAAGTGTCCTAAAATCACCAAATCTCTTGATCCCACAATTATTTGTTTCCTAATTGTATTAGGATATTATTTAGGTTTCCTTATTATGTTAGGTTTCCTAATTGTATTAGATTCTAAATCTAATTGGAGTGGGAGTCAAGTTAGGTTATAGGGAGTTTTCCCTATAAATAGGGTACATATTTCTCCACTAAAACACATCGAAAAACACAGAGAGCTAGAGAGAGAGAAAATATTGAGAGAGAAAAGGGTCTCACCAATATTTTCCCCAGTGTATCCTAAGAGATTGTGAGTTGAGTGTTGAGAGATTGTTATTGTAATCTCCTTTGTGAATCGTATCACACCCTGTGATAGTGATCCGGTTGTACTCCTCCTTTCTCATAGTGGATTATTTTCTGGCTGTCGCCGTCCGTGGGTTTTTCTCCGAGTTCTTCGGTTTCCCACGTAATTCTAGTGTTTGATTTTATCGCTTATTTTTCGTTCCTAAATTTTGTCGTAATTCCAAAATTTGATGGAACGAGGAGTTTTACTATGTGGAGACTACAGATGGAACGAGGAGTTTTACTATGTGGAGACTACAGATGAAGGCGGTCTTGATTCAGCACGGGTTATGGGATGTGATTGAGTATCCCAACACGAAGACAGATGCGACAATGAGCGATGATGAATTCAAACAACTTCAGAAGGATATCAAGGGGAATTTGACTCCAAGGGAGTGAAAGAAGCTTGAAGATAAGACTCTGGCAGGGATTCAGCTGTGCTTGGCGGAGCACATTCAGAGAGAGGTGATGCATATCGAGAAACCTCGGGAGCTCTGGACCAAACTGGAAGAGCTGTATACGTCGAAGAGTCGTGCAAACAAGTACCGAATGAAGGAGAAATTCTACAGGCTGAAGATGCCCCAAGGTACTTCTATTCAGGGACACCTTAGTGAATTTGATTCTATTATTACTGAATTGGAATCAATGGATATAAAACACACTGATGAGGATAAGGTTTTTCATTTAATTCTGTCGCTACCTGCATCACATAAACAAATTAAGGAAATCATGTTGTATGGGAATCGTGGTGACCTTAACCTTAGTGAAGTAAAGGCTAGTTTACTCTCTAAGGAGAAACTTGATACCGATGGTGATGACCAGGGTGGTGATGCTATGGTTGTAAGGGGTAGAAATACTGAACGTAAGGGAAACGGGTCTAGAGGGAGGTCTAAACACCGTTCAAAGTCTAGGAATCCTCACAAGAATAAGAAGTGTAACTACTGTAGTAAGATGGGGCATATAGAGAGAGACTATTGGGCAAAACAGAGAGACCAGAAGCAGGAGAGTAAGGATAATCACACCAAACCTGGTACCTCAAACTGCGTAGAGTTCGAGTCAGATGGTGATGAGTTTTTAGTTACGGATGTTGCCTTGGCTACCACATCGAGTAGGATAGCTAGAGATGAGCGGGTTCTTGACACGAGGTGCACCTATCATATGTGTCCTCATAAGGACTTGTTCGAGTCTTATGAGAGTGTTGACATCGGGGTCGTAGTCATGGGTAACGACACAGCCTGCAAGGTTGCAGGAATCGACAGCATCAAAATCAAGACTCATGATGGAATCGTTAGAACTCTCAAGGAGGTTCGTCATATCCCTAACATGACTTGAAATTTAATTTCTTTGGGTACTCTTGAAGCTAACAGCTGCAGGTACAAAGGAGAAGATGGTGTTTTGAAAGTGTGCAGGGGTTCCTTGGTTCTTATGAAGGGAATCAGGAAGGGCAGTCTATACATCCTGTAGGGGTCTGATGGCGAGGATCTGCGGGCGATCCTAAATCTTGATGAGTCTGACAGCACAAAACTGTGGCACATGAGACTAGGCCACATGGGCGAGAAGAGAATGTCAATGTTGAGCAAGAAGGGATATCTTGAAGGCGCAAAGATCGGCAAGTTGAAGTTTTGCGATTACTGTGTCTACGGGAAACAGAAGAGGGTTAGCTTTTCAAGGGCTAAACATACAACAGTAGGGATCCTTGATTATATTCATTCAGATCTTTAGGGTCCTGCTAGAGTGCCATCACTGGGTGGCAAGCGCTACATGTTGACATTCGTGGATGACTTCTCGAGGAGGACTTGGGTTTATTTCCTGCGGCACAAGAATGAGCCATTCTCATATTTCAAGAAGTTTAAAGCTTTGGTGGAGAACCAGACAGGCAGGAAAATCAAGAAACTTAGGACTGACAATGGGTTGGAGTTTGTTGATTCTGAATTTACTGAATTCTGCGAGGAACATGGGATTACAAGGCATCGAACCTTGGTGGGTAAGCCTCAGCAAAACGGGGTAGCCGAGAGAATCAACAGGACACTCCTGGAGAAAGCACGCTGCATGCTCTCGAATGCAGGGCTTTGGAAAAACAAATCATTATGGGCAGAGTGATATCTACTGCCTGCTACCTGTTGAACGGATCACCTCATGCCTCTATCGAATACCAGATTCTAGAGGAAGTATGGATAGGTAATCCAGTTAAGTATTCTAATTTGAGAATTTTTTGATGTCCTGTATATGTCCATGTGAATGATGAGAAGCTGTCTCCTAGGGTTGTTAAATGCATGTTTCTAGGTTACGGGTCTGAGTTTAAGGGATATAGAATGTGGTGTCCTGATTTGAAGAAAGTTATTCAGTCTAGAGATGTAACCTTTAATGAAACTGCTATGTTATCTGGAATGGAATCTACCGGTACTTCTGATGATGCAGGAAATCAGGAGAAGGATACAGGAAGAATGGTGTTCGAGGTGGAGCAGGCTCAAGGTGGAGCTGCTGGAACCTGCAATCAGGAGCAAGCTACTGATGATGCTCCTGAACCAACTCAGGTTGATGAGCCTGAGATTGAGATGAATGTTCCTCAGGTGGAGGAACAACCATGCATTGCTAGAGATCATCTCAGGAGGGAGATCAGGAGACCAGCGCGATATACTGAAGAAGATGATGTTATGATTGCTTATGCGCTGAGTGTTGCAGAGGAGACTCCTGAAGGTGTTGAACCTTCTACCTATCAGGAGGCCATCTCTTGTCTGAATGCCTCAAACTGGATAGGAGCTATGCAAGTGGAGATGGAAAGTCTGCAGAAAAATCATACATGAGAGCTATGTGAGTTGCCTAAAGGGCGACGAGCTCTTACTGCGAAGTGGGTGTACAAGAGAAAGGAAGGTATCCCCGGTGTAGAAAGTGCAAGGTGGAAGGCCAGATTAGTGGTAAGGGGTTGCAACCAGAAAGAAGGAATCGACTACAACGAAGTATTCTCGCCAGTCGTGAGGCATACGTCGATCCACACCTTGCTTGCTTTTGTTGCTCTATTTGATTTGGAGTTGGAGCAACTTGATGTCAAGACAACTTTCCTCCATGGCGAGTTGGAGGAGGAAATATATATGAGGCAGCCAGAGGGTTTCATCGTTCCTGGTAAGCAGGAACATGTATGCAGATTGAGAAAGTCCTTGTATGGATTTAAACAGGCACCCAGGCAGTGGTATAAAAGGTTTGATACCTTTATGGTAGGGCAAGGGTACACAAGAAGTCACTATGATAATTGTGTGTACTACAGGCAATTTGAAGAAAGGTCTTTCATTTATTTATTATTGTATGTGGATGACATGTTGATTGCCTCCAGGGACATGTCACTAATAAAGAAGCTGAAATCTCAACTCAACCAGGAGTTTGAGATGAAAGACCTCGGAGCGGCGAAGAAGATTTTGGGTATGGAGATCCAAAGGGATAGAAAGGTAGGGAAGTTGTTCCTGTCTCAGAAGAAATATTTGGAGAAGGTGTTGGACAGATTCAACATGAGAAACTGTAAAGCAGTTTCAACTCCGTTAGCTGCACGCTTCAAGTTGTCTGGTGAGAATTGTCCTAAATCTGATTTGGAGGTAAGGAGGACGTCTAATATTTCCTATGCTAGTGCAGTTGGTAGTTTGATGTATGTTATGGTGTGCACTAGACCTGACCTGTCCCATGCAGTTAGTGTGGTGATTAGATATATGCAAAATCCAGGGAAGGAGCATTGGGAAGGGGTAAAGTGGATCCTTCGCTATGTGAAAGGTACTTTAGAGAAAGGCATCCTGTATGATAGAGGTAGTGCAGCAACGTCTGATGTTGCAGGTTATGTTGATGCTGATTATGGTGGAGACTTGGATAGGAGACACTCAATTTCAGGGTATGTGTTCATCATGTGTGGAGGAGCAATATCTTGGAAAGCTTCACTTCAATGTATAGCAGTCCTGTCTACTACAGAGGTTGAATATATTGCTGCAACGGAAGGAGTGAAGGAGGCCATCTGGTTGAGGGGATTGGTCATTGAGCTTGGAGTACCATAGGGCGAGACCGTGGTTTATTCAGACAGTCAGAGTGCTATACATCTGACAAAGAATGACACTTATCATTCGAAGACCAGGCATATAAGCGTCAGGTATCACTTCATCAGAGATACAGTTGCTGCGGGAGAGATCGTGGTGAAGAAGATGCATACTTCTGAGAATCCGGCATACATGTTAACCAAGCCTCTATCTATAGCTAAGTTCGAACATTGTTTGGACTTAGTTGGTGTTATAAGCATGTGAGAGCCCTGCGGGGCCACGCCCTGCGGAGGGGCGTGTTGATGGCGACAGTCAAGATGTTTATCTGGACTGATGATTCGTTGATTTTAGTCCAAGGTGGAGTTTGTTAGGAAAGTGTCCTAAAATCACCAAATCTCTTGATCCCACAATTATTTGTTTCCTAATTGTATTAGGATATTATTTAGGTTTCCTTATTATGTTAGGTTTCCTAATTGTATTAGATTCTAAATCTAATTGGAGTGAGAATCAAGTTAGGTTATAGGGAGTTTTCCCTATAAATAGGGTACATGTTTCTCCACCAAAACACATCGAAAAACACAGAGAGTTAGAGAGAGAGAAAATATTGAGAGAGAAAGGGGTCTGACCAATATTTTCCCCAGTGTATCCTAAGAGATTGTGAGTTGAGTGTTGAGAGATTGTTATTGTAATCTCTTTTGTGGATCGTATCACACCCTGTGATAGTGATCAAGTTGTACTCCTCCTTTCTCATAGTGGATTCTTTTCTGGTTGTCGCCGTCCGTGGGGTTTTCTCCGAGTTCTTCGGTTTCCCACGTAATTCTGGTGTTTGATTTTATCGCTTATTTTTCGTTCCTAAATTTTGTCGTAATATCTGTCATCTCGTTTTCGATTCTATTATTCGCTTCCGCTGTTACCTTGCTACTCGCTTTTCTCTAACATTTTGTGCATAATTTTGATTATTGTTCTTGTGCATAATTTTGATTATTGTTCTTGTGCATAAAACAGGAGTTAATCTGGTAGCCAATGATCTAGCCTATTGACAACTACTTCTCTTTATGGGTAAATTATTGGAAGCAGATATTCTGGATGAGATCTTGTCTTGGGCACCAAATGATATGTATGCTTTTATTTTAGAGGATTTAATATAATGTAATACACTCCCTCCTTTTTATAAAAAGGAAAAGAAAAAAGAAATACATTCAGAATCAGAAGAGACCAAAAATTGAAGTTAATTTGTTGATCATCCAGTCGATCTTTTACTGTTCTTTATCAGATATTGTGAATTTGTGATTATTGCCGAACCCTGTTGCACTGTTAAGACAATTTCAGATACTATCGGCTTTGTTTTTGGGCGCAAGAGAAAAAAAAAATTATGCAGAGTAGAACCTGAAACAGAAGCACGGGAAGACCAAGAAACTGAAGTTTGTCTGCCTGATGAGATACTGAGGAGCTCTTTACATTTTCTTTTCTGGTTTTCACCATGTACAAAAATATTGGTGTATATGCATATACACAAAAAGTAGATGCAATAAAAGTTGCTGATAAAAGAATATGATGGCCTGATCAAAGATTTTGGTTCTATACACGCCTATACTCATCTCCACAGTCCCCAATCACTTTCATTAGATCCTTGCCTTTGCTCGACACTTCTTTAATGGTTTCGACATCCTCCTCATCAAGAACCAGAGAAAAAATGGCATTTGTGTCCTGAATATGTTCCGACAATCCTAGCCTTGCACCAACCATGGAACCCGCCACAGCAGGCTGCAACGATGAAGTACAAAGGGGAAACTATGTATATGAATAAACAGAAGGGAAAAGGAAAATGGGAATTGGGATGAATCAATCAGGGGAGGCAGAAAGAGTTTACCTGATCTAGAATGTACTTGACGGCCACAGTTGCGATGGAGACACCATGCTTCCGGGCGATTTTGTTCAGTACTTGAAGCAGTGTTTGGAAAAGACTCCATCCTCCCCATGCATCAACCATCTGCCATTTTTCTTGTTATCAGATCATTTTGTAGAATTCACAATTTCACAGGGTGGGAAAATGCACTCTACTTGATAACTAAAACTTATTACCAATTACCAAAAGATCAGTACAATGAAAGGCATTGACTACGTTAGCTAACAGTTTTAGCAGCAAAAGAGTCAAAATGAAATTTCCATACAATTAGAAAAAGATTATTCAAAAGGGATTATGTACCCTTTTGTATTTCTGAAGGGAAGGAGTATTCAGAGGAGGTGCAGCAAAAGGAATAGCCAAGTTGGTATCCAGGAATTTCTCAGATAGAAGACCTCCCATCACAGTTCCATACCTGCACATGTAACCATGTTAAGCCCAGGGAGTAACTATAGCTGTATTGTCATAACCAAAAGGATTTATATTTGAAATGCTAATCACAAAAAGAGGAGAATACGTTATGAGCTTAACTCCTGTCTGCTGACAAAGCTCTGCCATCCTCTGTTGAGGGCGCATGTCCACAATTGAATGTTGCACCTACAAGAATTATACCAATTAACTGATTTGAAATATTCACATGGCTCATTTTTGTCATATATTATACCCTAAGCTCTTTAATATTCATGTGTCATTTCTGTTTTCCACATTAAAATTGAGCATCTTTCATCATAATTGAACAGAGAAGATGAACACTGCCTATATAACTGAACAAGAAAAATGATAATTGAAAGGAGATTACTGGTAGTACCTGGTTGCTTACTACTGGAATCTCATTTTCAAGAATTATTTGCAATCTCTCTGTATCAAAATTTGTAAGGGCCACAGTCTTGATTTTTCCTGAGAACCACCCACAGGAACATAATGATTCAAAATGACCAACATTTTAGAGGATGTTGACATTGGTCAGACAAATTAAAAATTTATAGGCAAGCTAATGGCTAACCTTCATCTTTAAGATCTGTAAGATGTTTCAACGCATCAAGGTATCCTGGATTTGAATAATCCCACCTATTTCAAGCCAAAGAAAAGGAGCTGTCAATGAGATAGACTCAACAACTTTTTCTATACCTCCACGTGAAAACAAAACACAAAACAAGAATTTCCTAGTCCAAATGGGAGCAGCCAACAATACAAAGATTAAGTCTGCTTCTGATAAGACATACAATTTCATACCATACCTTCAGCTTTTCCTACACAAAATGTAAGCCTATCTCTCGTAATCCAGGAATGTGATTAAAATAACCACTTCCCATTGGTAAAATTCAACTGTGATTTTTCTTCAAAAATGTTTGTATGTACCCATATGCAGGTAAACACAGTATTGCTCTTATAAGTCACATCCAGAAAATTCAGTTGATGGCCTACCTACACACTGCACCAAGTGAAATGGGAAAAGCGCAATCAGAGGCATCCATACCAGTGGAACTGAAGCATGTCCAAACAAGCAACGTCCATTCTTTTCCTTGATCTATTGATGTTATCCTCTACAAAGCTCCTTGTCATCTTCACGGGTGGTGGGACCCATTTTGTGAGACTACCAAGAAACAAGTTATGATGAATAAAATTGAAACTATGAGACTTATCAATAAGACTACATATTCTAGAACTACCTTCAACTCAGGGCAAAAAATAGACATGTAATCCATGACTCCCTTGGGTGTTACCCATGCAATGGCTACGCTCTTCAGTCCAGTCAAATGAGACATATAATACTAGAAATGATCAACTAATCAAGCACAAAAAAAAAAAAAAAAGAGATTCCTTTAGCCTTTGCTTATGACCCACTCTCTAATCTTAGTAGTCCATGCCTATGGTTGCCACTTGCCAGGCAACATACTTGATGAAGTCTTCGGAGATGTTGCCAAGATACTAGGTCTGAATTCCACTTAAATCATTCTTTGTGCCCCCCATACACTCCAATAAAAGAATAAAAAAATGAGCAGAAAAACTCACCCTCTGACCTCAGCCAAAACCTCTGGTGGCCGTTCTCGGCGGACTCGATTGATGAAGATTCCATAAAGATCCTCTGCAGGTCCATCTGAAACAGATGACAAAGTCTAAATTAGATCCCAGCTGTGGATTCCTAAGAAGATTCTTCCTTTCAGATAAGGCACATCGAAATCTACCAGCAAGCAGTGCAAATCCAAAGCTGCTTAATTTCAGTAAGCAAAGAAAAGCAAACATCAAGAAGAATGGAATACTACAATGCAAAATTTTGGGTTAAACTTACTATACTACAATGTTGCACATAACCAAAGAGAATGTGTTCCAAAATGTCATTCACTATAAAATAAATTCTCCTTTAAACACATCAAAACTCGAAAACTACCTATAAACTGATATAGAGTTCTTGATATCTTAATGAATCTTACATAAATCCGTACATCAACAGTAGCAAGCCAAGCTAATGCACGCAACCATTCCTTAGTCCCTGATCCACATCTGTTTTTCAGTAACCATCACCACATCTTGCAAATCCAGTGAACCACTGTTGGTATGCATGGATCTTTACTCTAATAATGGTGGCGGAAACAAAACACAAACAGATGTACTTGGTACAAAAGGGAGAAAACAATAAAAAAAATGGAGGGATATCCAATAATTCTTTTGTGCAGGACATCCTGCCGCTATAAATGGAAGCTAGATGGATCCAATTACAAGATAATCCACCATAGAGATAGAAAGAGTAGAAGTTTTATTTACATAAGGAGCAATATCTAGGTAAACCATTCTGCTTTATATGAAAAATCGTACAAACATAAGGATTCTTTTCACTTAAGAGTTAAAAGAGGATGGTGCAGACACATGACACTTCTACAACTCATAATGTTCACCCCCAGTGTTTAAAAGAACTTGTATTAATAATTTGCTTGTTTAGTTTTGTATTGTTCATCATCTTCATTCCCACAGCTGCCATTCTATCTAGTACGGTGTCCTCTTCATTCTCCTCACCTTCTCCATGCAGTACTATCAGTACATTGGTAGTTGGTTAGCTCCCAATATTACAAGTCGCTTTGCTTCTTTCCGAAATTCTAATGCATCAAGAAAAATGCATTCAACATCTGCGGTTACACTCCTTACCAGTGCACCCACCTTACAAACTTGAAAACAAACAGATTTGCTTGTTGTTGAAGACAGGGTCAAGGTCCTTCAGCACGCATCCGCGAAGGACCTTAGGTTTTGATGAAAGCCAAAATCCGGAAAAGGGAAGTTATCTTATATTATATATTCTGATTATATATTCAGATAATATAATATATATTCGGATATATTCTGATTGTGTGATTTATTTGTAGATATAAATCATAATGAAAGCATAAGGAAAAGAAATCATGAGGATTGTGTATTCAAATAAAAGACCAAAAGGAAAGAATCCGTTGAATGATTGATGATTGAGGAAGCATCAACAAAAGGAAAGAATCAACAATGAAGGCAAGTTACCGTTGGAATGACTCAAGTTCAAGCATCCAAAGCCCTCCATCAAAAGGACGATTGAAGAATTGAGAACTCAAGCGATTCCACGGAAGTAATTGCGGAGTAAGAAATCCGGTGGGATTTCTCCGAGTGTATAACCAATGGTTCGGTGGTGAAGGTAGCCAGTAAAGGACCTCTGGTGAAGGTATAGCCAAGGAACTTGGTTAGCATTCGTTGTGTCCACATGTAGTGGAGAGATGGTGTGTAGTAGAGCCTTGACGGACTAAGGCTGTGCATGTGAGTTTGTGCTTCAATGTAATCCATCGTGTTCAAAATCGCCGCTAGGGTTTTTCCTACGACGATCTTTATCTGTAGCTGACTCAAGGACATTCAGTCTTGGTCAGTGATCCTATCAGTAACTACCTACCTTCGGGCCGTTACTTCTTGTTTTGTTTTGTAAGTATAACTTGTTCTTTGATTGTTATAAATCTAATGAGGTAAACACTGTGTTTTGATCCTTGGCTTGAAACCAAGGAAGTTTGTTCTAACGTCCTTACGTAGATCTTAATTGTGAACTTCACCTCCCTCAAGGGCCTTAACACTTGTTTCAACTCATTTGCAAGAACAGGGAGGAACTTGCCCATGAGCAGGGAATAGGAATACTCACACAGTTAACACTTTTGACTATTACTTTTTTTGATAGCAAAACAAAACCATTCACGAACATTGGTCTTCCAAATAGAACACAGTGTGGACTATTATTCCAACATAGTCAACTTCAACATATATCAGCAAATAGTCAAACTCCCACAACACAAAAAAGAATAAATGCAGTCCAGGAAGACAAACAGACATACTTGCTCTACCAAATGCGTCAACATGCAAGAAATCCCAGGTAGGCGCTAATTTTCAACTTTGACTAGAGTGTAGTAAATCAAAAATAGAGGAAGAAATGGAGAAAGGAAAGGGAAAATTACAGTGATCAGCCATGTCGAAGGTAGTAAGGCCAGCATCGACATAACGGAGCATGGCATCAACAGCAGCGTCGCGGTCGATACGGCCCCAGCCACCACTGGTCTGCCACATTCCGTTCAAGACTCGGCATATTTCCACCGAATCGTTGCCATTATTCACCGTGATTCGGCGATTGTCCGTGGCAACTGCGGCGCCTGACTCGCACCTCACCGAGTTCATCCGCCGAGTTAGAGACTTGGGTTTGATGGGTTTGAATGGGTTCTTGAGATGAGCAGCGGCACACTGATTGAGGAAGGTCGCCATCGTTTATCTGCAGGTTCAGGTTAAGTGAGAGTGAGACTGTGTGTGAGAGTGGTGATGAGAGAGTGAGGGCGGGAGGTGCGGATAAGCAAAATTGCAGATAGAAAGCTGTGATTCTCAGGCGAACCTTGGTTGGGTTCCTCGTGGCTGGAAACTTCTCTCCCAAATTTTTAAGTGGCTGGCTAAGGAACACGTATCAAGGATCTCACAACTTTATTACCGAATGAATCTTATCGACGGATAAAATTGCCCTTCAACTTTTTAAAATAAACAAAAATGCTACTAAATTTTTAACATGATCAAATTTGCCACTATAATTTTTAATTTGACCAAAAATATCCCTCAAAATTCTTTTAATTGGTAATTGTCGGAAATTAGGTATGCTTCTCATTTACAGCTCCCATGGCCTTCAACTCCTCCTTCAAATCAACAACCTTATCCTTTACCTTTTGAAGCTCTTCCTCCAGCCCCTTATCCTCTTCCATCATACCCTTTTTCTCTTACAGATGTTGCTCTTGCAATTCTTTTTTACATGTATATATACCCTTTTTTACATGTATATACATGTATTTATTTAGAGAGAGAAAACAGAGTGAGTACAAAACTGATGCCCAAATGAGTAATAATTACAGTTGAAGAAGGTTGATTTCTCATATTGGAGGAGGAAAGAGGGGGAAAAGGGCTGGTATCAATTTGTTTTTGTAATTACGGAATATCTAGAATTGAAAATTCAAAGAACCCCAGGTGAAGAAGAAGAAGAAGAAGAAGAAGAAGAAAAAGAAGAAGATGGCTACAGAAATCATAGAAAAAGTTAAAAAGAAAATCATAGAGGGAGAGAGAAGTCTCCCTCCTCAACATTCTAACCCACACATAGATTGATCCATCATCGCTCGATTGATTGATTGATTAATGATCATCAAATATTTATTCATTGATTTTTCTTCATTTGATCGGTACTGTGGAGTGAGAGGTGAAGTTGAGGTAGAGGATTTGACACATGAAGAGGCGGAAGCTTTCGCTGGAAAGGAGAAGGATGGTGAGAAATAAGAAGAGGAGAAAGAGATTCAAGATGAAGGGATAGTCGATGAGAGTGAGAAAGAGCCAGTTTTGCAACAAATCAGACCACACAAGCCCTTGATTCTCTTCCCATAGAGATTGGCTAAGCAGAAAGATGGTAAAGTTTGCAAAATTCTTGGAAATCCTCAAGAAGGTTCATGTGACTATTCCCTTTTTAGAGATGATTTCCGACATGCCTTCCTACACGAAGTTTTTGAAGGACTTGTTATCGAACAAAAGAAAAGTAATGGAGCATGCAACGGTCTCATTGACTGAGGAGTGTAGTGTCGTAATAGAGGACAAGCTACCTCCTAAGCTCTCCGATCCCAAAAGCTTTTCGATCCCATGCTCGGTGGGAGACATGGCCATTAGCAAGGCTCTTTGCGACTTGGGGGCAAGAGTCGGTGTAATGCCTTATTCAATTTGCAAGAAATTGCACATGGGAGATTTGAAGCCCAAAACCATCTCTTTACAAATGGCCTATCGCTCCATTCGCCGGCCTTTGGGGATCCTTGAGGGTGTGCCACTCCAAGTTGGCAAGTTTTTCATTCCTTGTGACTTTGTTGTGCTCGAGATGGCCGAGGAGGCTCAAATTCCGATCAATAATTGGGTCATCCCTTTCTCGCGACCGCAGGGGCCATGGTCGATGTGAAAAATGAAAAACTTTTTTCTCCACATCGGAGATGAGAAAATTGAATTCAACTTGCAAAGTTCTATTGTCACTCCGTCAATCGAAGGAGCGTGCTACCAAGTTGACATTATCGATGAGGTTGTCGAAGAAACACTCGGCTCTCATAGGGTTTTTGAGGACCCTTTAGAAAAAGCTTTGTTGGAGGCCTTTGAACAAGAGATCTTGGAAGGAGATATTGCTTCTTACGTGGCCATCCTTAATGAAGCATCAGAATATAAGGGACCTTTCTTGGGGAGTGAAGAGATAGCAAGCGTGGAAGGGCATGAACCAAGAGAAATCAAGGAAAGGAAGAAGCTTGACGTCGAATTGAAACCATTGCCGCCATCGTTGAGGTATGAATTTCTTGGTCCTTCTGAGTATTTTCCAGTGATTGTCAATTCTAACCTTCATGGCACCCAGCTTCAAAACCTTCTTGATGTGCTTCACAAGCACATCGGTGTCATAGGGTATAACATTGAGGATCTAAAAGGAGTGAGTCCATCCTTATGCATGCATACCATTGACCTTGATGATGATCACAAACCTTCTAGACAACCGCAAAGGAGGTTAAATCCTAACATGCAAATGGTTGTAAAGAAGGAAGAGATGAAACTACTTGAAGCGGGTATCATATACCCTATCGCGAATAGCGAATGGGTGAGCCCGGTTCACGTAGTTCCTTAAAACAGAGGGACGACTGTTGTTAGGAATGAGAAAGATGAACTAACATTTACGAGGACCGTCACCGGTTGGCGTATGTGCATAGATTATAGGAAGTTGAACCATGCCACCCGAAAATACTATTTCCCCCTCCCCTTCATAGACCAAATTCTTGAGAGATTGGCTAGACACTCTTACTTTTGTTATTTGGATGGATTTTTTGGTTTTTAATTTCCAAATCCCCATCCACCCAAATGACCAAGATAAGACTACCTTCACTTGCCCTTACGGCACCTTCGAAGGATGCCTTTCGGGTTATGTAATGCCCCGTCCACCTTTCAAAGATGTATGATGGTTATCTTCTCAAAGTTCATTGAAAACATAATGGAAGTCTTCATGGATGGCTTCTCGGTCTATAGTAACACCTTCGAAAGTTGTTTGAAAATCTCGAAATAGTGTTACCTAGATGTGAGGAGGTCGATCTTGTGCTTAACTGGGAAAAGTGTCACTTCATGTTCTAAGAAGGGGTAGTTCTCGGCCATGTAGTGTCCCAAAGGGATATCGAAGTCGATAAAGCAAAAGTTAAGGTCATTGAGAAGCTACATCCCCCAACCACTATGAAGGGGGTGAGAAGTTTCCTTGGTCATGCTGGCTTTTATCGTCGCTTTATCAAGGACTTATCCAAGGTAGCGATACCTCTAACTCAGCTCCTCATCAAAGATGCCCCCTCTGTGTTCTCTAACGATTGCCTTGAGTCTTTTCACAGGATTAAGCAAGCCCTCATCTCGGCCCCCATCATCCAACCGCCCGATTGGAGCATTCCCTTTGAAATCATGTGTGACACGAGTGGCTATGCCGTCGTGGCGGTGTTGGGACAAAGAAAAGACAAGAAGCCATATGTAATCCATTATGCAAGTAGGACCTTGGATGATGCTTAGAAGAATTATTCAATGACCGAGAAGGAGCTCCTTGCGGTAGTCTTCGCCATTGAAAAATCACTACAACAAATCATATATTTAGTAGCAATTTTAGGCCATTTTAGTTCAGCCCAAATAAGAGCCTATAGCAGCATTTAAAATCAAAATGCTTGCATAGCCCTTGGACTGGCCCTTCTCTATTAAGCCCAAATCTCGTTTTCAACTGACCCTGCAATGTTTGGATTCTTATTTTCCTCTCCATTGTTTTTCAACTGACCCTCACTGAAATCACTCTCTCTCTTCTCTCTTCTCTCTCACACACAACCTCAACTCAAATCTCATTCAACACTCCATCAGTAATGGTAATTAGTTCTCTCTCTTCGGAAACCAAATTGTGAAATCGAGCTCATTAACAATGGTAGATTAGGTTCCTTTGCCAGGAAAAACAATGGTAGATTAGGTTTTCGATTGAATTGGAGTTCCATTGAAGTATTAAATTAAAGTTTCTGAGTTAAGTATAATTTCGAATTCAAGGTTTGTGTTGCCATTGATTTCTGCCTTCTCTTTCTTATGTATTGAATTGAAGTTTCCATTGAAGTATTTTGATAATGCTTGTTCAGGTTCATGGATTCGGAGCTAATAGCGATCAAAAGTTCACAAATTCGTCGAGGTTACTTGTTCTTCACTTTTTTCTTTTCAGTTCAGGATAAAATTCGGAGGCTTTTGAGAAGCTTGCTTTCGTGATTTCTGGTCCTTTGTCATGCTTGTTTGTGTCGTTTGCTCTTCATCCTTCGAATTTTATCTACTCCTAGGGTTTTCTCGAATGTATGAGGACTATAGTTCCACGGTACTGTTTGAAAGTGTTAATTTTGATGCAAAATTAGCACTACGAGAGCTAATTGTAAACTCATGTCAAATTCATCTGTTCTAATGAGCTATATGATTTGTATGCCTGCTAACCATTGACATTCATCATTCTACATCATTAAACAGGAGCACTTAAGGAGAGATGACTTAGCATTTGTTTTCTCACTTAAGGTGAGTCTAAGATATCTGTCTTCCATTATGCAGTGCTTGTCTTTATTTACGTATGCAAATTCTCTTGTTTTTGGTTTTATCTGCTACTATTGTAAGAGCCTGTGGGATGGTTTGTCAAATTTTCCTAAGTTTTTTCCTCACTCATATCAAGCTGCTGATAATGGAACACTATATGGTGTTTGCTTACAAGTACCAGAAATTGTTTAGAGACCACTAGCAATATTAGGTTGTTCATCACCCTTGTGCCATCCTTCTGGAGGGTGCTGTAGGTTTTTAGTTTCAGCGCCTCGTTGCTACTGTCTGTTAACTAGAGTTTCCTTCTTTAAGCTACACTATGAGATGCTCAATAGGTTAGCTTTTCAGTTTGTCTTTCTATTTTTCTCTCTGAGTTGGGATTTCAGATGCAATTAAGCCAACTTCATCCATCCTTTCCTGCAATATTATTGCACTGGAGCGTTTGAATCAGATAACCCAATTTATTAACGAAATGGGTCCCGTTCATTACTCTTTTTCAGCATCAAGATTACAGGATGGCCTACTTGATGACTGTGAGGAGGATTAGATGTCAATGGCATGGCGTTTCCTTATCTTGAACCCGTTGTTGGTACTATCTCTTTCTCTGTTGATCAGTATTTGTTGCCCCTTTTACTTTCCGATCTCACTTCACTGCCCTATTAATTCAGTCTATCTAAACTTGTTTTTGAATCTTTCACCCTCACTAACTGATTCATCCACTTTAATTTGTTTTGGGTCGGGGTGGGGTAAAGTTACAATGGTGATAGGCATCAGTTGACACTAGCAAGTAGCAAACTTCTATGATCGAAAACCAGCTTATATGCATTAGCTAAATATATCTTAGCTAGCTAGTTAAGTAACATCTCTATTCTGTTTTAATTGCTCTTCTTAATTATATCTAAGTATTTATTAATTAATATACATGCTTGTGTTTTACTTTTACTTTTCTGCTGAATTTAAAAGAGAACCACTGTTTCATAGTTTTGCCATAAACTTTATTAAATAATAAACCTTCCACTATTATTTATTTGGTTTTCCTGTTTGTTTTCTTGTGTTTTGCAAGCTTTCATGCCTTATTTTCTGCAGTAAATGGAGCTATGTATGTATTTTTTTCTTAGGTATATGCCAATAAACTAGTCTTTGGTTAAAAATGGCATTGATGAAACCTAATTAAGAGGCTAGTAAGAGACAGATTCCCAATTTCATGATTAATTTGTGTGCTATGATTGTCCACACATTAGATATTTCTTAGTATTTAATTTTGCCACTTAAAAAATAGACAGATTTCCTAATGTGTTTTCTTTTAATAAAAATAATATTGTTTATATTTTTAATCTATTACTTGTGGGTTTATGCTTAATTTTGGTGGTCCACTACAACCAAGAGTCAGTTCTGTATAAGTGTTCAACTTTTTTTGATTGTGAAATGAATTTTTAATTTGCCCGATCTTTTTTTTTTTTTTTGAGATGCTTCAGGTGCATAGGATTTGCTGTTTTCATTGGGTGAAAATTTCAGAATCATCTTAAAGTGAGTCTGTTTACTTTCTTTGATATCTCTTGTGCTCCACAAAATGTATGCAATTATATCTCTTGATAATGATTCTACTTTCTTTGTTTTTGTGTTGTTACTTTCAACCTGAGTGTTTCAAGTTCTTGCTTTGGTAATCACAATTTATTTTAGAATAAACCAGAACTTTGAGCCCTAGATCGAACTGACTTATGTTAGTAGAAATATACCTACAATGGTTCCTTGTTCAAGGTGCAAAGCTAAATGTAGGTAGGAATTGTGTAGATGAAATTTTAACATCAAATATATTTTACCATGTCCATTTTCTTGTCCTATGACAACAACTTGATAAAACCTGAAGCGTGCAATAATGTCCATTTTTGTGAGTATTTGTGTATATTCGATGTTAAAAATGGGAGTAATGTGCTAAAATGGACTGATTCACATCAATGTCATATAGGAGCAGAGGAATTGTGTAGATGAAATTCATTTGATGCAGAGGTAAAATATATTTGCTTGCTGTCGCAAATTTTCCTACGCTAATTTCCAAGTAAACTAATGCATGCACATTACATTTCCAGACAAGGATTGGTGGTAGGAGGGATTTCTCATCCTCAAGATCTGGGGATTTGAAGAGTGTTTCTTCAAGGGATATCTGGAAGACAATATAGTTTAATATGGTTTCATATCTTAGATTAGATGTTGGTCATTTTTGGTTGTTTTATCAGCTTGTGGACGATGCTCATGCGTTGGGTTGTAAACTGATAACAAACCCGTTATTTTTGGTTGGATTTGAAATATTTGGACACAATTTATGAGAAATTTTGAGTTATTTTGGAGAAATTTGCGTTTTCCATTTTCTAAATTTTGTTTGGTTTTGAATTTATAGTAGTTATTGGATGAATGCATGGTAATTAGTGTTGTTGAAACAAAGGGCCTTTAGCAGCATTTAATTAGGTCTACCCCAGCAAATACAATAAATGTTGTCTAAGGCTATGGCGACACTGCCTCTAGCGACATTTATTTATTTGTTGGGGTAGGCTATTGCAACATTTATAAATGCCGCTAAAGGCAAAAATAAATGCCGCTAAAGCCCTGTTTTGTTGTAGTGAATTCCGCCAATATCTCCTGTGCACTAAAGTGGTTGTGTCCACCGACCACTCGGCCCTCAAATACTTGTTGGAGAAGAAAGATGCAAAGCCACGTCTCATTCGTTGGGTTCTACTCCTACAAGAGTTCGACATTGAAATACGAGACAAGGCCGGAATGCACAACGTGGTGGCGGACCACCTCTCGAGGATCGTGGTTGAGCATAAGGGTCCCCCAATAGACGACGCATTTCCGGATGAGCATTTGATGGTCGTTTCAAAGGAAGAGCTACCATGGTATGCATACATCGTCAACCTTTTGATAGGTGGAGTTCTAGTCCCGGGTTTGCCTTATCACCAAAAGCAAAAGTTTCTCCATGAAGCCAAATCCTACTATTGGGATGACCCTCATCTCTTGAAGTTGTGTAAAGACAACATATATTGGAGATGCGTACACCAACAAGAGACCGCCTCGATCATTGCTCATTGCCACAACTTGCCATGTGGAGGCTACGGTGGCCCATCCAAAACGGCGACAAAAGTGCTTCAAGCGGGCTACTATTGGCCAACGCTCTTCAAAGATGTCAACACATATGTTAGAGCATGTGACAAATGCCAAAGAAGCGGGAATATTTCCCGGGGGAATGAGATGCCCCTCAATTATATCCTTGAGGTTGAAGTATTCGACGTGTGGGGCATTGATTTTATGGGACCCTTCCCATCTTCTAGGGCAATAGATACATCTTAGTAGCCGTTGATTACGTCTCAAAGTGGGTAGAAGCAGTGACAAGTATTGGTTGTGATGCCTGGGTTGTATCAAAGCTTTTAAAGAAGGTCATCTTCCCTTGTTTTGAGGTACCCCGAGTCCTCGAGTGGTAATTAGTGATAATGGGTCGCACTTTATTGAGAAGAAGTTCGAAGCTCTCCTGGCTAAATACGGTGTTTCTCATAAAAGAGGTTTAGCATATCACCCCCAAACTAGTGGTCAAATCGAAGTTTCAAACCGGGAAATCAAGCAAATTCTGGAGAAGATGGTCGCTAGTTTGAGGAAGGATTGGTCGGACAAACTTGAAGATGCCCTTTAGGCATATAGGACAGCTTTCAAGACCCCATCGGCACCACTCCATATTATTTGGTGTATGGGAAACCTTGTCACTTCCCCGTCGAGCTCGAACACAAGACATATTGGGCGGTGAAACGCCTCAACTTTGACATGAAGGTGGCCGGTGAGAGAAGGTTGCTCCAACTCAATGAGCTTGAAGAGATCTGAAGAGATGCTTATGAGAATAACCAGCTCTACATGGAAAAAATGAAAGCTTGGTATGATAAAAACATTCATCAAAGGGAGTTCCGAGAAGGCGACCATGTCATTCTCTTTAACTCAAGGTTAAGGCTCTTCCCTGGGAAGTTGAGAACAAGATGGTCGGGGCCATTTCGGATTGAGAAAATTCACCCCTTCGCGGTGGTTGAGCTTAAAAGACAGGACGAGGGTACATTCAAAGTCAATGCCTCAAGGCTTAAGCCTTACATCCACCCAGAGCCAATTCCTTTGGCATGCGTTGCACATCTCCCCGATATAGGTGATTGAGAGGTATTACATGGTCAGACTCGGGACCTAAAGCAAGCGCTTCTAGGGAGGCAACCCTTGTTTCTTTTTTTATTTTTATCTTTCTTCCTTTTTCCGAGGTATTAGTTCTAGGTTTGTGAGAAAAGAAAAAAAAATAATGGGGTAGTGACAAAAAAAAGTGGAGTAAGGATATGAGGGAGTTTGGTTGAACGAAAAAGAATGTTAGAAAAAAAAAAGATTGTAAGAAGGAATTGAAAAAAAAAAGAGGGATTTTGTTGAGTGAAGAGCAAGTGGAGTGAAGAAGTAAAGAAGAAATTGAGTGAAGGGGTCATATGGAGTGGCATAGAGTAACAATTGGGTGTAGTAGAGTTAAGTGAGAGTTAGAAGTTTGAAAGAACAGAAGGGTGAAATCAAGGTGGTCACGGGCGTGACCACTTAGGGTAGCGCCCGCTATCCCTTTTTGGAGCACAAATTAAAGATTTTCCAAGAGCCGACACAAGCGTTACGCCCTGGGATAGCGTCCGCTACCCCTCCAACCGAGAAAACCCATTTTCCAGGTCGTCATGGGCGCGGCGACCCAGGGTAGCGCCCGTGACGACCTTGTTTGCGGACATTATAACTCCCTAATTCGCGATTTTTGCCTCATTTCCTCATTTCCTCCTCTCACCCATGACATCCCTCTCTCCTAAAACCCTAGCTCTCCCTCTCAACCTCCCTCTTCCTCACTCCAAATCTCCCTCCTATTTTCACCATTTCCACTAATTCTCACCTTCCCCCCTCTCTTCCATCTCCCAGCTCCTCAAATTTCCCTTCTCTTTCACCATTTTCACTCCCTACAACCACATCTCCATCCATTCTCACCTCCTACACTCACAAATCATAATTACATCCATTCGTTACACCTCCACCACCATCCTCACCCTTTACACCACCATACCACATCCATACCGTCCTTTCTCTCTTTAGAACCATAACTCCAATTTTTGTGAGTTGAGATCTAGAGAAAGAACGGTTTCTTCAAATGCCATAACCTCCTACTTTCTTCAAGTTTCGGGTCAAGCAAGCGTGAATGGCGAGCTCAAGCAGATCCAAGCGCCAAAGACAAACACTAGCACCCTCCAGCCCTGGCTCTACGTCGGCTCCCTCAGGTATTGCTCCCATTATGAGATCCGAGGCTCAACCTATGACTATTGCAGACCATCATAGGTTTCCGTGGCATGCCGATTGGCACCACACTAAGTACAACAAGTTTAAAACCAGAAAAATCGTTGTGCGTTTTGTATACCACGAGGAAACCTGTAGAGAATTGAGTTTGAAACCTAGCTCGGAGTATATGTTTGCGGTTCATGGGTGGAGGCAATTCATAAATATTAAGACCAAGGTGTATGACCAAGTGGTACTAGAATTCCTTAGTTCCCTTCAGGTGCACCAACCAACCCGGAACGATGCACAATTAAGTTTCCAAATTAATGGTCGCCTCGTGGAGCTTTCGCTCGACGAATTGAGAGACAAATTGCATCTTCCTTGGGGTGACCTCCCCGCCTCGGAAATAAAGGAGTTTAGAGCAAACAAGGCAATGAAGCTTCTCATGTGTCGGCCGAGGATGCAGCTTGGGATCCACATTTCACATATGCGTTACTTTGACCCAAAAAAATTGAAGACCCGAGATTTCTGTAATCCCACTGTCCGTTATTTCCATCGCTTGATCGCAAACTCTGTGGTCGGGCGTGATGAGGGATGGAACAACGTCTGCAAGGCGGACTTGTTCATCATTTTCAATGCCCTAATGCGACAACAGGTCAACACGACCTCGATACTCCTCAACCAGCTCCTCGAGATTTCAAGGGAGACCCGGAAGTACACAATTGGGATGGGCCATATAATCTCCTATATTTGCGACCAATGTGGCTTCAGGTCTTATATGAGGAGAGATGCTCCCCACTTTGATTGCCAACCTTTGGATGGATCTTGTTCGGTCTCATTCTGAACCGAATTTCTTCTCTTTTATAGGGTATATTTGCTTGTTTTAACCCCTATTTTATATATTAGATATAATGATTTAGTGTTTTGTAGGAAAATAAGGAGTTAGAAGAAGTTTAGGCTTAATTGAAGGTTTTTAGCGAATCCCGAGCTATTTCCCGAGTCAAACCAAGTCAACCCGAGCCGAGATCCGAGTCAAACCAAGTCAACCCGAGCCGAGAGCCGAGGCGAAACTGAAACCGGAAATTTCATATCAAGATTGGCGCAAAACAGGGGAACGGTACAAACTCAAAGGTTTGAAATACGTGTGCTTTCACTCTTTGGGTCATAACTCCTTCGTTACAACTCCGATTTGTCTGAAATTTTGGGAGCTTAAAGCACACACCGAGAGCTTTCTATCGATATCTTACGGGCCTAAAACAAAGTTCGGATGAAGAAGTTATGCGCGTTTGAAGTCGGCAGGGAAAAGCTGCCCAGAACAGTGGCTCGCCCGAGCCATCTTCTGGCTCGCCCGAGCCAGGCTTCTGGGGCAACAAAGACACAAGCCAGGAGAGCCAGGCAGTAGGCTTGCTCGCCCGAGCCACCCCAATGGCTCCCCCGAGCCACTCTATCTGCAGAAAAACTGACGCGCGTGATGCGATTTGTTTCTAAGGTTTTGGGTTGTATTTTTCCTTCTTCTATAAATACCCACTTGTATTAGTCCAAGTAAAATCAATTAGCATAGGTAGTTTAGGAGTAGAATTAGATTTAATTGCTTTCCTTTATTTGCTTTAATCTCTCTTAATTGTTCTTCAAGTTTTCAATTGTTCTTCATTGTTCTTCAAGCTTTCATTGATTTCTAGCATTTGTATTCAAACTTTCTCAAGCTTTCTCAATTCAAGCAAGTTTCCATTGAAGTTTTACAAGCTTTCTCTCTCTCCTCTCTCTCTCTAATTTCCATTGTTGACTTGATTTCAAAGCTTTCTAGGGTTAGCCACATCAAATCCATCTTTTAGTGGGGAGGAGGGTCAAGGAATTCCAATTCTACTTCCTAGTGAGAATTTGGGAGATCCTTGGTAATCCAATCCACATTTTCTTGTTTGTTCGGGGGAAATTGCAAAGGTAGATTGAAGGTTAGAAGATTTTGGTCAACAAAGGTATAATTTCTTGTCTCTAATTTCATTGTTCATTCTAGATTTCCATTCCTTGCTTTAATTGCTTTATTTGATTTCATGCTTTTAATTGCTTTCTTTGATTCATGCCTAGGTTAGATTTAATTGCTTCCCTTTACATTATTTATTTCTTTCCGCATTGAGAAAAACTCCTCTACACAAACCGATTACCTTAATCAAGCCTCACACCCATCCCTGTGGACCGACAACCTTAACTCATAAAACCACAAAAATTACAACCGAACAATGGCGCCGTTGCCGGGATGGCGTTATTTGGTAGATTAGGCTATTGGTTTGTGTGTACATAGTTTATTGCTTTCTCGATTATGCTAGAAAAATGTAGCGAAAAAATTGAATATCGAAAAAAGTGAGAAAAGAAAAGAAAAAAAAATAGAAAAATAGAAAAATAGAAAAAAAAAGAGAGTTATGGATAGTCCCCAATTCCCTCAATTTGAGCATGAAATATTTTGGAGGTATTTTGCTAGATTGCATGACTACCGTGTTCAATGTGAATTATATGGTATCTTTTATGATACATTTATCTCTTTTGGGAATTGTTAGTGAGGGTGTGAATTATGAGACCCGAAACCTTTTAGATTATTACGGGTTTTCTTGTTTAGGTGAAGAAAAAGCATGGGAGTTACTTGAATGGTTGTCTAGGGATTCCTATGAGTTTGAACAACAAAATGTTAGTCCTAGCTTCCAACCTCCTTATGCACCACCCTTTGGGACCGAAACTGAACAATCATGTGAATACCCCGTGTATGTTGATGATCAATCTTATGATGGGGGATATGTGGAAAAATGTTATTATCTTTCCCAAAGTGCCGATGTTGAGTCTCCTTCCGTGTGCTCCTTGTGTGATTCGCCGTATCATAGTTCAATTTCTTGTTTGCAAGCTGCAGTGGTTTCCTTCAAGGCAGAAGTAGAAAAATTATGTGCGAACATGAATGAGTATATGCGTGAATTTGTCCATGAGTGTAATCAAAGGGTAGTAACTCCTTCTTCACAAATGGTTGATTCGAATGTTGAAATAGGTCACTCATCGTCTTTGAGTCCTGAAATGCATGTTGATTCTGCTGTGTATGATGAGGATGATGACTATTATAACCGACCATGCCTTGGACTACTTAGTAATTCCTTAGCTCCAGCCCCACCTAATGAGCATGAGGAACATGATGATTTTGTGTGTGATGATGTAGAATTAGTTGAAAACATGCTAGATGATGAACTATTGTCCACACCCTTGTCCATGCCTTTATGTGAAGAAAAGATTGAGTTTAGTGAATGGCATGATGTAATTGAGCATGATCTTGTTGAGAGTGAAATTGAATCTGTTGTGATTGAATGTGTGCTTGATAACGATTTGTTCATTTTCATTGAGGATCATTGCATTAGTGAGGCATTAGCTACCCTTGTATGTGAGTCCATTGATGTGCATACCTGTGATGATGAGCATAACTCTTTGGGGATTGATCATGATTGTTTGAACTTGGTGGTTGATGATGATGCTTTTGATGATGACATGCTTTATGAGTCATTCACGATAAGTTATGACCCTGAACCTTCCACTTTCACTTTTGATGTTGCTTTGGATGATGCACCTTTGTCTTTTGATGTTGATAGTTCTTCTAGTGAGTCTGATATTGATGAAGATGAAGATGTGCTTGTGTGTGATGTTGGGAGTGTTATGATGTGGTCTAACCCTCTGTTTTCCTTATCACCTATTGACGATTGTGATGATTATTTGGATGAGAGTGGTGATTTGGAATTTGTGATTGATGAAAATTGTATGGAAATTGAGTTTGAACCATTGTTTGCATCCAAGTCTTCGCATGAACATGTTCAGAAATGTGTTGTATTGCCTCCTTCCGTTGATTCGTATACCCAATCTCCATTTACGAGTCAATGGGAGGATCCATTTGTCATGTCTTCTTTCACCGTGCCTAGAAAAGTCTTGTATATTCATGAATTTCATCAGTTCTATGACTTTTCTAAGGCATTTGATAAATTGTTAAGGGCACTAATGTTTGTTTATGTGCTATTGCGAGTGTGCTCTTACCACCACCATTCTGAGATGCATGAGAGGATGCATGATTTGTTACTCCGGGCGTTGAATGGTTCTGACATGATGCCCGATATCTTGAGGTGAGAAGGAGTGAATTTCTTGATAAGATGCCTTTGAGGTAATATCCTTCCTCACCCTTCTTGTATAATTAGTGAGTTGGTCTTTCTTTTCTTCTTTTATTTTCTTTTGTGTGTGTCTTTTTCTTTTATTTTGGGGTGCTTGCTTACCTACTTCTGTTTCCATTTTGAGAACACGACAACCTCTTTGTGTTGGAGTGGGAGGGTAGTATGCATTCCGGTATTCGAGTCTAAGAAAAGAAAAAAAGAGTCGTTTTGTAAATATTTTAGTTTGTTTTCTTAGTTCATTAATCCTTAGTGTCTTGTGTAGTTTGTTTTTCTTTTTGATCTTGCATGTGAACCATCACACATAGTATGTTTTCTTGTTTATTTCTAACCTATGTGTGATGTTCTTTGGATCGTGGATTGAGTGCTTTTAATTGAAGATCTTGAGGTAATTACTTTCCACTCTCTCTTTATGTGAATATATCGATGATCCATGTTGCATGCTTGGTTTTCTTTTTGGGTAGCGAACCCCTTGAATGTGAATGTTGGGATTATATTGTTGTTGGAGCCGTGTGGGCTCGGGTCGCCACCGCTTTTTACATGATAAGTGTTTTGTATATATGTTCTTCTTGGTTTTCTACCTTGCTTGAGACATCCTTCTCATGATGGAGACATTGTGATGTTTTGTGTTGGAGTGGGGGTGTTATTTTCCATGTGTCATGGGTAGATCATCTAGTTTTTGAGTCTTTGTTTTTGTTTTTCGTAGTTTGTGTCTAAAAATTGAAAATTTTGTGTGTGAAAAGAAAATAAAAACGGGAGAAATGTTGTGAAAAACCCAAAAGTTGTTTTTCTTTTTGAGGATGTTTCCGTTCACAGTTGTGTAGATAGTTGTCTAATCGGCTGATTTAGTCAGTTGGAAGCGGCCAGTATGAATAATGATGGGCCTTAGGAAGGATTTTTGCCATGACTTATCTCTATTAGACCTTTACATGGAATGGGAAAGCGGAATCCTCAAATCTTACACGCTTTGACTGTGTCTTCTTACCTAAGTTAGACGGTTTTAGTTGTTCAATTGCTTAAGCTCTTAATTAATGCATTAAATAATTACTGTCGGGCATACCATCATGGGTTGGTTTGGGTGGATCGGCACCCTATGCCCCTTAAGTGCAATGACTCACGTATGGAGAAACCCAGCAGGGAGGGTAACCCTTTGCGAAGGCCGGTGCTTAAATCATGAGCACACAAACGCTCTAAAAGACACAAAACGGATTGAGTGTAAAGAAAAGAGCGTAGGTTTTGAAAAAGAAAGAAAAGAACGAAGCAAGAAAAAGGAAAAAAGAGTTGAGCAAAAGAATGGTAAGAAAGAGAAAAGTAAAAAAAAGAAAAGAGCAAAGTAAGAAAAAGAAAGAAAAGAGAGCAAAGTAAGAAAAAGAAAGAAAAGAGAGTTTGAAAGAAAAACCAAGAGTGAAGTAGGATAGATAATCCCGAGCTTGAGCAGAACAACTCTGATTGTCTGGTTTAGGATAGGAAGGACCGACTAGAGCCCACTTGCACATATGTACGAGGTGTTTTGCTCATCAGGAAGTGTTTTGGTTCAAAATATCAAAGATTGGCAGTTTTCCAACCTTCGTGTCTTAATTTGTTTATACTTGCTTCTTCCAATTGATTGTTGAGGCGGGTTGGGGAACTAGGTGAATGATTGGGGACGAGAATATTTTCTTTGCTTTTGTTTTGTTTTGTTTTTCGGTTTTCACTTCTTTTTTCTTTCCCCTTTTTCTTTTCTCGTGGCTTTTGTGGGTATAGTTGCTATAAACCCTCACGAGACCTACCTCGTCCACCCGGGCTGCCGGGGGGTTTAAAGGGCTTGATGCATGTGCTAAATGCATCCGCGATTCCTGCGAAAGTGAGTTAGGGTTTTTAGTTTTTTTTATAGTCCTTTTCTTTGTTTTTAGTTTGCTCGGGGCGAGCAAACCCTTGTGTTGGAGTGGTGTTCGGTCTCGTTCCGAACCGAATTTCTTCTCGTTTATAGGGTATATTTGCTTGTTTTAACCCCTATTTATATATTAGATATAATGATTTAGTGTTTTGTAAGAAAATAAGGAGTTAGAAGAAGTTTGGGCTTAATTGAAGGTTTTTAGGGAATCCCGAGCTATTTCCCGAGTCAAACCAAGTCAACCTGAGCCGAGAGTCGAGGCGAAACCGAAGCCGGAAATTCCATATCAAGATTGGCGCAAAACAGGGGAACGGTACAAACTCAAAGGTTTGAAATACGTGTGCCTTCACTCTTTGGGTCATAACTCCTTCGTTACAATTCCGATTGGTCTGAAACTTTGGGAGCTTAAAGTACACATCGAGAGCTTTCCATCGATATCTTACGGGCCTAAAAAAGGGTTATGCGCGTTTGAAGTTGGCAGGGAAAAGCTGCCCAGAACAGTGGCTCGCCCGAGCCATCTTCTGGCTCGCCCGAGCCAAGCTTCTGGGGCAACAAAGACACAAGCCAGGAGAGCTAGACAGTAGGCTTGCTCCCCGAGCCACCCCAATGGCTCGCCCGAGCCACTCTGTCTGCAGAAAAACTGACACGCGTGCTGCGATTTGTTTCTAGGGTTTTGGGTTGTATTTTTCCTTCTTCTATAAATACCCACTTGTATTAATCTAAGTAAAATCAATTAGCCTAGGTAGTTTAGGAGTAGAATTAGATTTAATTGCTTTCCTTTATTTGCTTTAATCTCTCTTAATTGTTCTTCAAGTTTTCAATTGTTCCTCATTGTTCTTCAAGCTTTCATTGATTTCTAGCATTTGTATTCAAACTTTCTCAAGCTTTCTCAATTCAAGCAAGTTTCCATTGAAGTTTTACAAGCTTTCTCTCTCTTCTCTCTCTCTCTCTCTCTCTCTCTCTAATTTCCATTGCTGACTTGATTTCAAAGCTTTCTAGGGTTAACCACATCAAATCCATCTTTTAGTGGGGAGGAGGGTCAAGGAATTCCAATTCTACTTCCTAGTGAGAATTTGGGAGATCCTTGGTAATCCAATCCACATTTTCTTGTTTGTTCGGGGGAAATTGCAAAGGTAGATTGAAGGTTAGAAGATTTTGGTCATCAAAGGTATAATTTCTTGTCTCTAATTTCATTGTTCATTCTAGATTTCCATTCCTTGCTTTAATTGCTTTATTTGATTTCATGCTTTTAATTGCTTTCTTTGATTCATGCCTAGGTTAGATTTAATTGCTTCCCTTTACATTATTTATTGCTTTCCGCATTGAGAAAAACCCCTCTACACAAACCGATTACCTTAATCAAGCCTCACACCCATCCCTGTGGACCGACAACCTTAACTCATAAAACCACAAAAAATACAACCGAACAGATCTCAGCTCATTAATATGAAGATCTTCGCACAAGGCCGGTTGCTCATCCATTATCTTCAGGGAATAAAGCCCAAGAGGCAAACCAAATATGATTTTTGGGTGAGCGAAGCACGTATTAGTGTAAGATACAGGGCCAACTGGTCTTGTGAACCTCGGGCCGAGTTCACCGACAATCCCCTCGATGCGCCGAGTGAAGATGAGGGTGAGTCTTTGAGGAGTGAGGAGGAGGACAATGAGGAAAGTGAGGAGGATAACCAGGAGGGGAGCAAGGAGGAGCAAACTCAACGACAAACTAGAATGGGTTCGGTGGACTTCTTCGCTATCTCCACCCAACTCAACAACATATACTCCGGCCTCCAGGACATCCACACCGTTCAACAGCAAGACCACCAAATCCTGGAGAACCTTCAGCTTAGAGTGAACCGGCATGGTGAGTTCCTCGACGAGCTCCGCTATGGTTACTACAGCGGAGGCGGCCGAGGTCCTCCACCCTATTGGTTGCCACCCGCAGGGTATTACCCACCACATTCACCCCCTCCCGGGGCCACAACCAATGATTGTAAGAATTCCCCGCCCCTTCTCTATCCTCTTTTGGTGATTATATTGCGTTTTTCTTGCATGATAAGTATGTATGGGAGGGGGGAGGCGTCATTGGTTAGGTGCATTGCGGTTTTGTTGTTGGGTGCATTGGTCCTCCCCTCTCGTGTGTGTTTAAGGTCAGTGTCAATCCGTTCTTCCATATGTCACTGAGTTGTTTGAAATGTTTGATTGTATCATTTTGGAGATAGTCCACACTTCTCAAAGTGTGTGACTTTGGAGATGTTTGCACTCGCTGCCCTTTACTCAACAACATCAAGTGCAAGGTTGGTCATGTCCCAGGCAATGTACATTTGTAAATATGTTCTTATTTCCTTTGCTTTTAGTTTGTTTCCTTCTTTTTCTTTACTCTTTTTCCATTGCATTTTTAGCTTAGTTCCTTCTTTATTTTGCATCATCTTAGTTAGGTGTACATAACCATACATGTTGCACTCTTTTCTTCTAACGATTTTCTTTCTTTGTCTCCTAATGGTTCGGTGTTCTATTGTGCACTCAAGACATATCTCGGTGAGCTCGTTCCTCTTTCCGGTCTTTTTCGCTTTCTCTTGTATATAAATCTGCAGCATGTGTGCTTTTATCTTTTGGTGGCGAACCCCTTTGAGTGTACGTGCTTGTTGGGATATTTGTTGTTAGAGTCGTGTGGGCTTGGGTCGCCACCCTTTTTCGTGCTAAGTGTTTCCCTTTTTGTCTATTTTTGCTTGCTACCTTTTCTTGTGACGCCCTTTGCCACAATGTTGACATTGTAGATGCTATGTGTGTGTGTGTGGGGGGGGGATTTCTCTTTGTAAATAGGGTAGCTTGCTTAGATTCTTTCTTGACTAGCTAAAATTGAGAAAAATTGAAAAAAATTGGAAATTTGTTGTGAAAAAAGAAAGAGAAAAGGAGAAAAGTAGTGACACTACAAGATGGAAGCCCAGAGAAGATCGTTCAGTGCGACCGTTCATCGAATGGTCGCATTTTTCGAACGGGTGACCGTTCAATGACCAGTCGCAAATTTTTGTGATCGTTCAATTAAATGGTCGCGCGTTTGTTATTAATTGTCAGATCGAAACCCCCCTTCCTATTCCCTAATTTCCTCATCTCTCTCTTTCCCCATTCTCTCTCATCTCACCGACTCCCTCTCTTTCTCACTTGTCTTCTTCTCCATTCCCATAAACACTCAAACCGATCTCCATCACATTATCTTTCTCGTCACATGAATCCCAACATGCAACACAAAAGTAGGAAGATCGAGAGCCTCCATCTAAACATTCAAGGGAAGAGATAGAACGATCAAGCTTTGTGGAAGAATTGAGCAATTCAAGTATAAAAAGGGAGTAGAGATTATGGTCTTATTTTGACAACCTTCTTGTAGTGTGAAAAACTCCAAAAGTGTTTTGTTTTCCTTTTAGGAGATGCTTTTGACCATAATTGTGTAGATAGTTGCCTAATCGACCAAGCTAATCGTTTAGAAGCCGTCGATACGATCGATAATAAGCCTTAGGTTGGTTGGTTGCCATGATTTAACTTTAATAAACCCCTCCTTTGAATGAGAAAGTGATTTCCTTACCTTATTACACGCCTTTCATTGTTCATTTCTTTGCCAAAGTTGGATGATCTTAGTCGTTTAATGCTCTTGCTCGTGTTAATAACCTAATAAAGTCGGCAAACCAACAAGGGTTGGCATGAGTGGGTGGCAATCATGCCCCTTAAGTACTTCGTTACGTTCGGGGCAACTCGAGTTGGGAGGGTAACCACTCTTTGGAGGGTCGTTCAAATTCCTGAAAAACCCGACCTAGAACTCCTAAAAACTAAAAAACTGTGAAAAGCGTTGGTTAACCAACGTGGCTTGGCGTGGGGGGTATCGACCCTTCGCCCCTTAAGTACAATTGTACGAATGGAGCATAGACATGCTGGGAGAGTAACCCCCTAGCGGGTCGCGAAATCGATCTCGAAACATGCCAACAAGAAAAAAAATTCAAGAAAGTCGTTTAAAGTAGTAGAACCCTTTCTATGTTTCCTATGGCGGTCACAAAGCCAAGGGTGACACTAATAGATGTGAGTGACGCTTAATAAGGAAACTGAGAAATAAAATCAGGCTTGAGCGTGAAAACTTCTTCGATCGATCGACCTAAGCTAGAAAAGTTTGATTAGAGGCCCACTTGCACTTGTGCACTAGGATTTCGCTCATCATGAAATTGTTAGGGGTTGAAAATCTTTAGGATTGGCAATCTTCCATCCTAGGTGTCCTTATTTGTTTATATTTGCCCTTTCTTTTTGATTGGTAAGACCGGTTGGGTAGCTTGGTGCATCATTATGGGCTTGAGTATCTTCTTCTCTCGTGTTTTTCTTTGTTTTGTTTTTCACTCTCCACTTCTTTCTTTCTTTCGTTTCTCCCATGGATTTTATGGGTATAGTTGCTATAAACCGTCACGAGACTCACCTCGTCCACCTGGGCTGCCGGGGGGGGGGGTTTAAAGGGCTTGGTGCATACGCTAAATGCACCCGTTGTCTCCCACGAAAGTGGAGTAGTTATTTAGGTAGTTCGTTTCATTTTGTCTTGCTCGAGACTAGCAAAATCCTAAGTGTGGGGGAGGGGGTGTTTAGGCTCGGCTTTGAGCCTAAATCCTACTCTTTATACTTAAGAGTTGAGCTCGTCTTTCCTTTTTAATAAACTTTTGTTAATCTTTTCGTAGGATTAATTTGGGATCATTATCATGGGAAAAACCAGAGTTCGTTGGCGTTTTGAGTCCCCTATCGGTAGGGGTGGAAGAAAAATCCGGAACCGGCACACCGAACCGGAAACCGGATAAAAAAAACCGGGAACGGGCAACACCGAACCGGTTTAAAAATCCGGTGCACCGCACCGGAAAAACCGGATACTAAACGGGGCGGTTCCGGTTTGGGATATTCACACCGACGGGGAACCGGCACCGCACCGTTAATATAATTAAATACATGTATATATAAATTTTGGTTAAAAAAAATTCTACCCAAAAATTAATACAAAAATAATATAAATTAACTAGTTAAAAAACAAGACATTAGGTGTTAGTGTGTTATTGGGTTGGGCTTATGAGCTAGTAAATTTGGTTCTCACTTTTTTTTATTAAATAAAGATTTTTTTTTATTAAATAGAGATTTTTTTATGTTTGATAGAAATTTATGCGGTTCCGGTTCAACAATGAAACCGCACCGTTAAAGCCGGTGCACCGGTTTTTAAAAACCGGGTGATTCGGTTCCGGTTTCGGTTTATGGTTTTCGCGCACCCTTTCATCCGGCGCACTGCTTCGGCGCACCGAAACCGCACCGCACCGCACCAGACCGTTTCCACCCCTACCTATCGGGACACTAAGGAAGTCGCCCTGGAACCCCGGCAGTTGAATCTCAGACCAACTCCAAAAGAGGAAAAAGCCAATTTCCAGATGGTTACGGGCGTGACCCCTTTTGTAGCGCCCATGACCAAGGAAGATCAAAATGGAGAAAAAGGCCAAAACAGGGTTACGAGCGTGACCCCCAAATGTAGCGCCCGTGACCAATTTCTGGAAATTTTATGTCAAATTGCCGAGCGAGGACACGAGCGTGACGGTTCTAAGGTAGCGCCTGTGACGCTGCTAAAGAAAAGTGAAGGGGAGGCCCTGTCCAGATGGTAGCGGGCGTGATGACCTGAGGTAGCGCCCGCTACCCCAGCAAAGAATTCAAAAAAGTGGACTCAAATCGCCTCATCATCGGCGTGACGACCCGGGGTAGCGCCCGTGACGACCCTGCCTTCCGGAAATTTAGGGGTTAAAACGACTGTGTTTCATGTTATTTTTCCCTAATGTATATATACTCATCCCCTAATTTAACCTAGCAGCTTATGTTATTTCATTTTGCCCCTTTTTAGAGTTCTGGTACTTAGCACATTCTCCTATGTAGATTTTCATTCCTCTCCTTTTACAAAGACATCATTATTTATTGTACTTGCTTGGAGCTTATTGCAATCAAGAAGTTATTTATTGAAGATTTATTGTTCAAGCACTTGGGATCTTTTCTATCATTATTTTTATCATCTTAGTCTTCATTTGGGTAATCTTCTCTCCTTCCTTTAATGCTTATTTAGTTAGTTTTATTTATTGTTAAGCTTTATTTACTTGCTTTTATTCTCTTGGTTGTTTGTTGGTAGTTATTTAAGTGTTTAATCCTTTGATTAGCATCATTTCTCCTCATCTTTCTTTTCTTTATTAGTTTCATGTTTAGGCTCTTTGCTTTTAATAGTTTTAATGTTTATTAGCTTGATTAGTGGCTAGTTTTCCTATGGTTTAGGGGAAGGTTTATCCCCTAATGGGATCTCTTACCTAAGTTTTGACTTAGTTGAGACATTAGGTCATGTTTTATGAGGTTCTCATTCAATCACTCTCTTGACTATGGGTTTAGTTTGTGACGGTAGTCCGCTAAACCCACTTAAACATGGTCTTAGGGTAGTTGAATGGGATATTCGAACGAACTCTCATTCATTTAGGAGGTAAGTTCGGGTAGGGTGAATCGCATTTTAACCTTCAAAGTGACGTCCTCATTCATTTAGTGGACTACTTTTGAAGGGTAATCCAGAATAACCTCGGGAGAGGCTCCGAAGTGGCTTCATTTTTGCGATAACCCGACCTCTATCATGGCTTAGTTTCTAAACCGGGACCACCTCGTGTTAGGGTGACCATTAGGTGGAAAAAACCGACCCTTGAACATCCTTTTTCCTTGATTACATCTTTTAGTTTATTTCTTTCGCATCTATTCCCTTATCTCCCTTTCCTACCTTAAACTAGATACTGTTCGATCTCATTTCGAGTCGAATAATATGGATCCAAAGGAACATGCAAAAAGAGAATTTGGATGACCTCTTGCTGTGCTATAATATGGTCTATATGGATCCAAAGGAACATGCAAGGTGATTTTTGAGAGGCAGCAAAAGGATGCAGCCGAGCTCATAAGTTATATCAAATGGAGAATTACATCATGGTGCTCAATAGGCAAAATACGAATCTCATATAGCCCAGGCTTACTAGTAACAAATTTTGATTCAATACCAAGGTTGTTCCAGTGAGTTGTATTGAAAAGAAGAAATGAAAGAGACAAGATAGAAGCGGAAGATGATAGACATGCTAGAGGTCTGAGAAACCAAAATAAAAAGAATGATGTACTGATGGGACGATATCGCCTTTTGTTTCTTTTGCTTTGATCAATTATACAATACTATGTGAACAAAGAAAGTTGTAAGTCCAATCAATATGGATGTTCATTGTGGTTATTGTCGTGCCAATGAATATTATAAGAAAGAATATAAGTTATGACCAATCAAAAATAAAGATTGTTTGTTTAAAAAAAATACTTTTACCTGCTAGGCTACTACAACAAGTCAATACCTAATTGTTTTTGACAATGTTAACAATTGTTTAAGTTTAAGCGGTACATTTTCCTCCTTAAAAGTTCAATGGCAAATTAACAAAAACCCAAAATTATACGACATAGAGTTCAATTAACTCAATGTAAGTTTGAAGGGGGCTTTGACGCAACGGTTGAGTTGTTGCCTTGTGATCGTGAGGTAACGAGTTCGAGTCATGAAAGTATCCTCTTGTAGAAATGTAAGGTAATGTTTGTCTACATAATACCTTTGTGGTGGGACCCTTTCCTAGACCCCTGATTGTGGGGACGCTTTTTGCACTGAACTGCCCTTTAGTTTGTTGTAAACCTTTGTGGTGGGACCCTTTCCTAGACCCCTGATTGTGGGGACGCTTTTTGCACTGAACTGCCCTTTAGTTTGTTGTAAATTTTTGAGGATCAACTCAGGTCAAAGAATTATGCTAGATAAGTGAAGTCACTTTCCTATTCTCAAATGGAATTATTTGGACGAATAGGCCGGTTGGTTTGGGTGACAAGCCGACTCAAATTTGGTTACATAGTTCTCATATTTGACCCAACAAAAGTACTTTTCGTCAATGGAAAACTCACTCACTATAGCTAGGTGTGCGACCCGAATACGGTTTGAATTCGTTAAAGTAATGCTCCAAATACTGGGGGGGGGGGGGAACTAAAATAAATCGCATCAATTGGCATTCATTTTTCCTTTCAAACTCTTTCTTTAAATCTCCTATCCCTTGTCGATCAACTAAATTTTTTTTTGTAAGCACTACATAACACTAGCTCTCACAAAGTATAACAATATATAGCATGAGTTATCACAAAGCATAACAAAAGCTTGTTGAATTGCATGAGCCGTTGAGATTATTTTTAAAACAAAATATTTCAGATGACTGGATACATGTTCATGATTATGGGACACAACATATGGTTGTGAAACAGATGGAGTATTGAGAAAAGTATGTTCACGCTGAATTCTAACCTATGTTCAAGAAAACAATAGAAAATGTGTATTTGATATTTACCATTTGTTCCTTAATCTGTAAAATTTATTGGTAGTTATTCTTGACGAAGAAATTCAATGGACGAATCAATTTTACCCGGTTAAAAAAAGAGCTATATGGAGAAAATTCACTCATGCCCCATTTTCTTAACATGAGCAAATAAAAAAGTTTCATTTGATAATTAGCAACTGCCTTGAAACTTTGTATATATGGAGCATTGAGTATTGATATTTGATATAAATGCAAACATGGCAGAGATTAGTTCATACACTGCATTATGTATACAGTCCCCCAATTTTCAAGCTGCTCAGGAGTAGGCATGTATGTGTTCTACTTTTTGTACTTGTTCTTCACTCTAATAATCTTTCTTTCAATCTACATACATTAAAGATCACAACAATTAGAGAGTACAAATAAAGGAAATAACCCCTAACAATATAAAATCCTACTTTAATTTGACGAATAAATCAGATAAATTTTGGCTAAATATCTTCTTGTTGGGTAGTTTCTTTCCATAAATGAACATTATAGAGATAATACCTGAACAAATGTCTCCAACTTATCTTTAGTATGCACATATTCACTTTTTGTCCAAGATAACATTTGAGAACATCTGAAAATAATGAACATTATTAAAATTTTTATTTACTACATTCCTTCAGTATTAACTATTTTAATCTACCCGCCAATTAAATTTTAAACGTTTTGATCATTAATTTCTTAATATTCACATTTTCTGTTGTATGAAAGTATATCATTAGACTTGTGATGGAAACTACTATTTTTTAGGAACATAATGTTGTAAATTTTTGATAAAATATATTATACAAAATTTTCAGTCAAAGCTCAAATTAAAAATAGTAGTTTATATAAATTAAAGCTCAAATATCTTTAAAGGACATATTCGAAACCGAAAAATATTTATTAAGTGATTGTCAATATATATGAAACGGAGGGAGTAATAATATTGACTATTGGGTACCTAAAAAACAACCAATAATAGTAGTTTTTTTTTTTTTGCAATCATTTAAAATGTATGTTTGATTAGTGTGACCAATTATGTTATCAAAAGATATTTTAGGCATTTCTCCAAAAATGATAAGCATCTTGAATCCAAGGTTGTTAAAATCGGGATCCTAACTCGAATATATGGGGTAGTTAGGATCGAAATTAACCCATGTAGAATCGTGGATCGTATGTAGATAGTAAGATCGTATCGAGGATTTTGGATCATAATATCGTAAGATCGCAGATTAGGATCGAGATTTTAATAACTATGCTTGAATCAAGATGGTTATTATTCATCTTGAATTATTTTAAATTATTTTTAAAAATCATATTCATGCATATGTTTGTAAAACTTTAAAAAATATATTTAGTTAGTGTGACCGTTCCGACAAGTCATAAATTATATAAAAACTACTTTTTACTTACTTTTTTGCAAATATAAAATTACATGCATGTAAAATATGTATCCATTATTATAGTTATTAATATGATGACCCTGTTATTTGGATTGGTAACTCTTTTCAATCCAATCCAATCTAATTGAAATAAACCTCATTTTATCCAATTCAAAGAATAAGGCCTGAATGGATATCATTTAGATTTGTTTACATGGCTTATAAATATGGATCGTTACTAAGACACATGGATAATTCAAAATATATAATAACTATCTTCATCTAGGACACACATCATTGTATTGTCCTTCAAAATTATTAGCACAACTTGATAAAAAGAGGCATAGAATTGAAGGAGCTGAGTAACACCTAATCTCTTCACCATGCTCAAGTAAAAAAAAATAAAAAGTAAAACACTGCACAATTTCTTTGGATGGAACATTTTTATTTTATCAACACTACATAATTATCAAATGATCACGTAAAAGTTATAATTAGGGAAAAGACTATCCTTACTTTGCTGCATCGTTCTGGTGACAAGCTTCAACAAGTTTCACACATGCCACTCTAACGATCTCCGCGCCAATCCTAAACTCGACCCCAGAATGTGGTATAAACATTGTTAATACATATCTTCTTGTGTTCTCAAAAAATTAAGAATTTAAATTAAATTCACTTTTTACTTTTTTTGCATAATATCTCCAATCTTTATACCCTTTAATTCACATTTTGTGCCACTTATTTCTCCTGATTATTTAAATAACGTCAATTACTTATATGGACTTATTTGATTATTCGTGTTTGATTAATTATAGTAGTCATTCCCTCAAAAAGTTATAAAAAAAAAATATAAAAAACAGTACTGAGCTACTGATACATTGACTGTAGCTTTTCTCTAATCCATAAATGATCGATCTAATGGTCATGGCTGTTTATTTTTCACATTAATAGTAGTTAATCTAGATAATTAAATATGTCGTTAATAACAACTTATTTATTTTATGCTCACAAAAATCTATCTTATTTCAAGATATATAAATCATATCAGTGTATTAATTAATTGGTAGTACTGGTGTGCTATGCTATTCGAAAATGACCCAATGGCTATGGTTGCATTGTTTATATTTGCTATTAGTAATTTAGATATGTGTTATTGAAATTATTAGCAATATAATTATTTTATGTCGATAGAGGTCTATCTTATTTCTCGATATAACACAAACAGGAACAACCTAATTAATAAATCAATATGAAAACATAAACACGACAAGTTTAACCCCACTGTGAGATTAAATGTATACAAGTACTCTAAAAAAAGTATTTCATTATATAAAAATATCAATAATAATATTAAATACAATTTAACTGATAGTTATGTAATGCACCGGTTAAAATATTGTAGAAACGTTAATATTATATAAGAATCTTAATTGCATAACAAAAAGAGCATGCATAAAGTATTAGCCCTTTTTATTCTGATAAATATTTAGGAGGTTGATTACTTCGCATATAGAAAACGTTGGTAATCAATTAATATTTGACGTACCTAGAAAATTCACATATATAACTAAGACATACCGTGAGCTTTTCTCCTCCATTGTTTGCGCAAGGGTGACTAATTTAGGGAGATCAACATCTTCAGCAGCCTCACTGTAGTGTTAATTAGACCATTTGAAAACTGTAACTACTCAAACAACCAATAATTATTACTCCTTCCATTTTCTAATTGACTTTCGAATTGAAGATGATGATTGAAAACTAATATTATGTAAAAAAAATTATGGAATAATAGTTAAAAAGAAAATTGTTTAAATACTTTTAAATAAAATTAATTTTTGGTATTTTATTCACTGAATGTTAAAGACAACATAATAAAAATAGTAATTAATATGTGATTAGAATCATAAAGTAACATATAATAAGACAAGCCGCTAAGGAAATGTACAAGATGGTGAAAAAAGAAGCCAAGAGACTAGCGACAGCGGCGAAAGCGAATGCGTACAATAGTCTTTACGGAAAGTTGAATGCTAAGGAAGGAGAGAATGAGATCTTTAAGTCAGCTAATTACAGTCCTGAGAGGAGGGAGAGAATTTTAACGAATGCTAGATGTATAAAGGATATTGAAAGGAAAGTTTTGGTTGAGAAAGCCCAAATCAAGGATAGGTGGAGAAGTTATTTGTGGAGATTTTCAATGAGGAGAGAAGCATTATTTCTAGTGATGAGGGTTTGGACTTCAAAGGGGAGAGTTCAAGCCTTGCTACATGTCGACCTATAACACACGAGGAGGTTAGTGGTATTCCTGTGGAGTTTTGGAAGTGCTTAGGAGATGCAAGTATTCGCTTGTTGACAGACTTCTTCAACTATATTCGTAGAACAGATAAAATGTAGGATGAATGCATGGCGGAGTAGCATATTTGTCCCTTTATAAAAGAACAAGCAGAATGTCAGAGCAAGGGCATGTCATTGCTGAAATATATATCACAGTCATGGAGTGAGATGATGATGGACAATATAAGATCAGTAACAATATGTAAATTATCGTCGTCAACAAAGGAAGTGTTATCGTACTCTATCTTTATATCTACACATACTATGTGGCATATGAGGAATACAATTGCTCTCTATGTGTAATAATTTTGAATGTGTTGGTCATATGTATAGTCTCATACTAATTTGACTATATTTGCATTTTAAAGCATGAGATAATTGACATTGTTATGACCATATGATGATGCTGCATAAGTTATTTGCTATTGATAAGATAATCAATATGATTATATATACTACAATGAACAATATGTATACTTCTACGTGGGAGTTGAGTATAGTTCTTAATTATATGTTGGCTTTTGGATATTAGCATCCATTGTGTGGTAATATTTTTCGTCGCAGTGTTGATATTGGAAATTAGTTACACACATGTTTTTATTGTTTGTTTGAGCAAATCAGTGAAATATATGATGTGGCCTTTTCTTAAGGAGTGATATATATTCATGACTTAATATTTTATATGAGTTTGAGTGTAATTTATGGTCATGATTTTGGTGTTTGGTCGTATACCCTTTTTGGACTAAATTCTTTGAATGTGGGGGGTTTAATTATTGGCAATCTACACACACTGTGATTATTAGTACTCTCTTATTGTTGTTGCAAGACAGTAAGAGTTTTAATTGATATGATATCACACAATATGTGCCTATGTAGGATTCTTGAATTTGTATATTACAAATGTGGGGGCTTAATGGCTTATCAAAGGATGCTTTGTGATCTATAACATATGTGATAATTGATGAGTTGCCTTCTACAGTATTCATGTGGTCTAGTGCCAAAATTGATGAGGACGCTTTCATGTGAAGGTCATCACATTTATATTATCAGCCCAACCAATACTTATGTTACTCATGTTGAGATAAATTGCTCTAATGTGGGGGTTATAGTCTATTTTATGATATATGGTATTTGTATGCATAATGCGCGCTTACAAAATTAGTCGTAATTACTTGTTTTATTTACATGGAGTAAACCTTGATAAATAGAGTTATATATTATACTCTATGAAACTTTGTAGCTGGCTATGTTGTCAATAATATTTTCATTATGGCTAGTGCGTGAGCTATATATCCTTAGTTAAAAGGAAGGATTTAATTTTTGATGCATGACTAGCATGTTGGCTATCATATTTAATGGATTTTATAAGTGCATGCTTATTGATATTGAGTTTGGATTTTTATGAGGGGCTATTTTGGACGAGTATGACATTTTATAGTCATGATGATTTTTATGAAGATGTGTAGTCTTTTGTGGCTAACATTTCATTATGAGTTGTTAAACCTCATGTTTAATTAGTAGCATGCTATATTAATGAGAATTGATTTCTTATAAATGTTCCTGGTCTTTTGACGCAAAATTAGTAGGCCTTGATGCATCAAGAATGATGAGATGATAAATCAAGGCATGCAAATAGAAGAGTTGATCAACTTAAAGTGGAAATTAGCTTTTAAGTTAATCGAATCATCGAGGGGAATGAGACTGAAGCCTAAATTAAGTTGACACAGCGGAAACCCGTCTCCAGAGATATGGCGATCCCATGAACGAAGTTCAACGAGTAACAACGAAGTTGCTTGAGATTAACTTGGAAGAGCACAATTTGCAATATATGCAATATTTTTTAGCGGGATGTTCCCGGGTCTCGTTCCTATGATGATGGTACTCTTTATGTGACGTTTGAGGGTGAGGATATATTCCTCTTAATGAGTCCTAATGCATACATTTGCGAGGTGGTTTAGTCACGGATCACCTTTGGAGGATTCACCTAAGTGAGTGTGGCGGTAGGGTCACCTCTGTGGGAAATTAGGCTACTCTCTAATGACACTCATGATACGAGCTAGATTCGTGCGCATGATCGAAAAGCGCCCCACAGATAGAACCTTGGTGATACCCGTACCGTGTGTGAGGTGGTTTGAAATCCGGTCAAAGGGAACTTAGTTCAAGGTCTTATACCACTAATGTTTCTTCGGATGGATAGCCATTAATACTAATTGTAGGTTCAAACCCGGAAAGTACCTCCACCTATTACATGGTATTATATGCTCATTATATATAACTTATTTTAAGCTCTTTATTTTGTTGAGTTTATTAATTTTAAATCATGTGGGTAATTGTTGAAAATTTGTGTGATTTAAAATTAATCTTTTAAGCTATTAATATTGTTTGATGCCCACCTATACAATCGGTAATAACTTTTAGTTACGTACCACCTTTCGGGTTCACTCAATTATATAATGTCAAACCTATATAGTTTATTTTTTCCAGCTTCTTGATTTTCTCTTTCTCCATTTTATTTCTTAACTAAGTTAGTCTTGTTTTAAAGTGGAGGTTTAAAAACTTATTTCTTCCTTAAGTTTTGATGTTGGTGGGTATGAACTAATATTCCCAAGTTTACTCTCCTCCTTTTTGAGTTGCTTTTTGACTGAGCCTTGTTAACTCCTTTTTAAGGGTTGGTTGTGGAGATTTTTTTACGGATCACTCCCTTGCTTTATGCATTGTTGGTTGTGTTAGAACCCCTCAAGGATGTTGCCTTGGCGACAGAATCAGTTTTGAATAAAAGCCAAAATTCATTTAGCGAGAAAAACTGTGATACGAAAGAGGCTGAACGACATTTACGTCAAGAGGTTGAAGGACATTTACGTCAAGCATCTCAAGGACGTTCATGTCAAGTACGAAAGATAAAAGGAACAGGGAAGTATTTCTGAAAACCAGTTACTCGATCCCTCCATTCTTATTTCTATCCAGACTAACCGATTGTAAACCTTGCTGTATAGGAAACAATCGTGAAGAAATTAGAAGGAACAAGGATCGTGATTTATGGAGAAATATCCAAAAGAAGGAAAGGAAAATCGTCTATTCCGGAACGACAAGCAAAGAGCAAAGAAGGAAAAAATCATCATCTATTCTGGAAAGACAAGCAAGATGTGTAGAAGGAAAGAATAGATCCCCAGCGACTACTACCTACAAGTTGCGCCCATGAATAGATGAATTGAAGACCGAAGAAATTAACGATTCCAAGTGAAGTAATCGGGTGTTACCAAAACAGAGGATGCTCTGTTTTAGAGTTCTTTTCTTCGTGTAGAAAAGTTGTATTCGGTGAGAAATTTGTCTTTGAGTGTAATCGATTCCTTAACAGAACTAGGATTTTATTGATACTCTTATAATCAATTCCTAGAAGGACTTAGGATCGATTAGTGTTTACACCAAATTTATGGTTGGTGTGTGTTTCCAGAAACTATGTTTGAAGCTTCGCTGTTCGTAGTTCGCTGCAACCCTAAGAACGTTCACCTTAGGCAGTTGTCACATTCAAGCATATATTGTTCCAACGAAATAAAGGAGGTTATTCAATTATCTCTTGTTGTCCTTTATTTCAACTTACCTTGGTTTATCTTAAATTGAATCTTAATCTGAAAAGATTAAGAAACCCTAACGTCCTTTACCATTGAGTATTTGTGTAGAAATTTTCATAACCCTATTCACCCCCTCTCTAGGGTTCTTTCAGGTTGCCATGGTGGTTAAACACTCAAGGTTTCTATTCATAGAGAAGAAAAATATAGTTAGGAGTATATTTTCTATCCAAAGCTTTTATGTTATTTGCTCGACTAATTTCCTCATAAAAATGTGTAATTATCTTTGAAATATTTCGAAGAAGTTGTTTGTAAAAGTTGTCATATATAGACTACTAATTTTGAGCGTTGGGTATCTATTGATTTGGGATTCTCTCTCGCTACATCCGAATTATCTTGGGAGAAGCCTGCATCTGAATTATTTTACCAGTGCAGTGGAGGAATTCCTTCTCTAAAGAAAGTGTTTAACACGCTTCGAACCAGGCTATTTCTTATCCCTTCATCTCATTCTCTTTATTAATATTTTTTTATTGATGTTGTATTGTACAATTTCATGTAATTTTCTTTGTACTCGGCATGCTTACATAAATAATAATTTTGTTATTATATGTTTGTTGGATTCCAAATTAATAGAAAATTCTCCACTATATGTTTGAGTTTCAATTTTCGGAATAAATTTCCAACAGATGCAAGTATTCGCTTGTTGACAGACTTCTTCAACTATTTTCGTAGAACAGATAGAATGTAGGATGCGTGGTGAAGTAGCATATTTGCCCTTTTATAAAAGAACAAGCAGAATGCTCACTGTTATAGTAACTATGGAGGAATTAAACTCTTGAATCATACCATGAAGATTTAGGAACAGATGACAGAGAGGTTGCTAAAAGATGATATGATATTGAGGTGTCTAAAAATCAATTTGGGTTCATGCTTGGGAGATCAAGTATACAGAAGCCATCTACCTTTTACGGTATCTTATGGAGTAGTTCAGGAAGAGGAGGAAGGATCTATGGTGTTCATTGACTTAGAGAAAGCTTGTGATAAGGTCCCTAGGGAAGTATTGTGGGCGTATCTTCAAGAAAAAAGGGGTCGTTTACCCTTATTTTCGAGCCATTAGGAACATGTATGTGGATGCCAAAATGGGTGTTAGGACCTCGGTGGAGTCTACAAGTGATTTCCATGTGGATATTCGGCTTTATCAAGGATTCACGATAAATCGTTTTCTTTTCAATGTGGTTATGGATGTGTTGTCTAAGGACATTCAGTATGAGTTACATTGGTTTATGCTTTTCGCGGATGATATAGTTCTGATTGATAAGCCAAGTGAAAGATTAAAGGATTAGGTAGAGCTTTTGCATGATAATTTGGAATCTTAGGGCTTCAAATTGAATAGGTCGCAGACGAATTATATAAGGTGTCACTTTAGTGGGGTTGAGGGGGATGATAACAACCAAGTTATTACCATTGGAGGGTTGGCCATCACCAGGGTGGAGAAGTTTCGATACTTGGGTTCTATCTTGCAAAGTGATGGAGACATTAGCGAGGACACAATACATCGCATTAAGGTTGGTTGGAAAAAGTGGAAGGCGACTTCAGGAGTGTTGTTTGATAACATGATACCACTCAAACTTAAAGGAAAGGTGTATGGTGTACTATATGGTAATCAGGCCTGCTATGTTATATGGTTCAGAGTATTGGGCAACAAAAAGTCGCACTATCAATGGTTGAGTGTAGCAGAAATGAGGATGATTCGGTGGGATTCGTGAGTTTACTAGACTAGATAGAACTAAGAATGATGTGTACCGAGACAAGCTAGGGGTGACCCCTATTGAGTATAAGTTGCTAGAGAATAGGCTACGATACTTTTGGTAATGTGTATAGGAGGAGCGTAGATGATCCTGTCCGTAAATGTGAAAAGATTACAGTGCCGCCACTTTACCATGGACATGGGAGGCCTGGAAGTCAATAGGGGAAGTGACTAGAAGTGATTGGAGGCACATAGGCTTAGTGGTGGACATGACCCATTGATATGTGCGTTTGACGGGCTAGGATTAACGTAATTGGGTAACATGGGGTGAGCGGTTGTTGGTTGGTCATCTTGTTCTTATGTTGTCTATGTATTTCTTATGGTTGGGATTGTGTTTTTCCGGTACGTTTAGCTCGCTCACTTAACCACTAATTGCTTGGTGCACATAGGTATGGAGATCTCACTCTTTGTTTCTCTCTTTCTCTTGGTTCATCAAACGTTTTCCAATTCATTTACGGTTTGTTCTTTTTCGGTTGTCAAAAGATTTTCTTTAGATCCTTCATAATCAGATTCTTCATGTATTTCTATGAATGGAAGGGAGACTACTTACATCTGGATTCTCCAATACCTCGTGTCAATGGAGCCTAACTGGGGATTATTGTTGTGTTGTGGTTGTATACTACCTCTATCGCTAATTAGTTGCTACTATAACTAATTCATCAAAAACCAAAAAACATAGGGAATGTGGTGAAAAGTTTACAAATTGCTAAAAACATCCTTGAAAGTACCCTTGGAATGAGGAAAAAAATTATTTATTAGGGATAGAGTGAGTATTATAGTTATTGGAATTGTAAAAGTTGCGCAATTTGACAAATAAAAAAGGGACACAAAAATTACAAAAAATTACTCGGAGGTACCTTAACTTTTGGTGAAATATTTTTCTGGTACCCCAACTTTGGAAAACTAACTTCGAGGTACCCCAAGTTTTAGGATTAGTAATAATTAGGTGAATGTCCGACCAATGATTTGAATTCACCGATAAGTTTTAAGCGGCAAATTGATTAATAGTTTTTATGGACGGAAATGCCCTTTGTTTGTTAGAAAACAAAAAAAAAAGGTCGTTAACGCCCCTCCATTCGTTTCTACTTCTATTTCATAATGGTTCTATTAAACAACTTCTTCGGCAGAATTGAGGAGATGAATTGAATGATAATTCCCAGTGTGACTTCATCAGGCTCTATCCCTTGTTCATGCATCCTTTGCAGCCAAACAACAGCCTCCTCTTTCAGACCACCTTTGCCATACACATCGATGAGAGTATCGTAGGTAGAATTGATCAGTGCAATCCTTTTAGCCCTCATCTCATCCAACAAGTCCTCCAGTTTACTCCATTTATATGCTTTGCCAGGAATCCTAAGCATGTTATTGTAGTGAATTACATTCAACTCATAGCAACCCCTCCTCTTAAACCACTCAAAAATCTCCACTGCTCTCTCCCAACTCAACTGCTCCTTGAGTATAATACTCCTCTCCTTGTTACTCAACCGCTCCTCCCACGGTCTGAACGCCTGATCCAAGTCAGGGGTTGTCTCCAAAGCCCTTAATATTGAAGGAATACACCCTCCATAAGAGGCCCATTTCATCGAACACTTGGTGTGCACCTTCTTTGGGTGAAATTTTCAACCCTCGACACCCACTTCAACCGCACAATTTGCTCTATCTTTCGCTTCCGATTGACCCCAAGATCTCCGAGGTTGCTCTGTGAACAATTCAGGGACGAGCCCATCTGGGTTCAACCTCAAATTGCTCCGCTTTGCCTTCCCTCTCCTCTGGTCGTCCGATTGATCTCCTTCTCGATCACCTCAATCACGGAATCGAGGCGTTTGTCCTCAATAACGCCGGGGATCTTGGTTTGGGTGTTGGTGATTGTGATGTTGGGGTGAAGATGCTTGAGGGAAGCCGAGGATGTGGTGGAAACAGGGGACGCCATTGGAGGACATTAATCGGTTCTCCTTAGATTCGAATGATTCAGAGAGATTGATGGTAACGGGGTTTAGATTGAACCAAGAAAGCTTGATTGCTTCAGATTCGCCATTGTCAAAGGCGCCATTGTCCCATACTTGGAGGTGCTGGGAGTTGAGCTTGGATTCGTTGGGGTTTAAGAGAGGGAAAAGAAGAACAACTAAAAGGGCATTATAGCCAATCGCTATAAAAAATTAAGGGTATTTTGGTCATTTTACATAATCCGTCGGACTTTGGCCGAAAAATCACCTCCTAAAACTAGGGGTACCCAAAATTAGTTTTCAAAAGTTGGGGTTTCAAAAAATAGTTTCTTTAAAAGTTAGGGTACCTCCGAGTAATTTTTTGCAAAAATTAGGTAACACAACTAGGAAAATATGTTTGGGCAACAAAAAAATTATTGTTACATTAATTAAAAATAGGGCAACCAAATAGCTTTGTAGTTAAATACACTATATGTGGCAACAAAACTTTTTTTTGTTGCAATTGATATAGATATAGGGCAACAATTTAAAGAAAAATGGTTGCATAAGGCTACTAATGCAACAAAAAAATTTTGTTGTCCACAACAAATACATTGTGCTACCATTTTTACTAATTTGTGGCCTGAACTTTGTGCTTCGAGGATAAAACTTTTTTGTTGCCCAAAATTATTTTTCTTGCTGGGTAATTTGACAAATAAAAAAAGATAGAGGTAGTATGGAATGAGAAATTAAACTTCTGGAGAAGAGTAGCATGTAACTAAGACCCTGTTCTTTTCTGCGGTATTTTGCGGTGTGGTGTGGTGGGGTGTGGTGGAATTGTGGTAGGTTATTGGTATGTGGGGTAGGTTAGGAGAGAGAATGTAAAAAGTATAGGAGAAAAGTGAAGAGAGAGAAGAGTGAGGAGAGAGAAAAGTAATGATTTGTGGCGAATTGCGGTGAGTTGTGGCAAACTGCGGTGAGGTGTGGTACTGCAGTTTGCTAACCGCAGTATAGAACAGGGCCTAAATATCAATTAAGATTTAAGACAACTAATTATTTGATTAATTAATTAAAAACTTCTCACATGAGCATTGAGGTATCTGATATAAGTTGTTCCATATCAAGACAGTATCCACGAATCTGCTCCACTACTGTATTCGGTTCCTCGTAAGTTTTTTCACCCAACATTTCAGCAAAGTTGTCATTTAGGATGCCCTTCAAAGAAAAATATTTCAATAGTAAAAGAAACCGAAAGAAAAAAGAATTATAAAAATCTAAAACTAGTGTATGAAGATGACAAATATGTAACAATACATGTACTAATTGCATGAATTAGTTGCAATAAGTTCTACTAGTTGATATGAGAAATTTTGAACAGATAATTTTTCTTTGATGATAAAAGTTGGTCTAACAAAGTTATCATAAGACATAATAAATAAATATTTATCGAATATAGATAGTAATAAGTAATAGATCAAGCTATATATCTTTGACACGTGTGTCGGATAAACGCACAAGGATAATCAAGCTATCTTTGACGTGTGTTGGATAAACACACGAGGATGCGTAGCATACGTGTCACTTATAATCTATATAAAATAATGTACAAAGCTAACAAAATTAATTTTAACATAACTTGAATATATAGATGATGGATAGCTACCTCATTTATCAATGACTGCAAATATTCCTTGAGCAAGTCACGAAGGATGGATAAAGCCATATCAATGTTCAACATGGATGAAAACTAAGGGCGCAACTGCTGAAAATTATATTACTTGTTTTTAATGGTTGAGAAATTAGGTGATTTTCTCTTGAGCAAAATATACAAGTGAAGGTTTCAAAAAAAATATACAAATGAAAAATCTTAAAGTACGGTAGATATTGGAAAATCTGCGCCTCATGAATAGATGTATCCGAATTGGATTCATAGAAAGTTTGTATTTAATGCAACGCTTTCTTGCTACCATAACAAAGTTATCAAAATTAACAAAAATAATAAATGTGGCAAAATACTTATAAATTTAATCTGAAAATACACTTAAGATGGGGTAAAAATTTTATTTATTAAGGATAGAATATGTATTATAATTATCAAAATTATAATAGTTAAGTAATTTGACTATAAAAAAGAATAGAAAAATTGGGTAATTTGATAAATAAAAATAGAAAAAACTTATAGTGAGTTGTCAACCAAAACGACCATTGCAATGAAAATAAATTTCATCCATATATATGTCAACATTTATCTTCACAGTTTATTTTTAATTTAGTACAATATTATAAAATATATTTTCTTTATTAATTTTTTTAGGAAATTGTTTAAAAATCAAATATCTTAACTGTGACTTTTAGCCTAGTAAACAAACATATTTTGAAAAATATTTATTTAAATTTTTGAAATTAAACTAAAATTTAAAAATATATTTTGTAAGTTACGTTAAATAAAAAAATTAATGATAAAAATAAAACTTGACGAATATACGAATAATATTTATTTTACTTATAGGAATGGTTATAATTTATAATAGACAACTGCGGTAAGAATCCAATAAAAATATGAAGCTATTGTTAGTATGAGCACAATGTGCATTAATAACCACAAAATCAGGAGAGATTTTCTCTCTCTGTTTTCTTACCATATGTACTGATTTGATATGTAGCATCTATTTGGATATCAAATTATAACTCTAGTATGAATGAATTTCATACCTGAAGTATGCAACATATTTCGCTCACTGATTGATGTTATTACAAAAGAAAAAAAAGGAAATGACATGTTAATTTTGTCACCCTTTTAGGGTCGGTTCTTTTATGCAGTAATTTGCGGTGCGGTATCACACCACACCGCACTACTCAATATTCTACCACACTCCACCACATTTTACCACAATCATCATCAAAATATTTTCTTATTTTTGTCTCTCATCACTTTTCTCCTCTATTTTTTACATCCTCTCTCCCTGTCTGCCCAATTTACCACAACTTTCATTACAACTCACCACAACCCACCATACTTCACCATATTTTTTTAAATTCCACCGCACCGTACCACAACGTATAAAAGAATGGAACCTTATTAGCCTTACCAAATGACCGTTGATAGACTAATACTACCCCTACATTCTTGTTCAACTATTTTCCATTTAGATTCATCAATATAATTATACATTGATTCTTTTGGAAGAACCTTAGAGTGGCGATAATTAAGGTGGTTGTCTAAAATTGAATCAATGGTACAAAATTTAATACACACGTCAGTTGAGGCCTTTGGCATAGCCAACGATAATGTATAAACACGAAATGTAAATGACGAAATTGAAGAAGATAATACACAAGAATTTAGCCGATGTTCACTTTTTCAAACAAGGCTATGTCACCGGAACTAAGCTTCTCTTCACTTAAGATTTTAAACCACTTCACTTCTTGTTCACTTAAGAAGTACAACTTGGTCCTCAATCCCGGCTCCCTTGAATATCTCCAAGGGAAGCTTACAAAATACTCATTCAAAGAGACACATCCTCTTTGATCTACAACTGAAATCAGACAGCACACCCTTGATCTACAACTCACTAAGCATTAACAACACTTTGCTACCTAAGTGAGTTTTCTAACTCACTTAATAAGTCTCATTGCGTAGGTATACTTTAATACCAATCACCTTAATACAAAAGACTAATTGATGTGAAATTACAATGGGACTTCTTGTGAAGTAGAGTGCTCCCCTCATTTTTCTTTTCTGTCAACCTTTTTTTTTTTATAGGGACATTGAATTTTAATAATATGAATTTTTGGCTACAGCAGACTAAATAATATGACCTTTAGATTTGGTTCTAAATAATATGAACTTTTGCACTATAGTAGACTAAATAGTACGCCACTGAGTTAAGTTGAACTTAACTCGGGGCGGATGACATGGCGGCAGAGAAGGTATGACTGTGCTCTTTTAATTTGCTTAGTCAGCTTTGGTTATCTTTTAATTTGCTCTTTTAAGTTCAACTTATCTCGGTGGCATACTATTTAGTCTACTATGGTTCAAAAGTTCATATTATTTAGAAGCAAATCTAAAATTCATATTATTTAGTCTACTATGGCCAAAAGTTCATATTATTATAATCCAATTTCTTTTTTATAACCTAAGTGAACATTGGACTTTGTTAGGCTTTGGAAGAAACCTTTAATTAGCAAGGAAAGTATATGTTGAAGGTAATCACGATTTGCAGCAAGATCCTCATGCTTGATCATGTTACATCACATTTGTTCCAAATAACATTGTCTCGAGAAGCTTCCATAAATAGTTTGGATATTTTCCATCCAAAGATATTTATTCCATTATCCCCTAATAAAAGACGCACACGATAATATAATTAGCGAGGATAAATATTATAAGAATATCCTCATAATATTATTATTAAAACAGTCAAAGAGATTGGATAAAAAAAGAAGTACATATAGGCCAATGTTAACTTTGGCTTTCGCTCAAAATCGTTCCAACTACAAGGTCCTTGAGCCTGACTCTGCATGCCAAGATCTTCAAGGGGCACTAACAATTTTGTTTCACCTCGATTATTTCAGGCAAAAGCCGAAGCTGGGGAAGCATGCAAAGTAGAGCAAAGTCTTAGGCCCGATAATGAAAATGGGCCAAGCTGAAAAAATCCGTCACCCTATCCATCGATCTGCTCCCATCCATCTACAAATCAAGCAACACTCATCGATTACAGGAAACGAATTGAAATGAGTTGGTTTCTTTGATTTCGAGGAGTTCTGTTCTGAGCCTCAAGCCCAGTGAGAGAGGGAGCGGCTGACCCGTCCGGTCACTGGAGGTGGCGGAGACGGCGACGACGACATTCAACAGGTCAGTTTATATAGAGAACCGTTTTGGTTAGAATTGTGTTTGTTTGCTTGAAATTGGAGCTGAGAGATCTGATCTCTCTTGATCTTTCACTCACAATTCTGGATAATTGTTCACAACTCTGGGTTTCGAATTTGCCTTTTGATACCTGGAATTGAATTAAATCGTCTGGATTTTGGGGGTTGTCTTCTCTATATCGACTTGCAGTACTAAGAATTTCAAACTGAGAATTGGGTTAGGAGTTCGCTGCTTCGATCTGGAAAAATTGGGTTGTATTGAGTTTGCTTGCTTGAATTGGAGTTGAGAAATCGACACTCACAATTCTGGATACATGTTTTCAATTATGGGTTTCGAGCTTGCCTTTTGTTGCCTGGAATTGAATTAAATCGACTAGAATTGGGGGTTGGCTTCTCAATTTCGACTTGCAGTACTAAGGCTGAAGTGGGTTTTGGGATTTACTTCGATCTGCAAAAATTGGGTTGCCTTAGTTCGTGATCTATAGTTTGTGCTGTAAGCATCGCAGCCGAGACTCCGTGGACTGTGGTTTGGTGGGATTTTGAACTCAGTAAATCGATCCAACTATGGTCATGACCAGACAGACGCAAACTGCTGGCCGGAATCCTACTCCGATGGCAAAGACGACCAAGCCAAAAGGGACTCAAAAAAGTGGTGGAAAAATTGAGTATGAGAATCAATCCACCGTCATTCAAACCGCAACAGGGGAAAAATCAGCTGAAGAACTTATCCTTGAATCCTTTAACAAGGATCCAAAGAGGAGTACTTATGCTTCTCTTTTCAACAAGGATGATGGAATGCAATTGCAATATGTAGAACCAATCAATGTTGAAGGAATGACATGCGCCAAATTAGACAGAGAAGATGTGATGGAATCCATAGAATACTGGAACAACTTTGTCATCTGTTGTGTTCTTGGTGCAAATCCGCCTCATGAACTCATGAATGGTTTTCTTCGTAGAATTTGGCGACAAATGGACATTGAACAAATATCAGATGTCAAAAAGGGAATGTACATGGTGCGTTTTAAGTCAACTGAAGACAAAGACAAGGCTCTCACCCAAGGATTTTATTTCTTTGACAGCAAGCCTCTCATAGTAAGGGAATGGAATGAAAACCTGGACATGGACATTGATTCAATTGCTTCATTACCTATATGGGTAACCATGCCAGATCTTCCCTTCAAATTCTGGAGCAATGAAGGCCTTAGAAAAATAGCAAGTGTCCTAGGGGTCCCTATTAAGACAGATAGACAAACAAAAGAACGGGTCAAGCTGGGATATGCGAGGATCCTCATTGAAATGCAACTCAAAGGAGCTTTCCCTGAATATGTGGACTACATGGATCACAATGACACACTCATGAGGCAACGCATCCAATATGACTGGAAACCAATAAGGTGCACACATTGCAAGATGTTTGGCCATGAAGAAGCTAATTGTAAGAAGAAGCTTCAATGCAAATATTGTTACAAATCAAGTCATGAAGAGAATCAGTGCAGGAAGGAAACTGAAACCACCAAAAAAACAGAGTCTAAGGAAGGTCAAGCCAAGCAAAAAACTGATGCAGAAGGGTTCAACAGACCGAAGAATTCTCTGGTGTGGATACCAACCACACAGCCCAACAAAATGACCAATTCCAACAGATTTGAGGTCCTGCACGACGATGGTGGTACAACAATCCCGATATCGACAATTGATGGCAATGCCCAAACTCCAAAACAACCACCTGATGAAGAACATCCTCAGTTGGAACATCAGAGGGCTTAACAGCCCGAAAAAGTAGGAAGACCTAAGGGTCTTCTTGCATCAACAGGGGGCGGGTCTAATAGGACTATACGAAACAAAAATCCCCCAGAGAAACATTAATACGGTCCAAAACAATGTTTTCAATCACTGGAACTCGACTACAAACATTCAGCATTGTTAGAAAGTTCTTATTTGGATTGCTTGGAACCCTCGGGATTATGAAGTAGAAAGTTTGGAGAGTTCCGCTCAGCACATTCATACAAAAATTATAGATATTCAAAACCATACCACCTTTCACATAACTTGGGTCTATGGGCACAATGACATCAGTGAAAGAGAACCTCTCTGGAACGCTCTTAGGGAGATTGCTGATGAGATAGAAGGTCCTTGGGCTGTGTTAGGTGACTTTAATGCGATAATGTCGAAAGAAGACAGAATTGGTGGAGCTAAAGTCGAATCTTTCATGACCCAGCCGATGACACATTGCATACAACACTGCTGCCTCCATGAACCACCATATTCTGGGACGTACTACACCTGGACAAATGGCCATGTCCGCTCCAGGATAGACCGCCTCCTTGTGAACGCTCATTGGTACTTAATTACAGACTTGATGCAAATCAACTTCAAGGCATGTGGACTGTCAGACCATTCAATCATCACTATCAACTTCATGGAGATGAAGAAACAGAACCAATCCTTTAAGTTCTGTGACATGTGGACTAAAGACGAGCGGTTCAACAAACTGATAAAGGAAACGCTAAAGGACATCCCGGAGGGTCACAAAATGTTTCAATTAACACAATACCTCCACAAGCTGCGTCCGAAGCTACGAGCCTTACATAGAGACCAGTTCCACGATATTTACACACAAGAAGTCGCAGCAAGAGATAAGCTCACCAATCTCCAGGATAGGCTCAACCAAACCCCGGACGACATATCGCTTCAACAAGAAGAGAAACAGCAGAGACGCACCTACTACGACATTTTACATTCGTCTCTACTTCTGAAACGACAGCAAAGTAAATTGGCTTGGGACGATATGGGAGACAACTGCTCAAAATTATTCTTTGCCAAGATGAGACAAAAACGCTACCAGCAATACGTTCGTGAAATTGAAACCATTGAAGGAACTAAATTCACAGGGCTACAGGAGGTCAACGATCAACTCAGTTTGTTCTATAAAAACCTGATTGGCAACACCGACCTTCAGCAAAAGGGTTTGCAGCACGACATAATCACTATGGGCCCTAGGCTTACAGGTATGCAGCAGCTCAGGATCAGTAGGCCAATCACCGACAAGGACATCAAGGATGCCATCTTCTCCATCCCCAACGACAAAACACCAGGTCTAGATGGGTATTCCAGTGGTTTTTACAAAAGTTGCTGGAATCAAATAGGAGCGCTTGTCTCAGCTGCAGCGCAAGAATTTTTCCTCACTGGGAAGCTCCTACGACAAATAAATGCAACTAATTTGGTACTTATCCCAAAGGTGCCAAACCCCAGCAAAGTCACTGAATTTCGGCCAATAGCCTGTTGTAACACCTTTTATAAGGGAATCACCAAAATCATTGCATCAAGGATACGAGAAGTCCTCCCTGACCTAATCAATCCAAGTCAAGGGGCTTTTGTACCGGGCCGACAGCTCCTTCACAATGTTCTACTTTGCCAAGAGATAGTAAGGGGGTACACTCGAACGACCATAGCTCCTAGATGCTTGATGAAAATAGATCTTCAAAAAGCCTTTGACTCGGTGCATTGGAGTTTCATAGAAGAAGCACTTCATGCATACCGATTCCCAGGATGGCTCGTCAATTACATAATGGCTTGTGTCACATCACCCACTTTCGCCATTTGTTCGAATGGCATCTCATCTCCCACCTTCAACGGGAAAAGAGGACTAAGACAAGGAGACCCGATGTCGCCACTCCTGTTTGTTCTGACAATGGAATACCTTTCCAGATCTATTCATTACTATGTCAGCAAGCAAGAGAGTTTCAAATACCATCCACTCTGCAGACGCCTTCAACTTACTCATCTTGTTTTTGCGGATGACTTGATCTTGTTCTCCTCAGCTAATAAAGTCTCTATTCAAACCCTTAAGAAGGCATTTGACCACTTCTCAGCAGCTACGGGTCTTACCGCTAATAATGGGAAATCGGAAGTGGTCATAGTAGGCGTTCCCAGTGATGTTGCAACTGCTCTTATTGACGAAACAGGATTTCGTGAAGGTACACTTCCCTTCAAATACCTAGGAATTCCAATCTCCTCCAGTAATCTCACAAAAAATGATGCCAATATTCTTGTGGAGAAGATTCTTTCACGAATCAAAACATGGGAAAACAGGCACATCTCTTATGCTGGCAGGTTCACACTAATTAACTCTGTCTTGATGGGGATATATAGCTTCTGGGCTAGAATTATCGTCATTCCTAAGCACACCATTGACGAAATCACCAGATTTTGTTGTAATTTTCTTTGGGGCTCTTTCTCACACTTTAGAAAAGCACCTAGGGTGGCCTGGGAGATTGTCTGCAGACCAAAGCACTCGGGTGGGCTAGGGCTACGAGACCTTGTTTCCTGGAACAATGCCAACATTGCCCGGCTGGTTTGGGCGATTCAGAGAAAAGAGGATAACTTATGGGTCAAATGGATTCATGCCAAATACATTCTAGGTTCATCCTGGTGGGACTATCAACCCCCTTATGATGTCTGCACCTACTTCAAGCATCTTTGCCTTGTTAAAGAAAACTTCAAATGGGGTTGTGATCCTGGGCACCGATGGAGCTGGAAAGGGGTAGAGGCTACAGCTAATGGGGATTACAATGTGACAGCGGGATATACATGGAGCCTCGGGATTAGGAATAACGAAGGTTGGGCCTCCATCATTTGGAACCCTCTTACAATCCCACGCCATTCCTTTATCACTTGGGTCCTGTTGCATGGAAAACTACATGTAAGAGCTAGAACAATGCGTTGGCAAACTAGTGGTAACCCACTATGTCCCTACTGTGAGTCGGAAACCGAAACCATCGACCATCTTTTTCTTGGGTGTAGGTGAGACAAGCTATGAGACATTGGGATCTGGGTACCCTGTCAACCACCCAGGACTGGAAACACCAGTTGAGCAATCTCCGAAAACCCAGTAAAGAAACTCATCTGAACTGTGCTATCCTCACAGCTTATGTCTACCACATCTGGACAGAAAGAAACAACCGAGTTCACAAAACGCGGATTGCAACTCCTCAGGTGATAGTAAATTTGGTGAAAAATGATGTAGTGAATAAGGTCCTTCTGGCATCAAAATCTAGGAAAAAATACAGAAGTTTAGTAGACATGATTCTCAGATGTGATTGATGAGGGACTCGCCTCGCTTTGTAAACCTCTTTGAAGATTTTTATATATAGCCTGTTTTCTTGTGCAAAATATATATATATATATATATATATATATATATATATATATATATATATATATATATATTGAAAAGCAGGATATATTATCAATAAATGAGGAAGGGCCTCAACCCCAATACAGTTACATCATTAGAGCTATATCTCTACATTTGGTATATTTTTCCTTGTTCTAGCAAGCATGAGAGTGCGATTTCTAACATCATCCCTAATATGTGTTACAATCATCATCGGATGTCTCCTCGGGTTCCCGTGAACATAGTTATTCCTCTCCCTCCAGATATGATATGTATAGGCTCCATAAACCCCGTAAAGGAATTCTCTGATTGTCCTGGAAATGTCACTCCGATGAATATACTCCCAAAACTCCACCGGCTCAAGGAAAATCATTGCATGACAATGAGGCCATTGACTGATCAATTGTGTGATCTGTATTGCCAGGAAGCAAGATGTGAACAAATGCTTAGTAGTTTCTTCCTCCTCCCCACAAATGGGATAACTATTTATGATGCCCTCCCTCCAACTGTGCGTGCGTCCTCTGCGGGCAAACGGTTTTGGACGCGAAGCCAGAGAATGAATGAATGTCTTGGCGTAACTAAAGTACTCCACACCATTCTTGACCACCAAGGAGTGGTTGAGATGGAAAAGCTCCAAAGATACCCCTTAGCTACCGAATAAAGATCGTCATCCCTCCAATACCACGTCTTGCTGGGTTGGGACCCCCATTTGAAAATCTCCTTCACCTCACATAAATATGCTTGAAGTAGGGGCACACATCGTATGGGGGGGTGTAGTCCCACCAAGATCTGGTTTTAATAAACTTGGTGTGAATCCATTTAACCCAGAGAATCTCCTTGTTACTTTGAATATCCTAGACATGTTTTGCAATGGAGGCTTGATTCCATAGACGAAGGTTTTTACAGCCCAGTCCACCAAATGCGTTGGGGGTACAGGAAGTGCTCCATGAACCCCTCAAGGACGTTGATAGACTCAGGCTCAAGGACCTTGGCATTGAATCAGTTTTGAATGAAAGCCAAAATTCGAATAACTAGAAAAGATATGATGCGCAAGGAAAGAAATCTCAAAGCAAGCAGAAGGACATTCATCTAGGGCATCATAAGGACGTTTACTCATAGAAGGACGTTCACCCCAGACGAGAAGCTTCGCCGTGAAAGATAAAAGGAACAAAATATCAGGGAAGTTTAAGGAGTATATTCTGGAAAGATTTACATCTTATTCCATCCTTTTTCTAACCAAATTAATTAATTGTAACCTTTCTTATTTCAGGAAACAATTAATCAAGAACTTGGAAGAAAGATATGATTGAAGATTTCCAGAATCAAAGTAAAGAAGGAAGCTGCCGGTTAAGGAAGTTATCAAATTGGAAGGAAGGAAAGTATCCGATGAAGCCAGCCCTTCAACGGCTCTATACGACTGAAAGCAACATAAATAGAACTATAGAAGACCTCAAGGATAAGAGATCAACGATTCCATAAAAGAAATCGGGTGTTCAAAACAAGAAGAGTGTTCTCTGTTTTGATTGAGTTTTCTTTTGAGTGAGAAAACCGAGTTTGAGTGAGATTGTGTTTAAGTGTAATCAATTCCTTAACGGAATTAGGTTTTGGTTGATACTCTTGTAATCGATTCCTAGAAGGACTTAGGATCGATCAGTGATTACACCAAAGTTGAGTTTGGTGGGTGTTTTCTAGAAAATAAGAAGCATCCATTGAAAGGTGCTTGGTTGTGTGGAAAACCTAAGGACATTTACCTTAGGTTGATCTAGTTCGTTGTGTTCTATACATAATAAAGGAGGTTATTCAGTTCATACTCATTGTCCTTTATTAAGTTTACTTCTGCATCTTATTAAGGTGGTTCTCAGTCTGCTTAGATTGAGAACCTAACGTCCTTTGCTAGTTATTATTTGTGCAGAATTTTCAGTAACCCTATTCACCCCCCTTCTAGGGTTCTTTCAATAGGTATCAGAGCAGGTCCACTTAGGAAGAGACTAACCACTCTGTGGAAAAGATCATGACTGGGATCGAAGATGGTGACATAGGGCGAGGACGTTGCTTAAACAGTCCCACATTTTTTAGAGGATCAAACTTTGCACATTGGAAGAAGCGTATGAAGACATTCATCATGGATCAAGACTATGACCTTTGGGACAAAATTGAGAAGGGAGACTTTGTCCCCATGACCACAGAAAGAGAAATCACGAAACCCAAAGATAGATCCAAATATACTGCCAAAGAAGCAGAAAAGGCGAATAAAAATGTTAAAGCTTTACATATCCTTTACTGTGGACTTGATTCTAATGAGTTTGAATTTGTCTCTGGTTGTGATACAGCTAAACAGGTGTGGGACACCTTAGTGACCACATATGAAGGAACGAGCCAAGTTCAAAAAATAAGGCTTGATAATTATGTCAAGCACTATGAATCCTTCAAAATGAAGAATGGAGAATCCATCAAGGACATGTACAAACGATTCACTGTCATAGTCAATAATCTCAAGCCCTTGGGGAAAACCTACTGCAATGAAGAAAAAGTTCACAAGGTCCTCAGATGTCTTCCAAGAAAGAAATGGGAATCAAAGGTCACTGTAATAGAGGAAGTTCACGATATGAAAACTCTCCAATTAGATGACCTCATTGGAAAACTTCTTGCTCACGAATTACATCTCCAGGAAGAGAATAATGAAAAAAGAAGAAGTAGCTCGTAAGGACATCTATGGTCCTAACGATAGTGATAAGGACCAGATCTTGGCCTTGATGGCCAAGGAATTCAAAAAACCGTGCAAGAAAAGTCATACCTCCAGAGGACCTTCATCCAAACGTATCAACCAAAGAGATAATGACTCATCAAATAATAGAACTAACTCACTCTCTTGTTTTTTTTTGTGGTGACCCAGATTACTTGATCAAGGACTGTCCCTACCACAGAAAGAACAAAGAAAAGAGAAATCACATGGCCTTGATGGCCACTTGGAGTGATGATGAGGAAACTACTAGTCATTGTATCATGAGAAAAAACGCCAACGACACAGAGGAAGTTGGTGTAGCCAATGATGACTATCCGGACAGTGACAAGGATGAATCAAGGGAGGTAACATTTGATGATCTCCTCACTTATCCTAAAAAGTACTTGGGAAAATGCCTTTCAAAGTTTGCAGGACGGGAGACCAAGCATTTAAATGAGATTAGGTCACTAAAAGAAACCAACAAAAGCCTGAAAGAGTCCAATGAGAAATTGGAGAAATTATGTGAAGGTCTTGCCTCCAGGGTTGACATTCTCAAAGCAGAAATACTAGACCTCAAGGCTAACCTTGATGATTGTCACAAGTCTCTGGCTGAGGCAACCAAGCAACAAGAAAACCTTGGAAAATGACATGGAAGTTCATCCCCTATTAAGGAGCGAAACTGTCGTCAAGGACATTATGTCTCGTAAGGACAAGCTATGAGAACCAGACACCAAGGACGACACAAGGATCTTAATGAGAAGTACCAAGGCCACAGATTTCACTCATGGCACCAAGAACGACACAATTATCTTGGGACAAGATATCAAGGTCATTCATCTCTTCCCAAAAGCAAATATAGTAAATCTCGCTACTTCAACCATTATCGTTCTAAAATTGCACAAGTTTGAGTTCCAAAAGGAACAAGACCTCCTAACATGGTTGTTACTAGTAGTTAAAAAACTAAATTTAATGTCAATTATGGCTTGAGGAAGGGTGTCTAAAGTTTTTGCAGGTATATTTAGCATCCAGGAGAATGGATACTTAAGGGAGCTTGGAAGCACTCAAGGACATTACTTACATCAGCAATAAGAACCCCTCAAGGACCTTGTCAGACCTATGATCAAGGACCTTGAAAAATGGATCTACTCAAATAGAAGTGTTACTTTTATGGCACATATTGAGGGGGGGGGCACCCACTCTTAGGACTAGCAAGTTTATTGAGTCTTGCAGGTTATTGAAAATGGTTATAATATTAAGGGAGAACTCTCTATAGAGTTTTTGATAAAAGCCAAAGGGGGAGAAGTGCTACAAATGAATTTTGCCTTTCATCAAAAAGGGGGAGATTGTTAGAACCCCTTAAGGACGTTGATAGACTTAGGCTCAAGGACCTTGGCACTGAATCAGTTTTGAATGAAAGCCAAAATTCGAATAGCTAGAAAAGATATGATGTGCAAGGAAAGAAATCTCAAAGCAGGCAGAAGGACATTCACCTAGGGCATCATAATGACGTTTACTCACAATATCACAAGGACGTTCACACCAGACGAGAAGCTTCGTCGTGAAAGATAAAAGGAGCAAAATATGAGGGAAGTTTAAGGAGTATATTCTGGAAAGATTTACATCTTATTCCATCCTTTTTCTAACCAAATTAATTAATTGTAACCTTTCTTATTTAAGGAAACAATTAATCAAGAACTTGGAAAAAAGATGTGATTGAAGATTTCCAGAATCAAAGTAAAGAAGGAAGCTGCCGATTAAGGAAGTTATCAAACTGGAAGGAAGGAAATTATCCGATGAAGCCAGCCCTTCAACGACTCTATACGACTGAAAGCAACATAAATAGAAGACCTCAAGGATGGAAGAGATCAACGATTCCATGGAAGAAATCGGGTGTTCAAAACAAGAAGAGTGTTCTCTGTTTTGATTGAGTTTTCTTTTGAGTGAGAAAACCGAGTTTGAGTTAGATTGTGTTTGAGTGTAATTAATTCCTTAGTGGAATTAGGTTTTGGTTGATACTCTTGTAATCGATTCCTAGAAGGACTTAGGATCGATCAGTGATTACACCAAAGTTGAGTTTGGTGGGTGTTTTCCTGAAAATAAGAAGTGTCTATTGAAAGGCGCTTGGTTCTGTGGAAAACCTAAGGAAATTTACCTTAGGTTGATTTGGTTCATTGTGTTCTATACATAATAAAGGAGATTATTCAGTTCATACTCATTGTCCTTTATTAAGTTTACTTCTGCATCTTATTAAGGTGATTCTCAATCTGCTTAGATTGAGAACCTAACGTCCTTTGCTAGTTATTATTTGTGCAGAATTTTTAGTAACCCTATTCACCCTCCCTCTAGGGTTCTTTCATATATATATATATATATATATATATATATATATATATATATATATATATGGGAATGGATCAAGTAGGAAGAGACTTCAGGTAGGAAGGTAGGAAGAGAAAATTGTGGTCATCCAATCTAGATCTAACGGATGGGATTTAATATTAACACATGTGCGAAAAAACCAGAAACCACCCTTGTATGTGAGCAAAACAACTAGTGGTTTTGATCCAAAAAAAAAAGAAGAAAAAAACAGAATCTGTTAGTATCCTAAATTAACGGCAGTCATGATATGCATTGATAGTGTAATTATTCTGCCCAAAAATAGCAAATAACATTGGGAGGGGTTTGAGATTTGTCAAACCAAAATCAAAACATCCTCCATTGCATTCAAACTACACATTGCACGTCTTTATCTGTCATACTCATCTAATCAATGGCGTCACACATGTATGATCAAAATTCGGTTTTTTTTTGTTCTGTCCACAATGATATATGGCATGTCTTAGATGATGATGTATGCGATTGTTTGTTTGCGTTCATGATACCCTAGTTTGTCTAGGGCCGCAATGCCATGGTTGTTATGTGTGTCATGGGGTGGTTGTGTGATATAATGTGTGCCCATGGCAAGTTGCGTCATTTGTTGCATGAAAAATCGTATCTAGCATCGTAAACTCACTGAAATCAAGGCCACACTTTGTGTCTATTAAATTTATGGCCATAGACCGAATGAATATGGCCACAATAAACACACCATATATATTGTTGTAACCCCATGTGACCACATATTCAAATAGTTTAGACACAATGACTCGTATAAAGGGGACTCATCAGTGGTGATAATTTTCCAAACTGAGGGGTGACATACATCAAGTGTGCACAGTGTAGTACTTAATCACATCGACCCCCTCCCCCCATACATGCGTGCATGCTTACATGCATTCGGTTTGGTCTCGTCCAACTATAGATAGTGTGTGGGTGGCGGTATATGTGTTCATCACAGTGAATTTGGGTGTGTGTGTGTAGGGGGAGGGGGGTTGATACACACTCGTAAGACGTGAACACGTATTGTTAATTGGCTGATACGTATGACCATAATAACCAATATCCGTGACCCCGCCTATGAGTTTGTCGCGGTTTGAGAAATATATTCTTTTACAATGTGTACGTGCTACATACTATCACACTCAATTATATCCATTACCATAACTGGATATGTCTATGACTACAGTTCATGGCCACACTGCATATATCTATGACTACAGTTCGAGAAGTATATTCTATTAAAGCTTGTACAATCATCATAGGTCTTAGAAATACAATGGGTTAATCCTACAAGTACAATGAAACATGACACCTCTGAAGAGCATTAGGAAGGTCGGGAGGAACTAATATGATCACACTGTGTAGGCAATGTGGTCAACAAGTGATCATACTTAATAGGGACCCAAGAATTAGATGTAAAATGTGTTACCATACACATAGAGTAATAGGGATGTAAATTGAAACTAGTATGCCCACACTATGTGAGTAGTGTGGCCAGTTACGAATGGTATTATGTGGGAAATGTGATCACCAAAGTGATAACACTTAATAGGAACCTAAGACGTAGAAGTGCAATGGGTCAGCACACATATGTAGAGTAACATGGATGCAAATGGAGACTACCGTGACCATAGTTGTGTAAAAAGTGTGGTCAATAAAGGGGACAAATCCAAATGAATGTAGCAAGGTCAATCACAATCAGCATAGGTGAGATAATTAACCCCCCTAATCCATGACCACAATAAGACCCAATATGAACACACAGTACTTTGCCACGTTACTGTTCAGGACATGATATTATACGACCAGTGTTGATATCTGTCCATGTTTCTGAGTTATGCATGGATATTGACCACACTGTCACCAATCATAACCACACATATTGGATGGAACATTAGGAGCAGTGCGTACCATGTTAAGGTAAGAGGTTGTGGGCGACTTAATTGTGAAACACAAACGGGCATGACCACCCACTTTGAGTATTACTATAGGTTGACCACACTAATATCCAAACATGACCACAGTTAGAGTTGTATAGTATGTTCGATTATGGCCACACTAATATCCAAACATGACAATAGTGTGGTCATAGTCGAGTTTTTGTGTGTTTTACATGCTTATGAATGAGTTTATGCCAATAATGTGTTCACAAACAATATCCATTAACAAGTTTATATTTCTCGTTTTTATCAGATGACAACACAACATTGCTGGTAACAGTCAATATCTATATGTGGTGCCACCATATGTACTTGGGGGCAATGGATCCAACGTCACAACACACTATTCAAAGTGCAATGAAGAAACAATTGTCCCTCATATGGGGATGACGTTTAGTTCAACAAAAGAAGTCAATGCGTTCTACGAAATGTACGCAATAGCTTCAGGGTATATTGTATGGAGTAGTATGCATTCTACCGAGAGGAACACTAATGACAAGGAGTGGAAATACTTTGTTTGCACACGAGTGGGCAATGACGGTGCTGACCCCAGTAGCGTGGTTGATGATTAAGATACCTATTTCCAGATATCTATCTCGAGCGCGACCACCATAAAGCCTCCGCCTGTGTCAAATAATAAAGGGGGAATAGGGCGAAAGAAGAACAACATCGAGGTTGATGTTCAACACAAAGCAGCAGCTGCCGAGAGATGTGATTTCTGTGACCAAATTGCTACATACAATAGTAGAAATTGCCTCGAACGATATCAGTAGACCCGGGGGTTTAGTTATGGGATACATACTTGTATCATGACAACGAACATGTTTGATGTTTTACGATGGTTAATTGGGTTTTGTGTGTTGGTACATTTTCTCTTCATAATAAGTGATACATGTATAGATGTTTTTTAATGTTTTTTTAGCACAAGTATGAGTTGATACACCGCACCACACTCTATGCCCACACTTATTTAATTTTCAATCTGATGCCAACATGTGCTGATCGGGAAGTGTTGCAATGGGGTGTTGGCTTAAACATGACCATAATACTATTTATACATGACGACACTCTCTTAAATCAAGAATAAACTAAGTAATGAAAATATACATGACCACACTACAATGTCTATGTAATCGTATAATAATCATGACCACACTCCCTTTATATCAATGGTCACATATCTCATATTCATGACCACATTCCCACCTATCAAACTATAACCATGACCATAATCTCATTTCTCAATTTAATATGATATCTATAACTATTTACAAGCAGTTGACTCAACTGCATTAAATTAGAATGTATCCATGCTATAAACATTACCACACCCCCTTAAATAAAAAAAACATACATGACTACAATGTCTTATATTGAGATTATATATCACCACACTCCATTGTATAAATCTCAATACTGACCCCCCCAATATATGTACATGTTATTAGATTAATAATCATGACCACAGTCACCTGCAATCATGACCACAATCCGTATATGATATGTCTATCATATAAACACCTTATCAATATTGTTAATTACAAAACCCCACACTGAGCCCATTTATGTCCATGGAACAAATGGGTATTTGTGTATTTGTGTACCTGTGACCACACTTCAATTAAAAGTTAGATGTATGAAATACATTAATTCGAAATATACATGCATGACCACAATATGATATATAATGGACCACACTATATAGATCAAAATATATTCGTGTTTATCATATTATGAGCACAATGACAACACTTCCATGTACCCATGACTGCACTCTCATTAATAAAAAAAAAAAGGTACTTCATCACAATAACTTAAATAGAAATATATGTGATCACACTTCATTATATAAATAACCACGATAACTATATCCCCTATATGAACCTAATATGATCATGACCGCACCACTCTGTACCCATGACACACTCCCTTATACTCATGATCTTATTCCCTTATATATGCATATGTTATATGTATTTTGTACATACAATTACCTACATTAAATCAAATTATACGCATATTAATCCCGACTACACTCCTTTAAATTAGAAAGATACATGATATAACTATACCCATATTCCCTTAACCCAAGAGCCATGCTACCACACTCCATTGTATAAATGACCACATAAACTACTTCAAAATATATCCATGTATCATTTTATAATCATGACCACGCTCATATTATATCCATGATGATACTAAATTCACATACACATGATATGTCATACCCCAGTAGGGGTCGGGGCATTACATGATATGTGTCTTTGGGTTCACATTATACCCATTATCACTTAGACCACATATAAACATGCCATCAGTACATAATCATGGCCACAACCCCTATAATGAAAAGAAAACAGAGTGTGTAACTAAACATATAAAATCAGACATAGGTCAATTTCCACCGTGAACGCATTATGTATAGTGTCAAATACACAACCTTTGATATTTTACATTACACATCCAATCCTTAAACCCATTTACTACATATCTAGATGATAATGTAGTTACAATGTTACGAAAACACAACTATTTGTTTAACATAGGACAATGGGTTAGACAAGGTAAAAAATACAGTCGGTGCAGGTCTTCTAGTCATCAACGCCAAGGTCGTTCAAGTTGTGCACTGTTTAGGTTCAATTTATGTCTCTTATCCAACAATGAAGCTCGTTCTGTCACCTCATCCTACGTCGAGTCCTCCTTGTGCATTGAATGTTGTAACAATAATGCATGTGTAGCAACCTCACTCTGTATCCCTATTCCAGTCACATGTGAACAACAAAAGGAATAAGCTAGATAATATACATGACCACACTCCTTATTTTCAATGACAACACTCGATCATATAGATATAATACGTACAACTATGAACAAGCATTTAACTTTAAAATACACATAGTATCACAACAATAACAAGCCATCTAATACACATATTACCCCAACATTGACAAATTGTTCGAATGTCTGCGCCCTATCCCTAGATCAATAGGTAGAATATGCTATAGATGTGTTTGCAACATCTGTGCCCACTCTCACCTATAATCATGACCACACAGGTACATATGTGACCACGCTATCTTATAATAATGACCACACAATGTATGCATATACCTGTGTTTCCTACCCCCGTACATTACATACTACACCAGACATTGGATCACTATAACACCAATTTATTGACATAAATCACCACTAACACGAAAACTTGAACTACATGACCACACACACTATAAATTTTGACCACACCATGTACACCATCATCAAAGCACAAGTGTCTCTTAAGCATGACCACACAATGTATCAATTTCCTACCGCACATATCACATACTAGACCATACTCTAGATTACTATAACATCCACAAACTCATGATCACATAACCACACTTTCTCTTAAACATGACCACACATATAGTAATTGCAATATCCATTCCCCAACCCGTCTTTAAACATTGAATCATCACCACTACGCGTGAAAATTAAAACCCCATGACCACACATATAAAAAAAGTATCACGTTAATAAAAAATGTGTGACGCACTGTGTCGATCTGCCCACCCTTATTCGTGCTGGTTTGAACAAGAAAAATGCACAACAAACGCAACTAAGATCATGTAACATACAAAAGTCATCATCAAATTGAGTATCCAGGTCAGCACCCTCATTCAATGATCTCAAAACGCCAGCCACCACTTGTGTGCATACGTCAACAGACGCCGCGTGTTGGCTGTAAATGCAAACAAGTCACAGTAATGCATACTGATAATGGATGTTGGGGAAACGAGAACATTAAAACACGCCGACATCCAAGACAACACTATTGATAATAACAATGCATCGTGACACAATCAATACATAACAATGCTTGTTTGTGTGGCCATACGCCAGGTGATGAGTTTGTTACGTTCAAACGCATACGACAATTACTAAATTGGGCTAAGGTAGGTCTAAAGTCCATGATGTTGTCACTCTAGCCACATGATCATGGGCTTTGTACCATATGTGGTCAATATCGATCACTATTATCACTTCTAACACAATATGTGGCAAATGTCAGACAGGGCGCACACCAATAAGAAAATGCACCAGAATAAACACATCTGGTCATCTGTGGTCAATGTACCATGGGTTTGTGATCGCCGCCCACACAATATGTGGCATATGTCAAACGAGGGAACACAAATTAGAACATAGGTTTAGTACCATATGGGGTCAATGGACCATGTGTTTTGTACCATATGGGTGACCTATGTATGTAGTCATTCTATCACGATGACCACAATTGGACATTTGTGGTCAACGAACCATTTGACCACACCTTTGCTTATCACATCCACAATTCTGATCAGTGACCATGCATCGAACAAAACCCTGACCAGAGACATAAACGAAACTCCCATCAATTTAAGACCACCCCCTTTCCCAACAACCACCACACGCCTAAAATCTATGGCCACGGGTGCAGACCCACACCACAAAGCACACCCTTGCCAATTCCTTCCTCCATGTTTGCTTTATCCTATATTCAGCCCCCATCAACAATCCCCCGTTCCACCCAGCCCAAAATCACATGGAAGAGTAATGTGGTAAGCTTACTTACTTGGTATGTGACGTCTCGTCGACGACATTGCCACTGGCCTCTTCCTCGTTGCTTCTTCTCTGTAACGCATTGGCCACACAAGTGAACATTATAGTTCATTTACTGTACAATCTCAGACGAGTGGAATGCAAATGCACAACCAGCGACCATATACGAATACCAAAATTCAGACACTCACCGCAGACATTGTTGACATTGAACTTATCTTGACTGTCTCGTCGAGCAACGACAAGAATTCTGCAGTGGGTGCAAAATTCCGGTGACCTTAAGACGAAGCTTAACCGATGTTTTTGCTGAAACAATCCCTAGAAATCGTGCCTTACCTCCTCAACTTCTACATTCTCTCTCCAAATCAATGAGGTCAATCCTCTGCATAAACACTCCAGCCTGATTTGGAAAGCAAAAAAACTATTGGATGAAATCCCATGAAACCCGGCAAATTTATCAATTCAGTTGGCTTTTTTAGTTTTTTGTCTCACACGTGTGCATGGTTTTCAGTAGGTATTAGTGGTTTTATTGTGGTCCGTACGATCTGATTTAGATGGCTGAGATCCTCCCTTCCTACCTTCCTACCTAAAGTCCCTTCCTACCTGATCCGTTCTCTCTCTCTCTCTCTCTCTCTCTCTCTCTCTCTCTCTCTCTCTCTCTCTCTCTCTCTCTCTCTCTCTCTCTCTCTCTCTCTCTCTCTCTCTATATATATATATATATATATATATATATATATATATATATATATATATATATATATATATATAGAAATATATATATATATATATATATATATATATATATATATATATATATGTATGAACAAATAATATGAGAATGACATTTCGATGAGAAGGGATGGACATCAAGTATCGCACAGATGGACATCATATATCGCAGAGGTGGACATATAGTTTTCATGGTGAACATGAGGGAGACATCAACCATCATCCAATTTGTAAAAGTGGGGATTATTAGAATCCAATTTCCTATATATACATATACATATATATATATATATATATATATATATATATATATATATATATATATATATATATATATATATTTTGAAATATGTGATGTATAATCAAATAATAAGTGTCAAAGCACCAAGAGTACAAATTTAATTACAAAGAGAGTAAATGTAACTCGAAAACTTTGCTTTATTCTTAGTAAGAAAAAGCGTTCTATCTCTCAGATGATGTTTAATGATGTGGAAAGTTTGCGTAGGGTCACTTCTGATGCTCTTGAAAGACAGGGTATTCCTTGCAAGCCAGATGTTGTAGATGTACGAGGCAAAGATGGCAACGATTATTTGCTTTTTAATCTTGTTGTTCTTGAGATTCAAAAGCTTCCTTCCCCATTGCTCCCATGTATCCGAGTTGGGGAGTTTGATCCAATTATCCAGGTATTCTCTAATGTGACGAGCATAGGTGCAATCTTACATAAGATGGCTGATTGTCTCGTCATGGTCATCACACATTGTGCAAGTTGGTTGGATTTCTTGGTTGTGCAGCCTTGTTTTAACCTGAAGTCTTCCATGTAGGGCCATCCAAGTACAAAAAGAGTGTCTTGGTTGTTGTATTTGTTCCATGCAATTTTTGCCCATGGCCATTTGACAGTTTCCCCTTGGAAGGCTTTGTATCCCATTGAGACTGAGTACCGAGTTTTGGGGATGCTCAACGATTTTATTTGCTCTTTTACTTCACAGAGTTTCTTGAAATACCAACATGTATCCCCCTTTGGTTGGTATTCCCACCAGTCTCGATCTTTGATGTATCTTTCGTGTATCCACTTAACCCAGAGGCTTTCTTTATGATCGGCTATAGTCAGGACTTGCTTGGCAATCAGGGCTTTGTTCCAATGCTTTAGGTTTTTTATGCTAAGAACCCCACAAGATTTTGGTTGGCAGACAGTTGTCCAACTGATAGGAGGAGTCTTTGTGTGGTTGACATTCGCACCCCAAAGAAAGTTTCGACATACCCGAATGATTTGATCAATAACGTACTGAGGGATGATCACAATGGATGCCCAGTATGAGAATGCACCAATAATAACAGAGTTGATGAGGGTCACCCTACCGCCATATGAAATATTCGCAGTTCTCCAGGATTTGATTCTCAAGGTAATTTTGTCAATCAGAGTCTGGCATGCCAGCTCGCTTAACCGACCATCAGTAATCGGTATTCCCAAGTAGAAAAAAGGAGGTTCATCCTCTTCAAAACCAGTTATCTGAAGAATCTGGTTTTTATCGTTTGGCATAGCTTCACTTATCATGATTTTGGATTTGTGCGCGTTTGTCCTGAGTCCAGAAACTCGATGGAAATGCTCCAATGTCTGCATGATCATTTAGACGCTGGAAAGATCTGCAGCAGAAAAAATCATCAAGTCATCTGCAAAAATCAAATGTGTTATATTTAAACTCTTACAGCGCGGGAAGTATTTGAAATTTGTCTCTTTTGAAGCTGCCGAAAGACTCCTAGAAAAGTATTCCATGGCTAGGACAAATAAGAGTGGTGATATCGGGTCTCCTTGGCGTAAACCTTTTGCCCCTTTGAAATAACCATGTGTTCCTCCATTGATCTGAACGGTGTAGGAAGTGGTTGAAATACAACTCATGATCCAGTCTACAAATCTGGGAGGGAATTTGTAGCCATGCATAATTTGTTTGATGAAATCCCAATTCACACTATCAAAAGCCTTCTTCAAATCAATTTTGAATATGCATTTTGATTGGGAGGCTTTCTTGCGAAATCCTCGAGAAAGCTCATGGCACATTAGCATATTATGAAGAAGTTCACGCCCTGGAACGAAGACTATCGTTAATCAGATGAGGGAGGACAACCTTTAATCTTGAGGCCATTAATTTTGACGTTGTCTTGTAGAAGGTGTTACAGCAAGAGATAGGCCTGAGATCACTTGCTGAATTTGGATTTTCTATTTGGGGATGAGAGCAAGAATCGTTGAATTCAGAGCAGGGAGCATCCGGCCTGTCTCGAAAAATTCATTAATAGCATCACAGAAAATATTCTCCAAATGAGGCCAGGCGCTTTTGTAGAAACCACTAGAGAAACCATCTGGTCCAGGAGATTTTGTGTTCGGTATTGAGAAAAGTGCTTCTTTGATGTCGTTCCTGGTGAACGACAGGCATAATTGGACTTGCTGCTGACAACTTAAAGTTGGACCTTGTTGGATGAAGTCCTGGTTTATAACCTGCGTAGAAATAGGATCCATGCCCAGCAGATGATGAAAATAGTTTGCAAGATGATTTCCCACATTTTGGAATCCCGTCAAAACTTCGCCATTTTGATCAACCAGTGTGTGAATTGTGGAATTGAGTTTTCGCTTCTTCATTTTACTGAAGAAATAGGCAGAGCAGGTATCCCCATGAACACTGGCAGTTATTTTGCTTTGCTGAGAGATGAGTTGTTGAGCAGACTTTAGGATGGCTAAGTAGTTTCCTTTCGCATCTCTTTCATCCTGTAAAATCTGCTGATTTGCAGGATCTGTCAGAAGGATTCTTTGAATATTCAGCAGCTGCTGTCGGGCAGTCTCACATTGAATATGGATGTCAGCATATTTTCTTATGTTAAGATCTTTGAGAGCAGGCTTGATGGACTTTTGCAAGTGATAAATTGCATGCATTGGAGACCCAATTCTGATGTTATCTATGGTTGTCTGAACAATGGTGCTGGAACTTGGGTCAGTGACCCACATATCACAAAAACGAAAGCTAGGTTGTGGTTTAGGACCATCCACCAGCTCAAGTATGATAGGCTTATGATCAGAGAGACTTTGCGGGAGATAAGACCCAACCATATAGTCATTTGCCAGCAACCATTCTTGATTGTAGAAAATTCGATCAATCTTTGAAAGTACATGACCATTTGACCATGTATGAGTAGCTCCTTGACAAATCAGTTCGGTAATTTGGCAATGCTCAATACACTTTTGAAAGTCTTGGGTTTCAAAATTATGAACTGAAGTACCATGTATTCTATCACCTTCATACAAGATTGCATTGAAATCTCCCATTACACACCAAGCATCTGTTATAGAGTTCGAGATACTCTTTAGATTTTCCCAGAGACAAATTCTCTCTTCAATTCGATTGAAACCATAGACAAAAGTGTATAGAGCTTTTGTATCTTTACTGAAATCATGAATTTGACAATGCATAAATTGTGCATCAACATGTAAAACTCGCACATCCACAAGATTTGAACGCCAGGCAATGTAAATTCTACCACCCACATGAATATCAAAATTGTTGTAGGTAGCCCAAGTTCTGAACATACCTTGAGTGAGCATTGTTTCTTTCTCAGGTTTCACCTTAGTCTCTAGAAGACAGATCACAGTAGCTTTTGTATCCCGCAAGAAGATCATTATATCCTCTTGCTTCCTGGGGTCATTGAGACCCCTCACATTCCAAGTGATGACCTTCATTGTGGATCTAAATCAGATCCTGAGGAGCTTTCATCCCCCTCATTTCCATCATCCCCTATATGAACAGAATTTTCTCTAGAGACATTTGAGTGCTCCTCCTCATTCTGAAGTAAGATATTAAATGTATTCTTGATTGGAGTCTGCCCTTTGTGTGTCTCATTTTTCTTCGGAGACTGCCTAGTTGCTGGTTTAGTTGGCTTAATAAACCCATTCTCATCAACCTCTCGCTGCTGTTTTTGCTTTGGTTGCCAAATCTGTTTCTGGATTTTTTTCGTTGTCACCTCCTCTTTCTTCTTGCAGTCTTCAGTCCGATGGCCCATCATACTACAATGGGTGCATTTAACTGGTTTCCAATCATACTCCACCTTCTGTGAGATTACTACGTCATTCTCATTCAAGAATTTAATCTCACCAGGGAGGGGTTCATCAATTTTAACTTTTATTAATACACGAGCTGCAGAAAGATGTGTTCTGTCTCTTGTTGCTTTGTCCCGTTTAATGGGTACACCCACCAAGCTTGACAAATTTCCCAAATTTTTTGAACTCCAATATTGAATATCTAGATATGGAAATCTTACCCAGATAGGTACTGTTTTGAGAGCATCCAGATCAATCTTCTGCTAAGGCGTCCACGGCTTAACCACTCGTGGTTTATTGTCGAAGAAAAAGATGCCCCTTTTGAGAATTTCAAGCTTTTGTTCTTCCTTCTCGAATCGGACCAAGAAAAGACCTTTCCTGATGGCTGAAATCTTGGTGATACTGTATTGACCCCAGGTTCTTCGCAGATATCCTTCCATGACTGGGAATGGCGGATTTGCTCCAATGACGCTGCAGAGAATGGACGGATTCCAGAAATCAATTTCTTTTTGCACTTCATCTTTCTCGATTCTTGCTACGTTCGTCCCATCAATTATTTCTGATTCAGCAAATTCAAGCGCAGTTCCTTCATCTGGATCAAAAAGAGATGCGAAAATGGTCGCCTTTTGATGCTTCTTTGGTTCTGATACTTGATTTGCTTCATTTGAAACGATTTGTTGATCTTTTGCACTTGTAAGCTGTGATTGTATACTGGATCTTGTTTCAATTCGGCTAGTTTTTGTTTTTTGGTAAGATTTCTTTTTGTTCTTCGCCATGGCAGGGGATTGAGAGGTTTCTCTCTCTAACCCTAGACCGAAAGGAAAATCTATATATATATATGGATCTAGATAGTGATATAGTTCTAGGCTTTGAACCCAGACACAAATTCATTTAATTTTTCAAAGTTTGGATCCACTAGATCCAAATTCCAACCGAGTCCACTAAGTCTAAATATTTTAGACCCAAATCTTTAAAAATAAATATGGATGGAGTGATGAGCTCACTACCATCTCTAAATTCATGAGAACATAAAGATCCCTCTCCAACCATATCATTAACAATGTACAATTTTCATAAATACATTATTTGAATTTGACTCAATTATATACAAACAAGATTATTACATTATACTTTTATGTGTTTTTGAAGTAAACTCAAACGTTTTTTTTTAATTTTTTAAATACCAATCAGGCAACTCTCCGTCAAGGTGTTTGTAAGTTAGTAAGTTTGCTGTGGACGTACGTGAGGCTTGCCAAAGAGTCCAAGACCTTAGGAAATACACAAAGGCCCGCCACATCGAGTGATTTTCAAGTAAATAAGAGTAATTAAAATTAACAAAGTCTTCATGATTATTTTCAAAATTTGCATGTCAAAATGTGAGTGTCTATGACTACTTGTGTTAACAAATTTTTAAATTGATCAAATTTGCAATGGTAACTTGTTATTGTGGTAGAAGAAGAGTATGTGACCTAAAACGGTACTATTAGTGACATAGCGTGTGATTAGAAGAATTGTTTCCCTCGGGTGTTGATTTTATTATTTTTCTACCCTTCAATTCTTTAATTATTGTGCATGAGTTATTTACATTTTCTCCAATAGCCTTAGATATTATAGTGGTGAATTTACTTGAAATCTCCAACCTAACAAAACCCTAGCTTAATTTTTGAGTTTCTAATGATATTAAATGTCAAATTTGACAATGAAATTTTAGGATAATTGAGAAAGTGAAAAGAGAAGAAGAAAGATAATAAATAAGAACAAGGTGAAGTATGTGGCTGATATTTTCATTGAAGGTTCCAAATTTAATTAAATTACACGAAAAAGTGAAAGATAAATTTAAATTAAATCTATAAAATAACTTGGTGATGCGACAATTTTAATCGATCTCGAACGTTGAGTGACAATTTTAATAAACTTTTAAAAAGTTGAGGAATAGTTTTGATTAATAGAACAAAAGCTTGAGTAACAAATCCTAATTACTCCCAATTAATTTCCCGTACCCTGTATTTTTTTTGCTTATGACCGTAGTTATAGTCGAATCAAAGGCACCTCCATCTATCATGATTAAGGCCTAATTTTAGGCCACTAGCCAAAAAATTACCCAGGGACTATCTAATTTAGGTTTTGGGGCACATTTAATGACAGAATATTGTATTTCTTCGTCGGTTTGTCACTAATATTTAAATGGCATAAATTCCGTTTCTTATATATCACGAAGTTGATCGTGGAGTGTGACCGAAAAAGAGTCCCAGGAAATATTTATTTGAAGCCCTAGCAGGTGGCATCTCAAGAGTATTTTACCAAGGAAATTGACCCTACAAACAAGGTAGGAGCAATCATTTTAAATATTGTAGAGAATAATATTGGTCAAACATGAGTGTTTTGGAGCGCACTTCATCTCTTATATAAAAGGAACCAAGGATTGACATTCTCTACATCCCATCATCCCCATAATAACTAATCCATCTTTACTCGACCATTTTCTATTCCTTCTTCAAACCACCCCACAGAGCTAACACAACAACCACCATGAAGCTCGTCGCGGTGGTTTGCCTGGTCTTTGTCGCAGCTGTGGTGTTAGCCGAGGCTGTGCCGGATCATGCAGCTGGTCCAGCCAAGGTTCCAAAGCCCAAGCCTAAGCCTAAGAAAGTTAAGTGCAAAGACAAGTACTCTCCTTGTTACCACAAACAGCTCCTTTGTCCCACTTCTTGCCCTCGTAACTGTTCGGTCGACTGCAACAGCTGCCAAGCAGTATGTGCTCCTCTCCCACCCCCACCTCCCAAGGTCCACAAGCAAAAGGAAGTCAAGTGTAAGGACAAGAAGTACCCTGCCTGCTTCAACAAGAAACTCCTCTGTCCTGCTGGTTGTCCCAGGACTTGCTCTGTCGACTGCACCACATGTCAGCCTGTCTGTACTCCAGTTGTAAACCCAGTTACACCGCCACCACCACCGTCGTCGTCAGCAGCCAAGCATGTTAGATGCAAGAACAGAAGCTACCCGGGCTGCTACTACCGGGAGTTTACTTGCCCTGCTGCTTGCCCACAAACTTGTGAAGTTGATTGTGTCACTTGCAGTCCTGTTTGTAGTAAGTTCCTTTTTAATTCAACCATGTCATCATTTTAACTAGGGATTTATTGATGATGGTTAAATAAGATTAAGTTGTTGACTGTACGTGATTGTTTGTAGATTGCAACAAGCCAGGGGCAGTGTGCCAAGATCCAAGGTTCATCGGTGCAGACGGTATCACATTCTACTTCCACGGCAAGAAGGACCAAGACTTTTGCCTCGTGACAGACTCCAACCTCCACATCAACGCCCACTTCATTGGCAAGCGCAACGCCACCATGGGGAGGGACTTCACATGGGTGCAGTCCCTTGGCATCCTCTTCGACAACCACCAGCTCTACCTCGGAGCACTCAAGACTGCCACGTGGGACGACGCCGTGGACCGCCTGGCCCTCTCCTACGATGGCCAGCCCATCACCCTCCAAGACTCCGAGGGTTCCACCTGGCAGTCCCCCACTGGTGGGGTCACCGTCATCAGGTCAAAGGCGGCCAATGCAATCGAGGTTGAGGCCGAGGGTAAGTTCAAGATCAAGGCGGTCGTGGTGCCCATCACCGAGAAGGAGTCCTTGATCCACAATTACGGGGTCAACAGCGAGGACTGCTTTGCTCACCTTGACTTGAGCTTCAAGTTTTACTCCCTTAGCGAGCAAGTAAACGGGGTTCTGGGGCAAACCTATGCAGGCAGCTACGTGAGCCGGGTGAAGATGGGAGTGACCATGCCCGTGCTTGGTGGAGACAAGGAATTCTCAGCGTCAAGCCTGTTTGCTGCAGACTGTGCAGTCGCCAGGTTCAATGCTGGGAAAACCGATGACAAAGCTGCCGAGGGGATCGAGTTTGCGGATCTCAACTGTGCCACCGGCATTAGTGGCTCTGGAGTTGTTTGCAGGCGTTAAAATTATATCAAATTTCTTCCAAAACCTTTCATTTTCGGCGACTTATTTTTAATTTAATGATTTTTATATTTGTACCTATTTATATATTGTTTTGGAAAAAAGATGTAACAAGATCATTTGTGAGCTAAGGCTTACTATACAATAAAGTCATTACTATTATATTTATTTTACCACTACTATGTATGAAGATCTAACATTTCTCATTCAAAAGAATTTTATTAAATTAGAAAATGCTTAAAATAAAAAGGTTCGAGTTATTTTAATTGTAGCCTCTATATTTGGTGTTGGCCCAATTGCATTTATGGCCCATCTTTTTGTAAGAGCTAGGTAAATATTTGTTGAAAAATTAGAAAATGACATGCTGAAAATAAGTTAATTTTATTTGGCTAGTTACAAATTTTCAGGTGTTAAAATTAAATTATGGTCAACAATGATACACAAAATAATAATTATTTTTTATTTAAAAATAAAGGAATAATTAATTAATATTGGCTCGAGCCTAAATCCCAACATAAACCAAAGGATTCTAGAGCTAATTTTCAGGGAATAATTAATTAATATTGGCTCATTTTCAGGGAAATTTCGACATACTACATTTAGACGTTTTAGAAGATCAAATTGCAAGCGACTTCCAGCTGCCAAGCATCAAAGATCAACGTCTGTCAAAGCTTAAGATTAAAAACTCCTAGAATCTAGCATGTCAAGATTAAGAACTATGATTGAGTTTTGCAGCTCGGCTTGCATTCAAGATCGAGATCAAATACACGCATCTTTGACTTATCCAAGTTTCAAGGATCGAATCAGAAGATCGTCATATTTGTATTTCAACACAGAAATTGTATCCATATATATTCAATTATTGATGCAAATTATATTTGTTTCTGAGTTTCTTGTCTTTAATAAATTTACACTCGAAATGTCAAGTGGAAAATAAATTAATTTCATTTCGTCAATCACAAATATCTACATGTCAAGCTGACTTTGGAGGACCCATTTGGTACAAAATAAATTTCGACCAACCACAAGAAGACAACGGTCACATGATGTTGCAAAAAGTATTAATTATTTCCTTATTTAACGTTAAAGAAATAATTAATTGAGTTAGGCTTAAGCCTAAAGCCTAGCTCAAACCCTAGGTTTCCAAAGCCTATAAATAGGGGTCATCCCCATAATTTTCAAGGCCCCCCTGACATTTTGGCATTGGGCACTGACATGGACTATGAAGACTCTCTAAAGACTCTCTCCCAAATCACTGAAGACTCTTGGAAGACTCACAAATGAGACGAAAATATTCTCTAGGAGATGTCCCCAAACACAACAAATATCGTGTCACCGGCTCCTAAGAGATCAAATACTCATCTTTATTGAGATCAAGTCATCAAGAACCTCTTTCATGATCGAATCCACCGAAGTTCATTCAAGGAGATCGAATTAGAGGATTAGTTACTTTTCTTGTTACTGTCAGAGAATTGTACCCACAAAATTCAAAAAAAAAATCAATACAAATTTTATTTTATCACCGAATTTTTTGTCTTATTTAATTTCGACTAGAAATTTGTGTTTACAAAGATGAAACCTAAGAAATTCGTCTCTCAACTCTCAAAGAAGAGGATGACTCAAGCTTCTTCCTAGGGATCAACAACTACAAGTGCCACATGAAGCAGAGTAACAACTTGAGGGATGAAAAAGTTGTCGTGGCCGCTACTGTTGCTGCTTTTGCTATTTCTTCTATGTTGGGAGAACCAACTATGAATGTATTGACTTAATCACAGAAGAATTTGTTGACTCCAACCGACACCAAGTGCCTCAAATGGATCCTCGCTCATAAAAGCTAAACACTAATTATCTTCGGCTCAGTGAAGACTACACCTTGCAGGATGGACATACTCCAAACTCACACATGCAGCATCTTCTAATGTGAAGGCTATGATAACCTCAACTACTTCAGAGAAGACTCTTCCCCAATTCTACAGTGGAATCTGTCTTTTTAGAAGTTTAGATTGAATCTACTCAAATTGTTATCATGCCGACAATGGCAATTGATGCGGTCAACATGGAAGAAAGGATAGTTGAACTGGAGGTTCTACTAAACAAGCTTGCAAGGGAAAGTCAAGAGAAATACATGATGATCAACGAACAAAGTGAACATATTACAAAATAGGTGAAGATAATAGAGAAACACCCACATCAAGACTCTGACGAAGATGTTGACAAGGAGGACTTCGATAAAGAGTCTTCTAATGGTGATGGCGATGGGGGCGCAAGAAGAATAACTCATCTTCAGGATCAATGATTGTGAGCAGATTCAAAACTTGACGGCAAATGCAGCAAGGGCTCAACTCGGGGAAGGATTAAACAAGAATCACTTGTCCACAGAGCCCTACACAAAGAGGATTGATGCTTTGCGATGCCCTTCGAGACTCAAACGAAGATTTTGACAAGGAGGAGTTTGACAAAAAGTCTTCCAAGAGTGATGGCGACGGGGACGACGAGAAGAATAGCTTATCTTCAATTCAAGATCACTAACTATGGAGCAGATTCAAACTTGGTGGCAAGTGCAGTAAGGGGTCAACTTAGAGAAGGATCGATCAAACTTGGTGGAATACTCCATCCGTTCCATATTATTTGTCACTTATTTAACTAACACGGGCTACAATATCACTCCTTAATTAATAATCTCCATAATATTTTATGCACAATAGCAAAATTATACTTGTAAATTAATACTCCTTCTAGATATATATAAATGAGGTATAGATTTTTGTGTCTTTAACTTTGACGATTAGTTTCTTAATATGTATAATGATTTATCATATAAAATTAATATCATTAGATCGATAATGTAAAATGCTATTAGAAAAGTATAAAATTATATTTTGTTGGCCACATATTATGGAAAAATTTATCGATTGAACACATATTTTCAAAAGTGTGAAAGTCAATTATATTGGGATGGAGGGATTGGATTAATATTTTTCAGTTATCTCATATTGTGAGAAATTTATTGTGAAAAATTTAAAAATTGACGATACAATTTTTAAAGATGATCAAAAGTAATATGAAACGAAGAGAGTGTATAAAGTCTAGTTTCAAGTTAGATTAAGTTTAAATCTAACTTCTCATTTATCATTGTTTTAATAACAAGGAAGAAGTTACTTTCATAAAATACATGCAACTTCCACATGAAGGAAGTGAGCATGATTGCATGAATCCTGAATCAAAAACAATATCGTTTCCTGCAAAATGTAGCAAGTCCATGTCCAAGTCCACGCAAACCGACCAACGATTATTTCATATGTATTATTAAAGCTAAAGAAACTTAATACAGTTGACTTAAACATGCATGCATTTGATATACATCCCTCATTAAAGTTTTCTTGTAGCAATGGTACGTTTATGGTTAGTTAAAAAAATGAAACAATAATAATTATAATTTTATTTTCGTAGTGATTTTTGATTTCATTTAAAGAAAATGTGATAATGATGAAGAGTTTTATTAGAATTTTATTTACTGAATGTAAAATTTTAAAATTTATTATAACTTTTCATATTTTATAAAAATTATGGTGGAGAAAATGTAAGTAAAATATACCTAGTTACATACTAATTAGTGATTACAATACTCCCTCCTTCCCATATTATTTGTCTCTTAAGACATAACTTAGAAAACCAAAAAAATTCTCATCTACTTTAAATTACTTCATTGGAAATGTGAAAATGATGAATAAAATGATGAATAAAAAAGGAAAAAGATGGATAAAATAGAAAAATGGAAGAAAACGATGTAATTAATAAGGTTAATTTGAAAAATATGTAATTAATGTGTTATTAGAATTATAAAGTAACAGAGATTATGGTGAAAAAGAAAGTTAATTAAAGTAACAGATAATATGGGAAGGAGGGAATATATGACAAATAATATAACTTTTATATATGAACTTTTAATAAACAATTTAATTGTATATTGAAGAACAATAATTAAGGCAATAATAAATTACTTAGGTGTTAGAACCCTCAATGTCCTTGACAGGTTCAAGGGACCTTGACAGATAAGGTTTTGAGTCCAAAACCAAAATTCAATGATGGTTGAATTTGTTGACGGTTCTAACAGTTTCAATGTCCTTGTAGGATAATTCATTGATTCAAATATTTAAGTCTAGAATCCTCTATCAAATTCCTACAACTTGGATAATATTCTGAGTAAATTACTACCTTATTTTGTCAAGATTACAATTCGCTTATATTGACATGTGCTATAATTTTATTAAGAAAGAAATTAACGGATTGGGAAGACATGGACAAATTACCATTGCTTAACTTGGAAAGAATCTGGCAATATATGAGGAAGAGCGAGGCTGGCTGACAAGATCTGAGGAAGATTGAGGCTGACTGAAAAGATTTGAGGAAGATTGAGGATGTTGAAAAATGCAAGATTACAATATGCCTAGATTGACATGTGCTATAATTTCTTAGGCAAGAAATCAACGGATTTGGAAGGCAAGGACAAACTTTGCTCAACTTGAAAGAATCTAACAAGATTTGAGAAAGGTTGAGGCCGATTGACAGGATCCAAGGAAGATCGAGGCTGACTGGAATTTGCTTTGTCAATGCCTAATTGCAACGGTCACAAGCATTCAAAGAAGGCAATTTCAAGTGTTTTTTCACTTGATGAGAAGATCAATGATTGTGATCTACATTCAAAGAAGAATTTTTCTCTACAATCCTCTCTTGATATTACTGGTAGTTCTTGTGAAAATTTTATTAAGTGAATTATAATCTCACTTAGAGTAGCTAAGGATGTGTCTTAGTGAGAGCGCCATACTAGGAAAATCAGGGCACTTGGTGAGAAGATCATTTGTTCCTTAACCATCTTTGAAGGGTCTGTCGAGTTTGGTTGAATCAGGAGCATAAGTCAGCGTTGTGATTTTGTATAATCATTCTTGTAATCTTTCCATTATTTCGTTCAACAATAAATTTCAAATTACTTATTAACCAAACCTTCAATATTTGAAGGTTATTGAGCTTATTGTGTCATTTAAATTTTGTCCTCATAACAAATTTTAAAGGACCCAATTCATCCCTCCGGGGCTTATTTCATTAGGTATGAAAGTTGGTTAAGAGTATAGGGATGTGCGGTTTCAGATACCATATATGAACTAAAACTAGGAACATTAATTATCCTTACCAATTACAACAACAATAACAACAATTCAACAACGACAAAATGCTCCATTATAGTCCCGCTGATGTGAGGTATGAGGTAATACATACGTAGACAACCTTTCTCCCATGCACAATACCGCACGAAGAGGCAAATTCTGGCGGACTTAGAAAAAAATTAATTTAGCATTGGCAATGAAAATTGAAGAAATGCAACCAACAACATCTAAATGATGTATACATCTTAATAATTTTATTTATTCCTTTATGTTAAAATTCGATTCCAAATTTCGTGTACTCGTCGATTACATGTTCTCAATTGTTCCAACTTCCAAGTACATGGAACTTAAACCTGTCCTGCATTTTCTAGGTTCTAGCTAGTTTAGGGAAGCATTTTGGGAACTTTACCATTAGACTTTGATATAAGTTTCTGTCAGATTTCAAGTTCTAGTTTTAGAAGATCGAGCTACTTCCCTAGTTAGGAGTAACGCAACGGCACAAATTTTGCCATTTAGCTTTATATATATATATATATATATATATATATATATATATATATATATATATATATATAAATATGTTTTTGTTCACGGCCATTAAGGCGGCCTAAGTGAAATTTTCAATTCCCTATATATATAAATATGTTTGTATGTATGTATATGTATATATAATATTAGTATCAAGTAGTGGTCAAATGTAGCGCATAATTTTATTTGAGAGAATGTAACACATAGTTACTAGCCTTATATTAGCCTTACCTTAGATTGACAAAGAAAGTTGAATTATCAGGCATATATGTATGAATTAATGCACATGCATGATATATATATAATTACATAAAAGGTTGTATCATCAATGATATTTTAGCTGGGTTGTTTGTATTTTGGACCCTGAAGTATATGGTAATTAATTTTCTAGACCCTTGGTTTTCAATATTAATGTTTTGAACCCTAAAGTTTGTAGGTTGAATAAAAATGAACCTTAAAGTTTGTAGGTTTAAAAAAAAAATTAAAGGTCATTGTCCCGTTCTATTTTTTCTTCCCATGTTTGAATTTCTCTCCCGATTAACGCGACACTTCAGGACTAAGGTTAAAACTGATATTGAAGTTATAATACACATCTCTTATTCATGTCGGAGCTACTTCGACCTGACCCTAATTAGGATTAAGGGTACTTAGAGGTCTTAGTTGCTCCTACATGAATAAAAGAGGTGTATTATACCTTCAATATCAGTTTTCACCTTAGCCCTGAAGTTTGAGGCCAACCGGGAGAGAAATTCAAACATGGGAAGAAAAAGAAAAACGGTATACGAGTTTTTTTTTTCAGCCCACAAACTTTAAGTTCATTTTTTATTCAGCGCATAAACTTTAGGGTCCAGAAAAATAACAATGAAAACCAAGGGCTCAGAAATAATTTACCCTATATTTTGAGGTCCAAAATACAAAATACCGTTGTTTAAGGTGAGATATTATCTTCTATGAAATTCTAAGATACATGAGTATAACAGTATTGTGAATGCTAGGGGTGTTCACGGTGCGGGGTTTGGTGCGGTGACGGTTTCACAAAGCGGTGCACCGGCCGAAACGTTTTTCTAAAATCGTAATCCGGAACCATAATCGGAGCACCCGGTTTTTTTAAATTAGTGCACCAGATTTAACGGTGCGGTGTCACCGGTTAACCGGAACCACCTTTATTTCCATCAAAACTAAAAAATCATCACTCAATCAACCCAGAAAAAAATTCAAGTTCTGTTCCGTGTGTCTGTGTAATTGTTTTTTCTTGCTAGTTCCCACTGTGTTTGTAAATTACATTGCTTGCTAGTTCAATTACATTTTTTAGTTACGTTAGTTCCCACTGTGTCTGTGTAATTTTTATTTAAATCATAATATATATATATATATATATATATTATATTTATATTAACGGTGCGGTTCCGGTTCCCTCGCCGATTTAAAAATTAAAAACCGGAACCGCCCCGTTTAACATCTGGTTTATCCGGTTCGATGTCGCCGAAAAATTGAAGTGGTTTGGTGTTGTCCGTTTCCGATTTTTTTTGGCCGGTTTATGGTGGTGAAGCGGTTCCAATTTTTTTGAACAGGCTTAGTGAATGCTAACTTCTTCTCATATCTCTCAGGTTAGTCTAACCATTGAGCATACAGACTTAGATTATATTGGTGCTCTAATTGATTTTAATAGCCATCAAATACGACATAAGAATCATTCCATGTCCGCATAAGACATTAATAAAATATAATGATTGACATATAAATTTCTCCTAAAAACAATCAAAAAGTGAAATTATGGGCGATTAAAGGGAGTTTTTTTTTTTGGACCACGGGAGATATGAATATTTATTTTCTAAATTCTTAATTTTTAATGTTTATTTTATGGATCTGAAGGTCTGTGAGTTGAATACAACATATCCAAAGTCTTTTTCCATCTACAATTTGGGTTGCCTTTGTTTATTTATTGCTATTTACCTGTTCTCTTCCTCATGCAATGGTTATGGTTATGATCGTACAGTTTGTATTGGTCATGATAATGACTATCTTATCTATCATATATTCTCTTCGCAATTGATCGATCTATATTTGACGCTTGGACCTAAAATTTTGGATTACTCCCAATGAAGCGGGGAGGAGTCATAGGGTACTCATAGATATGTAAGTAACAATTAAAGAGTTAAAGACGTACATAATTTTTTTTAAAAAAGTAAGCTTCGATTCAGCGCAATGTCAAATCTTTGCAATTCAGGGGTTAAGTAGACTTGGAACACTACAATCGAGGAGTAATAACCCAGAAAAAAGGCCAACTTCAATTGGATGTTGATATTTTAATTTCCAGGACTTATTCTGAAGCTTTCAATGAACATAAAGTGAAACCTCCCAAGTAGTATAAAAAGGCAGGCACATTCATTAGACCAACTCACCCCACCATATCCAATTATCCATCACACTTGATTCTTGTAATAAATTAAAGAAATTAAGAAAATGAAGGGAGTGGTTAGTGTGAGCCTGATCCTGGTGGCCTTGGCTTTGGCGGAGGCAGCTCAACGTGAGGCCCCAGCTCCCAATGAGAACGAGGAATCTTCAACTGAATATTATGCCCCTCCACCCCATAAGAAGCCTAAGGAAGATCACCCTTCTCCTAAACAAGTTAGATGTAAAAGCAAAAACTACCCAGCTTGCTACTTCAGGCAATTCACTTGCCCTGCTGATTGTCCTCGTACCTGTGAAGTTGACTGTGCCACTTGCAGCCCTGTTTGCAGTATGTTCTCCTCTCACTCCTGTCAATTCTCTTATTAATTCCTTCCTGTTCCATTTCTTATATGGATGGATTGGACAATGACAAGTTTAATTTGCAAATGAATAATATGCAGATTGCAACAAGCCAGGAGCAGTATGCCAGGACCCAAGGTTCATCGGAGCAGATGGTATCACATTCTACTTCCACGGCAAGAAGGACAAGGACTTCTGTCTCGTAGCCGACTCCAACCTCCACATCAACGGCCACTTCATCGGTAAGCGAAACCCTAACGTTGGTAGGGACTTCACCTGGGTCCAGTCCCTTGGGATCCTCTTTGACCAACACAAGCTCTACCTCGGTGCCCTCAAGACCGTCACATGGGACGATGACATGGACCGCCTCGCTCTCTCCTTTGACGGCCAGTCCATCTCCCTCCCTGAGACCGAGGGTGCCACCTGGAAGTCCTCCACTGGTGGGGTCACTGTGGTGAGATCAAAGGCCACCAACGCAGTCGAGGTGGAGGCCGAGGGTAAGTTCAAGATCAAGGCGGTCGTTATCCCCATCACCGAGAAGGATTCCTTGATCCACAAGTATGGGATCACCCAAGAGGACTGCTTTGCTCACCTTGACTTGAGCTTCAAGTTTTACTCCCTTAGTGGGGAAGTAAACGGGGTGTTGGGACAAACCTATGCCAGCAACTATGTCAGCCGGGTTAAGATGGGAGTGGCTATGCCTGTCCTTGGTGGTGAGAAGGAATTCTCCTCCTCAAGTCTCTTTGCGACAGATTGTGCAGTGGCCAGGTTCAATGGGAAGACAGATGAGAAGCCTGTTTCTGAGGGCATCCAGTTTGTTGATCTCAACTGTGCTACTGGACTCAGTGGCCCTGGAGTTGTCTGTAAGCGTTAAGAAGCGTCACTATTCAATTTACTGGGACATATACAAGAGCTTTCAGTCTATGTGATCCATGTTGTTCTTTAATAAACCAAAGTTGTTGACTGTTATTTGATCAAGTTATAATTACATTGCATCAATCAATTCTATCAGGAATAAATGTTTTCTCTTGTGGAGTTACCAAATATATTGATGTTTCTTGATTGCATTGTAATCGTCCCTCTTGCAATACTACTTTGATTTCCTGCAAAATAAAGTAATGGCTTTTGCATTTACATAAGCTTTTATGATTTGTATATGTGACCGCAAATTTGTAAAGCGGAGATCCTTGGAGATAGAAGTTGGTTATATTATACAATATCACTTCTTATATGATCTTGACTATTTAAACAAGGCAAAATGACAAATATCTTACTGCAAGATGGTTCTTAACTATCTTGCATCTCACCTAAATCATTTATAAAATTAAATGTAAGTATATTTAAATCATTATAAAGGTATGTTTCATTACTTTGAGGGTTATTATAACCTATAAACAATATAAAAATATTTATTTATTTATATTTTTTCATAAATATAAAACTATGCATAAAATGACCATTTTTTCCATGATTGATAAAACTAGCTATTATTTATATTTTTTTGACATAACAAATAAGTATTATACTCTTGTAGTTGATAAATATACATAATTATTAGAGAAAATATTATTAAAAGCTAACAAAATGTGAAATATAGATAATTCAATATGGTTATTAACCATCTTGAGACAAGATTTGTATCAAGGTCCATTGGGTAATGATTCGTGTGTTACCCAAGAATCATCTTAATTTGAATTGAGTATATATTACCCAAGAAACATCTTAATTTGAATTGAGTATATATACTGGATATATCAATGAGTACAAATGATATCCTAATTAAATCAATCCATTTGTTAGGTGTATTTTAGAAAAAAAATTAATGTAAAAAATAAATGATAAAAATATAACTTTATACAATTTGTCGACTAAGCTGTAGTTGAGGTTGTTAGTTTGTTAAATTCTGTTAGCATTCTATTCTAGGGCAGTTAGGTGTTTAGCTAATGTGTATTCTTGGTTGCTCTTGTAATCTATGTACGATATATACCCTTGTTGTATTCTACATTTAATCAAGTCAGTTTGAATGCATTTCTCTCCCTCTCTCAAGACTTTTCATGGTATCAGAGCTAAGGATTTTCTTTCCTGAAGCTTTCTTCTTATTGTCTCTTACAATCAGTATCTGATCATACTGATCAGAATCTGTCTTGAGTTTGCATTCGAATATGGTTGTTTCCAATGAAAACTACGACAAATATCCTCTTTACCTTCATCCTTCTGATCATCCTGATTTGAGTTTGACAAATGTCAAAATGGATGGCACTAATTTCCATTAGTGGAGTCGAGCAGCACAGATTTCTCTTCGAACCAAAGTGAAGTTGGGGTTCATAAATGGAAAGTGTGTCAAACCTGCATCCACTGATCCCAAATATGAACAGTGGATGAGGTGTGACAGTATGGTGGTTAGTTGGTTGCTGAATTCCATCGATCCTGACCTCTCGGGAGCTTTTCTTTATGTTAGCTCTGGTCAAGATTTTTGGTCTCACCTTGTTCAGAGGTTTGGACAAAACAACGGGCCTTTGTTATTCAAGGTTCAAGGAGAAATAGCTGACTTGTATCAAGGAAATGATAGGGTTGTAGTGTACTACACCTAAGTTGAAACAACTTTGGGATGAGATGACTGATCTAGGTGACATTACTTTGTGTGAATGTAAACCAACTCACCCTAATTGCATTACCATTAAGAAAACTATTGAGCTTGAGCAAAGGCGAAAACTGATGCAGTTTTTGCTCCATCTTGATGAAAGTTATTATGCCATAAGAGGGCAGATTCTTCTTATGGATTCTCTCCCTACTGTGAGCAAAGCTTGTCAAATGATTGAAAGGATATAACAACAAAGAAAAGTGACTAGTGGAGTATCTACTGGGAAGGAGATTGCTGCTATGGCTAAAGCATCAAGAGATCAGGATCTTAATCAATCTGCTGGATTGATGGCTAGAGGTAATGGACGATCAAACCAATACAACAAGAACAAGAAAGATCCAAAGAAGAATAACAAGCAAGGAAAGTTTTGCACACATTGTCAAAGAAATGGCAACACTGTTGATCAATGTTTCCTTATACATGGTTTTCTAGATTGGTATGAAGGGAAAAACAAAGTAGTTGCACATGTTTTCACACAAGATTCTTCACTGAATCAAGAAATCCCTCTTGATAATGGAGCTATGACAAGGAGTTATGTTGGGGCTGGTCAAACTGATCTGCAAGCCCTCGCACAAGAAGTCATGAAAATGATGAAGAACCAATTCAGTGACAGTTCATATCAGGGTTTTTCTCATCGTGCAGGTATGCCTTATTCTGCTTATACTCAATTTAGTGTGTGTTGTGTTATGGTCAATAAATTTTCTTGTTCTTGGATTGTTGATACTGGGGCATCTGATCATATGATTCATGATTCAAGCCTTTTTTCTCATCTTTTTACCCTAAATAAACCTATATCCATCACCATACCTGATGGCACAACAAAATTAAAACAGTTACCCAAGCTGGCCATGTTTATATCAATTCCAATATAACTCTTAAAAATGTCCTGTATGTTCCTGAATTCCAGTTTAGTCTCCTTTCAGTTGCTAAATTTTTAACCGATCTCAACTTATTTGTCATTTTCTATCTTGATTTATGCTATATACAGGACATTACAACTAACAAGTGCTTGTTGTGGCACACAAGTTTGGTGGATTATACAAGATCAAACACCAAGTTGGAGTTATTCCTTCTTCTTCTGACATTAACAAACCTACAACAGCCGATGTTTCTCTTCATTCTGCTTGTAAATTGCCCAGTCATGATATAATACATGCAAGGCTAAGACATACTTCTCTGTCAAAACTACAACATATATCTTGGTGTAAAGAACATCTTAATGCTGACTTTTCTTGTCAAGTTTGTGTAATTGCCAAAATGCACATACATCCTTTTAATAAAAGCAACTTTCATTCTACTTCTCCCTTTCAGCTTGTCCATATAGATTTATGGGGTCCATATAAAGTTGCAAATATATCTGGTGTTTATTACTTTCTTACTATTGTAGATGATTTCACTAGGATGACATTGACATAAATATTACAGTCCAAAGCTCAAGCCAAATATGTTGTGATTCAGTTTTGCAACATGGTTCAAACACAATTTAATAGTACTGTCAAAATGATTAGAAGTGACAATGGGAAATAATTTATCAATGAAACTTGCGAAGATTATTTTGACAACAAAGGAATTCTTCATCAACGTTGTATTGTCAAAACTCAACAACAAAATGGAGTAGATGAAAGAAAGCATAGGCATTTACTTGAAACTGCAAGTGCAATTAGATTTCAAGCAAATTTTCCAAAACATTTATGAGGAGAATGTATTATAGCTGCTACACATTTGATAAACTTACTTCCAATGGAAAACCTTGATTGGAAATCATCTTTTGAAAAACTCTTTAATAAACCTCCAAAGTATGAGGATCTAGACCTGGGCAATGGGCCGGGGACCCGCCGGCCCGACCCGAAAAATTGCGGGTCAAGGTCGCGTTTTTTGAAGGCGACCCGACCCGGCCCGGCCCGAAAAGATCGGGGCCCCGAAGAATGGACGGGTCGGGCTCGGGCCAAGGGTCTGTGACCCGGCCCGGCCCGCGCGACCCACTAAAAGAAACGAAAAAAGAAATCCTGAAATTGGGTCGGCCTGACCCGCCTGACCCGGCCCGCGACCCTACCCGGCTCGCTCAATACGTAGGCCTAAAATGCATGGAAAATTCAATAAAAAAATTTAAGTTGCACAATTACTGGCCCGCTGACCCGGCCCGCGGCCCGCCGGGTCACGGCTCGGGCCGGCATTACTTGACCCGAATGACGGGCCGGGCCGTGCTCGGGTCGGGGGTCACAAATTTTCGGCCCGCCTGACCCGACCCACGGCCCGGCCCGACCCACTCAATGCCCAGGTCTATGAGGATCTAAGAGTCATTGGTTGTCTTTGTTATGCAAAAACCATAGGGATTCTGACAAATTTGCTCCTAAAGCTCAAAAATGTGTTCTTTTAGGTTACACTTTTGGATTTAAAAGGTACAAATCACTTGATTTAGATGCCAACAAAATTTTTCACAGCAGAGACATTATTTTCTATGGAATTGAGTTTCCTTTCAAAGTGAGCACTCTTAATACTTTTGGAGCGGTTCCCGATGCGCAGTGGATTGATGAATAAATATAGCTTGAGTTGTTCTTGTAGAGAAGATGGGAGAAAACCACTTGAAACCCCATGAACAATAGAATAGAGAGAGAAAGGTGCAAATCTCATTCACCCATTCTTGAACACCTCAATATTTGTCTTAGACTTGAATAATTATCAAAATCAACCAAGAACATAAACCTTGAACACCAAAGGGATTGGATATGATTTTGGATAAAGGACAGTCCACCACCAAAACCTGGCACCCCATCATTACCATCATAAAGGAAACATCCACCAAATGATCAATAAAGGAATGACTTGCTAACACCACCGTTAACAAATGGATAAAGTAAGAACAAGATTTTTGACAGGAAAAGGAGAAAACCCTAACAACGGATTAGCATATCATTCATCAACCTAACCTGCCTAGAAAAGAGTGAAAACAAGGTATTTATACTAGAGAAAAGAAATATCGGAAACACAACGTTTAAACCAGCGAAATACGTGAAACATCACAGCCGTCGCGGGCGCGACGTCCCTTGCCGGAACACTCTTTCGTCTGTCGCCGTGTGTCGCGGGTGTGACGGCGCTGGTCGCTGGCGCAATGTGCTCCTGTCACAGGCGTGACACTTCTTGTCGCGGCCGCGAGATCGTCCTGCTCCATTTCCTGGCTGGGCTAAAATGAAGAGTCGCGGGCGCGACGTCGTTGGTAACGGGCGCGGCGCCCAGGCCAGATCGGCTTCACGGGTGTGACAGCGCTGACTCGGGCGCGACCTCCTGTTGTTTGCTGGCGTTGCTCCTGCCTTGAATCTTATTGCACCGGGGTACTTTTGAGCCTCGACATTCCTCATTCCCGGGACAACCCAGCCCGGTCCCACGACCTCCGGGTCGAAAGCAAGTCTCGAGTCTCTCCAAGTTCGGCCAACGGGCAACTCACCTAAACCAGTCCAACGTGACACTCACCACCCCATCCTTTACAAAGGTGTAACGATTCGTGAAAGAGAGCGGTCGGGTGGGTTTCGTGGAAGAATGTCGGGTCGGGATTTCCTCCTTCGTGTCACTTTTCGCAAACCCAGCTAAGGAAGCTCGAGCCTGAATCCAGCATTGTCCACACTCCCCCTCTTGAAAAAGAGTTGCCCTCAACTCTTGGGAGTTAAAACCGATGCATTTTTCATCAATTGGCTCCATAGAACTTCGAGCATCTCGATCACAACAAATCATCGTGTCGGACATCTAACAAGCTTCAATTCCCATAATGTACCCATCGTCCAAATGCAAGAAAGTGGAAGGAGGCTTGTTTTGTGCAGGTGAGGGGTTGAGGGGTGGAAGAGGAAATTTATGTGGTGCTTGGGAACTCTCAATCTCACTAGGCCCGCTACAAGGCAAAGACAAAGCAAGAGGAAGCTCGTCCTCACCAAGAGCACACTCATCCCGTGTTTCGCTCATCATGAGAAGGTTCCTCAACTCCTTACCCACCCAGGTTTTGATTCAATGTGGGTTTTAAGAATTCAAGTAATCACATTCAATAGAATAATCTTCATGCAATAAACACTCCCACAAACATCGCATACTAAACTTCCAAAAGCACCCAATCAACAACAGATTCTCGAATAACCAATGACGCCCAAATATCATGTATGACCCATTCAAAGAGTTCATACCACAACGACCAAGATGCAAGCAATATTCATTGATGGACGACACAAACGACGAGCTCATTAACGTTGGTTGAACTAGAATCATGGTATCATCAAACTCAAATTTGACACTAGGCACCAAATGAACACCATGATTTCTAACATACCACTTCAAGCATAGAGAATCATCAAACTTGACACCAAATAATCATCATACAACTTATCACGCCAACAAACAACATCAAACAACCAATGTCTCCCAAAGATCACGCACGACTCACCCAAAGACTCTACACCACAACGTCCATCTTTCAAGTATGATTCAATATATTTCAAAGGAGAGTCTTCGGTTACCTTATTCTTCTCATAGGGAATACCATAAATGACTAGGTCATGAGAGGTATTGGTGACAACTCTGTTGTTGCTTGACTCCTCAATAAGCGATGTCGAGATGATTATCGGAGCTTCTTGTTGGGGTTCTTCAATAAGGGCGAGAGGAGGGGCAAGGTTTACGCTAGCATCCATCTCTTGGCTTGGAACTTTATCAAGGCCACTATGTAAGTAGCTCAAGAGAATTCCCATTAACGACCTCAAGGTCAATAACCCCGTTCATTGAACTTTTTTCTTTCTCAACCTTTTCAAATTTTTCGAGTGTGAAAGGGAGGGTTTGCTCGACAACTTCTTCTACAATGTCACTTGTTTGCTCCTCCACACCAAATGTTTCCTCAATCCAAGCTTCAACCATAGCCATTGTCGGACATTGCAAAGAATTGTGTCCCAAACGCCTATATTTGTCACACATTCGGGATTGACCATGAAGGTTTGAAGCAATGTTGTTCAATTGGACCTTAAGGTTCTCAAGAGTCCTCTCGATGGTGGAGAATCGATTGTCAAAAGTGGTTTTCAATGGTGGTACACCGATTCTCAATGGTTCGAATTAGAGGACTATGGTGACGACTTCATTTCCCTCGAGTGGAGCTATTTTCGCCATCCATATCGAGAAAAGGGTGAAGGACGGTATGTGTTTGGGATATTTTGTGGAGTTTGAGGCTTTTCTTTTGGTTGGCTTGTGTTTGGCTAAGGGTTCTTTGTGTTTTTCTCACTTGGGCATTTTATCGAACACCTTGCATGCACTATTTTCCACTTCTCCTTAAGCTTCAATATGCATCAAAATCAACAAACACAATAGCAATAACAACTTCTCCGACACACTTGGAGGCACAAGGGATGGGGAACACCAATATTCAATCAAATCCAACAAAAGACAACTCTACTAGTAATGAACAATAGAGAGATGAACAAAAACTCAAGCTAAGGCAAACCTTGAGCTCTGATACCAAATGGAGTGGTTCCTGATGCGCGGTGGATTGATGAATAAATATAGCTTGAGTTGTTCTTGTAGAGAAGATGGGTGAAAACCACTTGAAAACCCATGAACAATAGAATAGAGAGAGAAAGGTGCAAATCTCAATCACCCATGTTTGAACATCTCAATATTAGCCTTAAACTTGAATAATAATCAAAATCAACCAAGAACATAAACCTTGAACACCAAAGGCATTGGATATGATTTTGGATAAAGGATAGTCCACCGCCAAAACTTAGCACCCTATCATGACCATCATAAAGGAAACATCCACCAAATGATCAATAAAAGAATGACTTGCTAACACAACCATTAACAAATGGATAAAGTAAGAACAAGATTTTTGAGAGAAAAGGAAGAAAACCCTAACAATGCATTAGCATATCATTCATCAATATAATCTACCTAGAAAAGAGTGAAAATAAGGTATTTATACTAGGGCAAATAAATAACAAAAACACGACGTTTGAACCAGCAAAATACACAAAACAACACAGGTGTCGCAGGCGCGACGTCCCCTGTCGCGGGCGCGACAGCCCCCTGCCCGAACACTCTTTCGTCTGCCGCCGTGTGTCACGGGTGCGACGGCACTTGTCGTGGGCGCGACGTGCTCCTGTCACAGGCGTGACACTTCTTGTCGCGGCCGCGAGATCGTCCTGCTCCATTTCCTGGCTGGGTTAAAATGAAGCGTCGCGGGCGCGACGTTGTTGGTAACGGGCGCGACGCCCAGGCCAAACCGGCTTCGCGGGTGTGACAATGCTGACTCGAGCGCGACCTCTTGTTGTTTGCTGGCGTTGCTCCTCCCTTGAATCTTATTGCATTGGGGTACTTCTGAGCCTCAACACTCCTCATTCCCGGGACGACCCAGCCCGGTCCCACGGCCTCGGGGTCGGAAGCAAGCCTCGAGCCTCTCCAAGTTCGGCCAACGGGCAACTCGCATAAGCCAGTCCAACGTGACACTCACCACCCCACCCTTTACAAAGGTGTAATAGTTCGTGAAAGAGAGCGGTCGGGTGGGTTTCATGCTAGAATGTCGGGTCGGGATTTCCTCCTTCGTGTCACTTTTCGCAAACCCGGCTAAGGAAGCTCGGGCCCAAACCCGACATGGGTCCAGCTTCTAAGCAACTCACTCATTTTGAGCCTTCTGCTCTACCCCGTTTTTCTTCTGATTTCAACTTCTACAACTATTCTTATCCTTTCCTTCCATATCTTAAAACACATCTAACATTCACATTGATCATCCTAACATTACTCAGGATTCCTTTTCAAATATCTCTCCTATTTCTCCCTCAATTGATTCTTCTACAAATTCTCCTTCCATAAATTCTTCTTCCAATCAAATTTCAATCAATCAATATTTTACATCACCATCTCATCATTCTAATACTCATACTCAATCTCCTTTACCTACTACCACTACAAACATACCAACTTGTTGAAGACAGGGTCAAGGTCCTTCACCACGCATCCGCGAAGGACTTTAGGTTTTGATGAAAGCCAAAATCCGGAAAAGGGAAGTTATCTTATATTATATATTCTGACTATATATTCAGATTATATAATATATATTCGGATATAGTCTGATTGTGCGATTTATTTGTAGATATAAATCATAAGGAAAGCATAAGGAAAAGAAATCACGAGGATTGTGTAATCAAATACAAGACCAAAAGGAAAGAATTCGTTGGATGATTGATGATTGAGGAAGCATCAACAAAAGGAATGAATCAACAATGAAGGCAAGTTACCATTGGAATGACTCAAGTTCAAGCATCCAAAGCCCTCTATAAAAAGGACGATTGAAGAATTGAGAACTCATGCGATTCCACGGAAGTAATCGCGGAGTATGAAATGTGGTGGGATTTCTCCGAGTGTAACCAATGGTTCGGTGGTGAAGGTAGCCAGTAAAGGACCTCTGGTGAAGGTACAGCCATGGACCTTGGTGAACATTCGTTGTGTCCACATGTGGTGGAGAGATGGTGTGTAGCAGAGCCTTGACGGACTAAGGCTATGTGTGTTTGTGTTTCAATGTAATCCATCATGTTCCAAATCGCCGCTAGGGTTTTTCCTACGATGATCCTTTTCTATAGCTGACTCAAGGACATTCAGTCTTGGTCAATGATCCTATCAGTAACTGCCTTCGGGCTGTTACTTCTTGTTTTGTTTTGTAAGTGTAACTTGTTCTTTGATTGTTATAAATCTAATGAGGTATTTCAGTTACACTGTGTTTTGATCATTGGTTTCAAACCAAAGAAGTTTGCTCTAGCGTCCTTACCTAGTGTGTAGATCTTAATTGTGAACTTCACCCTCCTCTTGGGCTCCAACAAGTGGTATCAGAGCAAGTCCACTCAAGAAGAGACTAACCGCTCTATGGAAAAGATCACGGGGGATAGTGAAAACAACAAGGTAAGTTACGAACGTAGATGCATTCAGCTATAAGGACATTGATGAGGTAAAAAAAAATTAAATCATATTTCTTATGTCCTTCATCTGGCACAAACCTTGAGGTATTTCATCTGCAAACCATTCATTGATCAAATTGAATTATGGCATGAGTTGAGGGGGAGGACCCTCTCTTAGTACTGACAAGTTTATCAAGCGTTGCAGATTTCTAGACATCTAAAACATACTAGATGTTATATCAAGGGGGAGATTCCCTATTGACCTTGTGATAATCCAAAAAGGGAAAAAGGATTTATTGTTGCTGAATTTTATCTTTCATCAAAAAGGGGGAGATTGTTGAAGACAGGGTTAGGTCCTTCACCACGCATCCGCGAAGGACCTTAGGTTTTGATGAAAGCCAAAATCTGGAAAAGGGAAGTTATCTTATATTATATATTCTGATTATATATTCAGATTATATAATATATATATTCGGATATATTCTGATTGTGCGATTTATTTGTAGACATAAATCATAAGGAAAGCATAAGGAAAAGAAATCACGAGGATTGTGTAATCAAATACAAGACCAAAAGGAAAGAATCCGTTGGATGATTGATGATTGAGGAAGCATCAACAAAAGGAAAGAATCAACAATGAAGGCAACTTACCGTTGGAATGACTCAAGTTCAAGCATCCAAAGCCCTCTATAAAAAGGACGATTGAAGAATTGAGAACTCATGCGACTCCACGGAAGTAATCGCGGAGTATGAAATCCGGTGGGATTTCTCCGAGTGTGTAACTAATGGTTCGGTGGTGAAGGTAGCCAATAAAGGACCTCTGGTGAAGGTATAGCCAAGGACCTTGGTGAACATTCGTTGTGTCCACATGTGGTGGAGAAATGGTGTGTAGCAGGGCCTTGACGGACTAAGGTTGTGTGTGTTTGTGCTTCAATGTAATCCATCATGTTCCAAATCGCCGCTAGGGTTTTTCCTACGACGATCCTTATCTATAGCTGACTCAATTCACTACTAAGGTTGTGTGTGTTTGTGCTTCAATGTAATCCATCATGTTCCAAATCGCCGCTAGGGTTTTTCCTACGACGATCCTTATCTATAGCTGACTCAATTCACTACTACACAAATCACATATGGTAACAGCTGAAAACTATTACCATTAACTGTAATTCATTGGCTTATGTCTACGGCAACGCTTTTTATTCGTTATAATTGCAGCTGTAGTCGTAGCCTATCGTAACGGTTTTTAAGTATTTGGTAACAAAACAGTGACTGTTATACTAGGATTCAATGCTAACAATTTTTACCTATTGTAATGAAATTAATTTGATGCAATCATCTTTTGCATAATGCTTGAGTAGGTACTATTGACTCTATTGCAACGTATTTTGAAGCAAGCACAACAAATTTAGCTATAAGTCTGTAACTTTTGTCTCTATTGGAACAATATAGAAACAAGCACAAATTTGACTTTGTATTACATTTTTTCTAGTTAAGGTCACCAAATTCATAGGTCATTTACAACTGAAGAGAGTTTATTTATCCAACCAAAAATTCCAGCCACTATTGCAATGAACTTCGTACAACTTTGTTCTAAACTATACAAGGTATATGCTTACCTAAGAAATTTAGAAAAAGTTCTAAAGCTTCTAAAAAGATATTGAATCATACAAAATAGTTGCTCTCATCTATCTCTACCAAGTCAAGAATTAGAAGCATATAACAAGTCACCCAAAGTAGTCTACTTTGATGTGTTCTTTCATAAACTTTTCCTCCGTTTGTCCATTTCGCTTATTTCTGACATAGGGTTCGAAGTTGAGATTTTTTAGTCAGTTGCTCTTGATCTTGATTCTCGTTATCATTCTCTGCCTCTGTGCTACAATCTCTTCTATAGGACTCAAACTTGAGGAAGAGGGCTAAAGAATTTGTGGTGTATATCAGCCATATCTGCATTAGCATAACAATTTGTCACATGACATGAGAAAATAAAGGAATTTAAGAGATAAAGAAGAATGCGAACCCAAGAAGCAATGTGACCAGCAATTAGATTCTCTGCACATGGGAGATCAATAACGTGTTAGAGTTCCCTTTTAAACATAGTTAATTTGACTCCAAACCCCTTCTACTTTGTCCACAACATATCCATATATTTTCTCACAACCCAAGACACCAAGACTACCCTAAGTAACCATCAAAACCATGTCAAAATAGTGATCAAACCTAGGCGGAACACAGCTGAGATTTCAGGGCAAACACAGTTTAAACACTCACCAAAACCACATTAATTCAACACCAAACTCTCACACAAAATGTTCCTACACTTCAACTTGATTTTAGAGATCAAATTATATATGATGGAGTAGCACCAATATCCATTCACATCACCCAGATCATGTGCTCAAAACAAAAGCAAAATGGCAAGGTTCAGACAAAATACATGTAGCACCAATATACAAAAGGATAATGCAACAAAAGAACTAACAGCAGTAGGCACTAGGCTGCCACTTCCCAATGGCTAATGGAAGTTGGACATTCACAGTAGAAACCAACTTAGTTAAAGACATTTGGGTCGTACACAGCGGAGCATGAAGTCATATATTTCAAAGGGTATAGAAGAGATCAACATTACCAACTAGTATTTAGTGTTAGAGAACTCTTTCTTCCTTTGTTGCCACTGGTGCTCTTGCTCCAAGTGTGACAAGAACACTTCAAAGGATGACACAACATACCTATAGTCATCAAAGGACCATAGCTGCGTTGAATTGAAACCAAGTTGGTACGTGATGATCGATTAAGTCACAAGGCATAAAAAGTGATTCACCAAGGCCTAAATTCAGCTTCTACTTCACATATACTCACCCCTAGAGTATTCCTCCAGTAGCTAAGCCATAAAAAAAAAAAAAAAAAAAAAAAAAACACACAAATCGAACAGCAAAAAAGCCAGAACTAAATGCATAAAGGTTAGCTCAGAACAAGTGTAATTTAGTAGCAGATCAGTGCTCAATAGTTTTTTTTTTTTCCAATTCTTCTCATGTTTTTTTGGTGCAATATTGCACATTATTATACATACACTAGTGGGAAATAACCAACACAACGAAACAAGGGAAAGGGACCAAGTATCAAAATAACTTCATTGGAACCTAAAACAAACTCAAAATCAGGCTCACATTTCGAATCCTTAAAGCAATCAAAATAGAACCCGGATTTCCTTCTAGATTCGAGCAAGGGGAAGTATTATACAAACGACCATTATTTCCAGCCTTCATCCAACAAGAGCATTCCAGAGATTGAATTAGTCTACCTAGAAATCATGAACGAAGAGAAAGCAAACAAACTAATGAACAAACACAAAGCAATCAACATCAACAAGCAAACCAGAATTCATTAATATAATCGTAGTCAAGAACAACGCAACCTAGACATCAAATCTCAGACAAATCGAATGAATCCATAATTGAGGAACATAGAAGAAGAGAAGAAAACAAGTAACAAGAATTATGAGCATATATTAGAGCCCTAAATTCGACTGCCAGGTACTTAGAGAAAATCGAAAATAATCCTAGAATCATGAGATAATAATAGCCAACTAAAATTAAACGCCCATAAATTCGATCTAGAGCACCAAACTACTCAGAAAGTTCAATAACGAAACAAAATTCGGAGATAACAATTGAATTCGACGAAACCCTAAAATTCTACTCCTAAAACACGAATTGAACGAACTTCCAAATCAAAGTGTAAGTAACTCACCTTGGCTACCAAACCCAAACAACAACTCTAGATCTGTGTTTTGCGGTCGTCAGTGAAGTAGCAAAGCTGGACATGGATAACGGTGGGTGAAGCAAGGTGGGACGGCGAGCGGTGGACAACAGCAGGAAGCGATTGCCGATGGTGAATGACTATCTGAATGAGTGTGCGGCGCACAATGGTTGCCGTCAAGACGCCGGTGATGGCGGCCAGTGGGCGTGGTGAATGTGCCAGTTGTCTGGGAGGGTGGGTGAGAATGGGGCTTGTTGTGTCTCGCAGGTTGCGACTCACTGTCGAACAGAAAAGGCTCAAGTAATTATTAATGGGTAAATTTCTACATAAGTTATAAATGATCAACCTTCTATCCCAATGTTCTTCATTATGTTATAAATATGATAAAAAATGTTGCAATAGGAAACCAAAAGCTAACATTTGTTAATTATGTTAGTAATACCTATAAACGGTTACAATTGCTATCATGAACTTAACAAAGTTTATGGCCACAAAATGTGTTACTAAAATTGTTAGGAAAAGTTAAGCTTTGTAACACATTTGAATTGTTACGGAGTAAATGTTAGCATATGCATTGTATGTGGTAGTGCAAGGACATTCAGTCTTAGTCAGTGATCCTATCAGTAATTGCCTTTGGGCTATTACTTCTTGTTTTGTTTTGTAAGTGTAACTTGTTCTTTGTTTGTTATAAATCTAATGACGTATTTCAGTTACACTATGTTTTGATCATTGGTTTCAAACCAAGGAAGTTTGCTCTAACGTCCTTACCTAGTGTGTAGATCTTAATTGTGAACTTCACCCTCCTCTTGGGCTCCAACACTACTGTTTCAGATGTTAATGTCAAAAGATCATCTAAACAAAAAGCTACTCCAACTTGGCTAAAAGATTTTGTTTGTCCATCTAAATCTAAAACTACAACAGCACCTCATACACATCAAAACCAAACAAGCAGCTCACCATCTCTTTCACCCTCATTTTTCTCTCATGCTAATCTTGCTCATCTTTCCAATCCCTGTACGGTCTCTCTTGCTAATGTTATGCAACATCCAAAACCAAATACATATGATCAAGCTAAGTTATACCTTGAATGGGTGCAAGCAATGAATCAAGAATTACTTGCTCTGAAACAGAATCAAACTTGGTCTCTTACTGAATTACCAGCTGGGAAGAAGGCCTTGACCTCTAAGTGGGTTTTTAGAACCAAATACACAACCTGATGGTTCTGTTGAAAGGCATAAAGCTAGGGTTGTGATCAAGGGATTTGAGCAAGTTCAAGACAAAGATTATGAGCATACTTTTTCTCCTGTAGCTAAGCTGAACACTGTGAGGTTGTTTATTGCTTTAGCTACTATGCATGCATGGGATCTTCACCAATTGGATATACACAATGCATTCCTACATGGGTTCATTGATGAAGAGGTTTATATGGTTCCTCCTTAAGGGTACAAAGCTGCTAAAGATGGCCAAGTGTGCAAATTACAAAAAATCTCTATATGTGCTTAAACAAGCCTTTCGACAATGGAATATTGAGCTGACTAAGTTTATGGTTGGGAAAGGATTTCAACAATCTAAAGCTGACTATTCTTTGTTTAGTAAGGTGAATGCTGACAAAGTTGTTCATGTTCTTGTGTATATATTTTGATGATTTATTGATCACAGGAAATGATTCAGCTTCTATTGCTCCATTAAAACAAGATCTGCATTCATCTTTTACCATAAAAGATCTTGTCTTAGTAAGATACTTCTTGGGTATAGAGATTGCTCGTTCTTCTTCTGACACTCTCTTAAATTAGCACAAGTACATCTTAGACATTTTATCTGATGTTGGTTTAATAGCAGCTAAACCTGCACCTTTTCCTCTACCAAATGGGCCCAAGTTATCTACTGATCATGGGGAAATTTTAGAGGATCCTTGGGTGTACCGAAGACTTATTGGCAGATTGCTCTATTTGAATCTAACAAGACCTGGCATATCTCATGCAGTTCAACATCTTAGCCAATTCCTACAGTTACCAAGAAAGCCACATTATGATGCTCCAATTCATGTCCTCAGGTATCTCAAAGGGACAATTGATACAGGCCTGTTTTATCCTAGAAACAGCAAAATGGAGATCAAGGCATTTTGTGATGCAGATTAGGTAGCTTGTAAATTTTCTGCCAGATCTCTAACAGGGTTTTGTATCTTCTTTTAGTATTCTTTGATCTCTTGGAAGACAAAAAAGCAGAAGACAGTGGCTAAATCTTCTGCTGAAGCTGAATACAGGAGCATGTCAGCAATAGTGTCTGAACTTGAATGGATTGTTCATCTTCTTTAAAACTTTCACATTCGATGCCCTCTACCTATTCCTTTCTTTTGTGACAACAAAGGTGCTATTCATATTGCAACAAATCTTGTGTTTCATGAACAAATGAAACACTTAAATATTGATTGTCATTATACACATGATAAAATCATTGAAGGGCTTATTCAGACACAACACATTAGCTCTCAAGAACAGATAGCGGATATCCTAACAAAATCTCTTGGAGAGGCTCAACATCAATATCTAGCTTCAACGCTTGGCTTGGTTGCTTCTCCACCAATCCCACCTTGAAGGGGGAGGGGCATGTAGACTAAGTTGTATTTGAGGTTGTTAGTTTGTTAAATTCTATTAGCATTATGTTCTAGGGTGGTTAGGTGTTTAGCTAATGTGTATTCTTGGTTGCTCTTGTAATCTATGTACTATATATACCCTTGATGTATTCTACATTCAATCAAGTCAACTTGAATGCATTTCTCTCCCTCTCTCAAGACTTTTCACAATTTTATATGTGACATTATATTGATAGAATTTAATCAATTATATCATTTTTTAATTAAACAATTAAAATTGTGGAACTGAGATAGGCCAAGACTTTAATTTTTACGGTGATGACAAATAAGCTTGTTGTAGATTAGGTATTTTAACCAATCTAGGAACATAAACCTTTCATTAGTTTAAGATTGTGTTTGGCATTAGCATTTAGGTTAGTGTTTAGCATCTTGACTAAATCAAAACTCTAATTGCATAAATATTGGTGGTCGGTAAGCTAGCGTTTAGCGTTTTTAAGGAGCGTTTTGAGGAGCGTTTAGCGTTTTTAAGGAGCGTTTTGAGAAATGTTAATAAAGTTAACGTTTAGCATATGAAGTAACATTTTATAACTTTCGGTCAAAAAATACCCTTTGAAAATTTTATCTTTGGAAATTATTGATGCTATTTTATATCAATTCACATTAATATGTTAATCCAACCGCTAAATTTACCGAACAACTCATTTAAATAGTCATCTTTTATTCGTTACTTAAATTGTTATCCGCTGCTTAAACTGCTATTCGCTGCTTAAACCTCCATCCGCTATCTAAAACACTAATTTTGTAGAACAGGGCCTAAATTAAATTAAGGTCCTAACTAGACTTATCGATTCAGGGGGAGGGTCACTTTTGGGTCAAATGTATATTGGATTCGGTAAATACTGGTCAAGTGTCTATTGGATTTGGATAAATATGGGTCGGAGGAATTCAGATTTGGGTTGACTTTACAGGTCATGGCAAGTACCCTTTTCTCATTCACTTATAACTAATAAAATTGATTTTAGATACCCGAAGATGCCTACGTAATGTACCATTCCATTTCAAGTTCCACCACCACAGTATATCAACTAGATCTATATATTGGTAATGTCGGTGAGCCCACAGGATAGATCACCGCTTTCTAAAACTTGACTGAACGACCTTCAACTATCCACCAATGCCTTATCCACCATATCTCCTTTAAATCCTATTTTCTTGAGTAGATACTAGATATATTCATAATCGTCCCAATATTGCTTAAAGTTATTGAACATATAAAGTCGATTCAATCGTTTTCCCTACTCTTTTCCCCGTTTTTATCGCTGAAAATATTTAACTGTATTATCTGTCTCTAACTCACTATTTAAAGAAGAATAAAGGCAAATGAGTTCATATGTCTCTAATATGATACATTTTGGTAGATAAAAGTTATCATTAGGAGTAAATAGGTACAAAAATGTAAAGTTTTAAAGTAAAAAAAGAAAAGTATAATAAAAGTATAGGAGTGTAAGGTTTTTATTGATTTGATACACGGGTCGGATAGTTTCAAGTTCGGGTTTGGTTGGGGCCACTAAATTTGTGGACTTTCAGGTTCAGTTAATTTTTAGTTTCGGGGCGAGGAATCATGTTCAAAACCTAAAAATTTTGGGTTGGTTCGAATTGGCCCAGTTTCTGCCAGGTCTAGTCCTAACTAATTCAATGCTTAGAATATTTCTTTGTTTAGGTTCCGTTTCGCCATTTTTATGTTTGTTGGATTTTTCATAGTCCAAAGAGCTAAATACAATAAGGGTGTGTTTGGTGCAAAGGAAAACTATTTTCTTGGAAAATGATTTTCTTAGAAAATGAATTATCATTTGATATTTTCCCGTATTTGGAACACAGGAAAATGATTTTCATGGAAAATAATTTTTACATGTTTGACAATAAGGAGACAGAGATTAAATGCGTGTGAGAGAGAGAGAGTAGTGGAGAGAGAGCGAGAGAGAGAGAGAGAGAGAGAGAGAGAGAGAGAGAGAGAGATAATTAAAATGGGTGTAATTAGATAGAGTGGTGGAGAGAGAGAGAGAGAGAGAGAGGAGAAATATCAAAATGGGTGCAGAAGAGAAAGTGGTGGAGAGAGAAAAATGAGAGAGAGAGAGAGATTAAAACACGTGTATGAGAGAAAACAGAGAGAGAGAAAAAAATATTAAAACGAATGCAGGAGAGAGAGTGGTGGAAGAGATAAAAACGAGAGAGAGAAAGAGAGAGAGAGAAGATGTAAAAACGGGTGTATGAGAGAGAAAAAGATGAGAGAGATATTCAAATCGGAGCGTGAGAAAGAATGTTGGGGAGAGAGAAAAAAAGGAGAGAAAAAGAGAGAGAGGGAGAGAGAGAGAAAGAGAGGGAGAGAGAGAGAAAGAGAGGGAGAGAAATGATTGTCATTTGGTTGGAGTCAAGAAAATAATTTACAAAGGATGTGGGAAAATCATTTTCTTGGAACGGAGGTAGTATTCATTTTTCTTATTCTTGTAGCTTCCATGCGTGACTCAATTTGCACATGGTCAAAAGGTTGACTAATTCGCAAATTAATATAAAACTATTCACTTAAATTTACTGTGAGAATGACGTCATTCTCACATAGTGACCGTTTTAATACATTCCTATGATTTTTTTAAATAAAAATGTGATTAATCTATATAGTTATAATGACAATCTATGTGGGACCCAGCAAATACTGCAACGAAAGCTTTTCAAGGAGTCTCAACCAATCACAATTAAAAAAAAAGGACCCAATTTTTAATAATTTTTGATTTTATTTTCAATCAGATTTTATTATAAACCTATGCTGCTTGGGCTCTGACACAATTTACAGTTGTTCCATAACTATTTTAAATTTAATTTTATTTTAGAATTAAAAAAACTATTACAAATCTCATATTGCTTTAGACTTTGATAATGTTTCCAACTGTTCCATATCAATACATATTATAATAGAAATCATTGTGGGTCTCGGAAAATAGAGCCAAGGGAGTGACTGTAGAGAAATTGGTCAATCATAACGTATACAATTATTTTTTTTACTATTTTCAATTTTTTTTAATTTCAATCTAGATTTTATTTCAAAATTAAAAAAATAGAAAGTATCACCAATCCTTGGCTGCTTTGGACTCTGAATTAAATTATTTCGGTGTTGCCTATAAAAATAATAATAATAATAATAATAATAATAATAATATATATAATTATAATGACAATCTATGTGGGACCCAGCAAATACTACAACGAGAGCGTTTCAAGGAATTTCAGCCAATCATAATTAAGAAAAATCCAATTTTAGGATCCTTTTTAATAATTTCAGAAAATCATATAATTAATTGATGAAAATCAAAATCGCAGGACACTGACAATATTTTCAATAATATTTAATTTATTTTCAACCGAATCTTCATTGAAAACTAGGCTGCTTGGGACTCTAACCCTATTTTCAGCGGTTATATAACTGTTTCGGAATTAATCTTATTTTAGAATTAAAAAAATAAACTATTACGAATTCCATATGGTTTAAACTTTGTTCACGTATACAACTGTTCTATATTCCAACAATATTCGGCACAATGAGGCTAGGTCAACTACATTCTTTACTTTTTTGAAAACATATAAACGCAGCACTCTCACAAACAAGCTAGAAACACAATTGTTCTTCGCAGTGTTTGTTTCAATTGATTATTGCATTCCCAATTCATTCTCATTAAGGTATGTATCAAGTCACTATTATGTATATATTCAAACCTATTGCGTTTTACATTAATTGCGACGATTGTAATTGATATATTCAAAAACTATTTTGAATTTCTGCAGACTCAATTCACATCACGGACTTGATATACTCGAATTGCGACGATTAAGGTAAGCACATAAACCTTTATTACATCGCATTCATTATACTCGCTTTCACTATACCTTATATTCGAATCTTTTCAAGTTTACCTTATTCAAATTCACTTTATTTGCCTTCTTTGTAATTTTCGTATTCAAATCTTGATATAATTAATTACTGTTAGAACTTCTTAAAGACACATATCCCTTTATTTCATCGCATTCATTATACTCTTTTTCACTATACCTTATATTCGAATCTTTTTAAGTTTACTTTATTCAAATTCACTATATTTGCATTAATTTACGTATTCAATCACTTTCTCCCAAGTAAATTAGATAGACATACTTACCTTCACAATTGAGATACGTTTCTGAAGTAGCTCCAATATGAAGCCAACAACAGAATGCTTGAACCATCACAAGTAGCTCCAATATAAAGCCAACAACATAATGCTTGAACCATCACCGCAAACCCTATAAAGTCCTCCCCCCAATCTGTAGGGCCCTTACCCCCCACCACCATTATTCACAAATCCACCCCCATATTACAATAGAATTACAAAAGAAAATACATACATCACAATTGTTACATCATTAAAATTACATACACAAACCAGACTTCCTAAATCTCTTTCGCGTCCACTAACTTGATAGCCTCCAAAACAATAACCATTGAATCCAACGGATTGAAAATACAAGTAACAAAAAGGTTGCCATATTAAACATGATGGGTTTTTAGGGTTTAGGATATTCATTAGGATTTAGCTTTGATATAAAATGCCTATGTTAACTACAATTACTGAGATAAATGTTAATTAAGGGAGTTTTCTGAAATTAATCCCAAAAGAAGATAAATATTGTTTTTGGGATTTTAGAATAGACACAACCCCACCAAGTTAGTGTAAACAACCAACCAAATCAATATAATCAATATAAACTATTATATAAGAAGCCTATGTTAATTACAATTCCTGAGATAAAGACTGACTTAATATCAATAACAAAAACCGACCAATGCAAATAATCCCAAAAAAATGTCAAATAGAACCAAAAACAAATTTTTTTTAAAAAAAATACATTATGAAATTAATACCAAAAGGAAGTTTTCTGAAATTAATCCCAAAAGAAATTAAATATTGTCTTTGGGATTTTTGAATAGATAAAGACATAACCCCACCAAATTAATATAAACAACCCAACCAAATCAATATAATCAATATAAACAACCACACCAACATTATCAATATAATCAATACAATCCCAAAAAATAAGTTAAATATTGTTTTAGGGATTAGGGATATTCATTGATGGCTTATTAGGGATTAGGGATTCTATAAAAATAGGGCATCTACATAAAAAAAAACCCATCAAATTAATATCATTACAATAGAATCAACCTCAAGTAATAGTTGTCAAAAGGGTCACAAAATTCATGTTCCCACCAAATCAATATAGGTATAAACATCTGATTTAGAATGTTCAACGATATCATCAATAAAATTTCATGTATAAAATTAGGGGCAAACCAACTTTTCAAGAAGAAAAAAACTGCTCAATTGAATAAATAAGAACAGAAGGCAAAATTTCATAATTAAATAAAATTAGATTATTATTTCCAAAAAAAACAAATTTAAAAAAATCAATGAACTGGATTATAAATGTATTTTCTAGACAAGGGATATTGAGAAAATCATATTGAAATGAAATATTTCTTCTAAATAAAGAGGGTTATTTCCATAATAAACAAGGATTTAATTCATGACCTATATTATATAAGTCATTTTTTAATTTTATAAAAGTCATGTATAATAATTTTATATTCCATCCATTTTTTGATTAGTCGTAAACCATATAATTAATCTCCAAAATTAAATTACACTTACACAAAATTAAATTAAACCCTAAAACGAATATAATAAGATTTAATTGTGTAAACCCCTCTCAAACGTAAAATTTCTAATTGTTATTACAGTTTTAATATATTATATCCGAACAAACCCCAAAATGTAAAATTTTTTTGTTTTGATAATTGTATGACAAAACGAATATATTACCTTCCTTGTTTATATTAGTCTTGAAAATTCACAAAAAAAAAGAGTGATTGTTATCTATTAAATTTCTTCATACTAATTTGTTTTTGATACAATTATTGATAGTATATAAAGTAAAATTTTTACAACTGTATTGTTTATTACTTTAACTATACCCAGTTATGGATCTTTCAAAAATGATATTAAATGAAATAGTAATCCATACCTTTATACTTCCAAATGGCAAAACTGTATAAATTTTCAAAAGTACATTTCGTTTTGTATTTGTTAATACAGCAAAATAATAATTACTTTTGAAATTTTATAATAATAAATAGATAAAATAATAAGGGTTTGTCATCTCTCAAAACAGATCCATACAACATAGAAAAATATTAAAATTTCAAAAGTAACTTTATATTCCTACATTACTTTTATAGAATAAGATTTTTTAAAAAATCAATATGAACTGGAATATAAAGATATATTTTCTAGACAATGGATATTTTAAAAATCATATTGGAATGAAATAGAAATATATCTTCCAATCCCAAAAGAATATAAATATAAGACTATATCAAGATTGATACTACTTATTTTAAAATCATGATAAATATGATTACTAGATTGATAATGATACTAAAGTATGAAGACTAAAATATCTAAAATATCAGAAAACATACGAACGTACAATTAGTGGAATATTATATCAAAATCAATTGCTTTTATCTTGATATAGTCATATTCTACTGATTTAGGGCTTCAAGATTGGTATGGGCATTCAAGATTGATACTGATACTACAAAACGCAAACAATTAGTATAATAAAATATCAAAAATCAGTTGCTGAAATGAATGGGATACGGATAATATAATTGAGAATATGATAATTATGAAAAGATGGTATACTTACCTGGATTGAAGATATGAAGAAGCTGAATCTCATTGAAATAAAGCAGTAGACCCAGATCTGGAATCAGTTGATGTGCATGTGAACTTTTTCGATCAAAATCCACAAAAATAAAAATAGATTAGTCACGAAATAAATGAATCAGGAAGAAAGAAAATTACAAAGAAAATCGCTAAAGATTCAGAATCAAGATACAAAATAGATTGAAATCATGTACAAATAACGAATAAAACACAAAATTAGAAACAGAATTACTCAAGAAATCAATGGAACGGGAAGCAAGAAATCACTAAAGAAAATCGCTAAAAATAGAAATCAATCACTAATTGAAAACTAATCTTAGAAATTAAGTCATAATCTCAGAAACTTACATGAGAAGCTATAGAAGGATGCATTCCTTCTACTCATCAAAGCCATTTCTCTTCAAATCACACCAAAACCACGATACAATAAAAAAAAATGACAACATCACAATAAATACATATAATATATATAGAGACGGACAATTTGGTTCACATAGAGAACAAAAGGCTCATACCTGAAACTACCGCCGTTCAAACCGTGATGATAAAGACACCGCCATCGTTCAAACTAAGATAGGAGAATTAGATCTGAAATGGTTGGGTTTTCGGTTCTCATACCGACCATTTCAGATCTGAAATAAAAAGAAATGATGCTTTTAAATGGAGAGCCATCGTTCAAATGGAGATAGGAGAATCAGATCTAAAATGGTTGGGTTTTCGGTTCTCATACCGACCATTTCAGATCTGAAATAAATAGGGAGAAACGATGCTTTTAAATGGAGAATCAACGACGGAGAAGATGATTGTGAGGGAAGAACCGATGAAGGAGAAGGGAAGGATTTCGTTGTCTGAAAGACGACAAGGAATGGGTTGCATCGAAGTTATGATGGGGCGATTGTGAGGGAGATGTGAGGGAGAAGGCGATTGTGAGGGACCGATTGATGTTTTGCTATCTGAGAACGCCGACGAGAAAGGGAGAATGGAGAGAATGGAGGTTAGGGTTTATTGAGGGAGAGAGATTGTGAGGAAGAAAAGATTAGGGCGAGGAAGCGAGGAGGGAGAAAATGAAGGAGTGTTGTCTGAAATATCATTTGTGCTTATATAAAGCGGTATAAAACTCAGTTAGGGTTAGGGTTTAGGGTTGGATTTGGGCTGTATATTTGGGCCGGTCATTAATTAGTATATAGATTCACTATAACCCATCTATATAACAACATTCATTTTATATAGATTTGGGTAGGTTATTAACATATTCTATTGTATTTAGCTAACCCAAATTAAACCTATGAATTTAACATTTTATTTATCAGATTTCTTATAAGGGAAGGTCTATGGTAGTCAACTTTTTTTTAACTACCGTAGTTCAATTCAATATTAGGCGTTGATTATAGATAGAATAATTCTAACCATTGATTTAATTTTCCTTAAAAATAAAAAAAATGATTATGATGTTTTCCAAATTCATTCTTAACAGATCGACGGTTTATATTGATTGACTACGGTAATCGGAAAAAAATTAACTACTTTATAATTTTTCTTCTTATAAACCAATTCACCCCTTGGATTAAACAAAGTTGCATAGAATTTGCATCACCAATTCACCCATATAGGGATATTATTTAACATTTATTTTATATTATGCGCAAATATTTTTCTAGTCATCTTCTTTGGATTTGTAACTCTTTCCAATCCAATCAATCCAAACCTTACACAATTTCAAAAAACAAATCCTCTCTAAAAGCACAATTCCCCAAAAAAATATCATACCTTATCCAATCCAATCCATTCAAACCTCATTTTATCCAATCCAAATTGATACCATTTTTCCCCCAATGAAATTCTTTTTACCTTTCCTTTTCATTTCCATACACATATCTATGTTAGTAACTTTATTCAACTTTAGCATACGGGCTAACAAATAAAAATTGTAAGATTTTTATATAAAGTTCCAACAATATTAACTGACGTTAATGTTACCATATTGTACCAAATTTACAATTCATTTTAAAGCATTTCTGAAAATTATATAAAGTGTTTTAATGTAATCATTTTTGGAATGTATATATACGACTTATAACAATTGTCCAAAACAACATGATATTTGAATTTGTTTATTATAACCAATTTTAATATATATATATATATATATATATATATATATATATATATATATATATATATATATATATATTATAGATACTATCTCAGAATGTTGTTGCATGTTGTTAAGGGAGCCACGTCATATGAGGACATCAGAACTGTTGACGGTGTTGTTTACTCAACATATAAAGAAGCATGCGTTGCTCGGGGCCTCCTTGATGACAACAACGAGTGGATGCATGCCCTATCAGAGGTGTCCACCTGGGCTACGGGAATTGAGCTAAGGACCATGTTTTGTTCGATGCTTATGTTCTCCGAGGTTTCTCGCCCTCACATACTATGGGAACAACATTGGGAAGACCTTACGAATGACTTATATATGAGGGAAATTCAGAATATGGGAGGGTCTCTGCGTGACATCAGTGTCGAACAGAGGAAAAACCTTGGCCTATGTGAGATTGAGGTGATCTTAAACAGAAATGGTCGATCTCTAAAGAACTTCCCCCCTATGCCCTTACCTTCTGATGATATGATGCGTCGAGTAGGTAATAGGCTCATACGAGAACATCTTGCTTATGACCAGTATGAAGAGGTCAATGCCCTTGGTACGTTATTACCGACCTTAAACTCGGACCAGATACGAATTTTCCGTATGGTCACTCATTCATTTGAAAACGGTAACACTGGACCCATCTTCGTTTATAGTAGTGGCGGAACTGGGAAAACCTATCTTTGGAAAGCTATCATCACATACTTCAGGTCGAAGAAGTTGATCGTCCTATCGGTCGCGATATCAGGGATTGCAACTCTTCTGTTGCCTATGGGGAAGACAGCCCATTCCATGTTTAAGATTCCAATTGACGTACACGAGACGTCTACATGCTCCATATCGAAACAGTCTGATCTGGCCATGCTAATTATGGAGGCGTCCCTTATTATATGGGACGAAGCCCCAATGGCGCATCGGCATACCGTAGAGGCTGTGGAGCGATCGTTGCGTGATATTTGTAGCCGAGATGAGCCTTTCGGAGGAAAGATGGTCATTTTTGGTTGTGACTTCAGACAGATTCTTCCCGTTGTCATGAAGGGAAACAGAGCTGACATTGTTGCATCGTCGCTGCCGAGGGCTACGTTCTGGCGTTGTTGTAGTGTGCACCATCTTACCATCAACATGCGTCTGCTACAACCTAACTTAACACCCGATCAGCGTAACCGTTTGCATGCCTTTTCCCAGTGGACATTAGCTATTGGCAATGGCTCCATACAAGGCCACGCATTGTTAGGAGCTACCGAGCCGGATTGGATAGAGATTCCAGATGAATTTCTGATCAACAACGATCGTGATGGCCTTCAAAAATTGTATGTTGCAATATCTCGGGTGACATCCCCTACGGGCCTAAGGTTTCTGATATGCAATAAGAGGGGCGTACCTTCCAATATGACCAAAAATATTGTATATCGAGAAGTCTTTAACGACATCCAACAGTCTTGGTTAGTCAATTTATATCCCTGGTTGTGTTTTACCGTCGTTCAACTTATATTCCTGCAAATATGGTTTGATTGTGAATCCTTTACTTTACTCATATGACCTATTTCATGGCCTTACGCGTATATTGTGCACTGAAATCATCACTGCAGATATGAGTGACAATGACTGGGTGTTGCGTAGTGCACCGATAAGCAGCCTCAGCCCAGCCGGTTCATTTGTCCCGTTGGTTGGTCGCCTTATGCGATCGATGGCCGTGCGTCAGTGTGGACGTCATCGTGAGCGGAAGCTTATCTTCATGGATCGCATGGTATTGCTTATGCCAAGTTTCTTTTTGAACTCATTCTTTCTGGAAATCACATTGCTTACTGATTTTGCGTTTCTCTTACAGGATGACCAGATAGTTGTCGTTATCCAGGGTGATGACTTGATTGCTAAATGGATAGATCGACTTACACCTGGCGTCATCTACCACTTCATCGGTCTTTCTGTTACATGTGCCACGCCGTTTGAGAAGAAACTAAGTGATAATCGATTGAAATTGGTATTTACACCCAACACGCATGTAATGGATGTCATACCAGAATGTCCCCACATTCCGGTCCAATATCGCGCTCCGTTCCTTCCCTTCGTTGAGGTCCCCAACCATGTGGGCAACTTCATAGGTCTATATATAGTGTTCACAATATACATTGTATATTATTCTCACTCTTCATTTTTTTTTGTTTTATGTCAATGTCTGCCTATTAACCATGTATTTGCATGTTCTGTGTTCATGCAGATGTTATTGGTGTTGTCGTCACTGCAACACTGCCTGCAGTGACTCACAAGCGAACCACGGGCCCTAATCCTATAGTCATCAGGACTGTGCGCCGACAATTACTGTTATGTGACAAGAGGTATCTATTTCAATTATAGATTTGCTTTACTTATGCTTTGACGTTTGGTATAATCTCATTACTTGGGGTTGATTGTTCCGTTTGTATGTGCAGGATGCATCTTTTGTTGATTACAATATTTGATGATTTCGCAGAAATTGAGGGTAGTAGACTCTATGAAGATCTTGACGGAGACAACGTACTACTTGCTTCGAGAGTCAAAGTTGGTTCTTATCAAGGTAATGTTACATACTAATTTCATTTCCTACCCCACTCTCTTACGTAATATTTTATTAACTCAATGTATCATGTTTCCTCAATTATCTCAGGAACAACGTCGTTACCGACCATACCCCGTAGTTCGTTGATGATTGTTCCTAGCATTTCGGAAACGGATGCCTTGGAATCATGGTACGTTAACCATTTCTTTTACTGAATTGTTCAATTTTCGAAAGTTCTTCGTTTTATAATTTTTATCCTCCCGCATGTTAGGTTCGAATTATACGTTGTTGAACGGCGCCTCAAGTGGATGTGTTATAAGCCATTGCACATAGCTGACTTGCAAATATTTTACTCTGCTCGAAGTATTCCACTTTCGGGGTTTATACCTGCGGTAGATGTATGTATTTTCATCAATACCATTCATGATCCATTATCCATTATGTGGTTAACCTTAAGTATACTCGCACTAACAATGTACTATTTCGTGGTTTGTAGGTTAAATACTATCGTATTCTTTCGTTTGCCTTCATAGATCATATAACATACGATGCTTGCACTGTGTGCAAATGTCGTGCCATCACGTGCGAATCCCCGTTATGGGAACTGCAGTTGGAAGATGATGTGTCGTTCTGTACATGTTCTGATCCTAACTCGACCATGAAACAATAACCCTTATGTTATCAATTAATCCACCATTTTTCATTGTGATTACATATTTGAATTACACACAAAACCAATTATCCACCACAAATCTTTTTTCCTAACCCATTTCTTTCTTCTGAAGATTTATCTTCGAAGTCACGTTGCGAGATTGTAGTGGCACCAAATCATTCACCGTTTTCCATGAAGGTGCACAGATATTGTTGCACAGTAACAAACAAGATTTGGATGCCTATGCCGCACAGGTTATAGCACGAATTACATTTCTTATAAAACTTTAACACCGTTTCCTTATAATAATTACCTAATTTATTATTTACTATTATTCCGTACAGCCCGAACCGGATCTAACCATGGCGGCTTATATAGATTTGCATCAGCAACAACACAGCAAGCCATGGTGGTTCATCATATATCCTCCAGGTCCCGATGGGAGGGTCACGACTGATGTGTTGTGTAGTCTATTTCGGCTTATCGTCCCATGTTCTGAGGATTGGGATGAAGAACTTATTCACATGCGCAACACCTTCCGGTACAAAGGGTACACACCTTTCACACTTTAACTTTCATATTTATAGTTTGTTTCATAAAATTTTACCACTGCTTATACGATAATTTAAAATTTCAGGTCGACGTAAGGTAGATGATGCATCATGCAACTCACCGTGGTCGACGTTCATTCACATTTTAGGAAATTTTCTATTACTGAATTACATGTTTTGTCGAAACAATTTATCATGATGTTTTTCATATAACAATTTCATTAATATTTCGTTTGGTTTATTTGTATGGACAACTACTTATCCATGACTTTTATAGAATTTCAGAAGTAGCTAATTGAGTTCGCTCCGTGCATCTCACGGGTTGAAGCCTAGTAATAATAATAATAATGATAATAATAATAATAATGATAATAATAATAATAATAATCTATATATTATAATAGAAATCATTGTGGTTCCCATGAAATAGAGTCACGGGAGTACTGTAGGCGAATTGGCCAATCACAACTTAGAAAATTTTTTTTTTTCTATTTTCAATTTTATTTTATTCTCAATCCTTATTTTATTTTAAAATTAAAAAAAACAGAAAGTATCACTAATCCTTGACTGTTTTGAACTCTGAATTAAATTATTTTGGTGCAAATAACAGTAATTATAATAATAATAATAATACTAATAATAATAATAATCTATATTCTATATATTATAATTGAAATCATTATGGATCCCATGAAATAGAACCACGGTAGTGATTGTAGGGAAATTGGCCAATCACAATGTAGAAAGTTATATTTTTTTTCTATTTTCAATTTTTTTTCTCAATCCGGATTTTATTTTAATATTTAAAAAACTAGAAAGTATCATTAATCCTTGACTGCTTTGGGCTTTGAATTAAATTAATTTGGTGCAAATAACAGTAATTATTTTTGTGTTTTCATAATAATAATAATAACAATAACAACAACAACAACAACAACAATAATAATAATAATAATAATAATAATAATAATAATCTTCTATATATTATAACATAAATCATTGTGGGTCCCACGAAATAGAGCCACGGGAGTTACTGTAGGGTATATAGTCAATCACAACTTAGAAAATTATTATTTTTTCTATTTTCAATTTTATTTTATTCTAAATCCAGATTTTTTTTAAATTATAAAAACCAAAAAGTATCACTAATCCTTGACTGTTTTAGACTCTGAATTAAATTATTTTGGTGCAAGTAACAATAATTATAATAATAATAATAATCTATATTCTATATATTATAATAAACATCATTATGTGTCTCGCAAAATAGAGCAACGGGAGTGACTGTAGGGGAATTGGCCAATCATAACGTATAAATTATATTTTTTTACTATTTTCAATTTTTTAATTTCAATTCAGATTTTATTTCAAAATTAAAAAAATTAGAAAGTATCACTAATCCTTGACTATTTTGGACTCTGAATTAAATTATTTCGGTGTTGCCTATAATAATAATCTATATATTATAATAGAAATCATTGTGGGTCTCACGAAACAGAGCCACGAGAGTGACTTAAGGGAAATTGACCAATCACAACGTATAAAATTATATATATTTTTTATATCTTCAATTTTTTTTATTTTCGATCTGAATTTTATTTTAAAATTAAAAAACCCAGATAGTATCACTAATCCTTGATTGTTTTGGACTCTGAATTAAATTATTTTGGTGCAAATAACAGTAATTATTTTGGTATTGCCGATAATAATAATAATAATAATAATAATAATAATAATAATAATAATAATAATCTATATATTATAATAGAAATCATTGTGGATCCCACGAAATAAAGCCACATGAGCGTTTCTCGGAGTTTAGACCAATCATAGCACAGTAAATTGTATTTTATTTTCAATTTCTTTCTATATTTTATTTACAATTAAAGAAATTAAAAAATATATCCTTAATCCACGTCTGCTTGACATCACTTAAATTCAAAACGAGTTCTACTAAATCTCAAACAGTAGTGTTCAATTTTAATTTAAATTGTATTTTATTTTATGTTTCTTTCCACATTTTATTTACAATTTAAGAAATTAAAAAATATATGGTTAATCAATCTTATCGCAGTTCAGAATTATATATACCTAATCCTTTACCTTCCTCATCAATAAGTTTCACATTCATAAACGTTTTCCTCTATATTCATCAATATGTTTCACATCCATGACTGTTATAAAATTTCAAAAGTAACTAATTGAGTTTACTCCGTGCATCGCACGGGTTGAGGCCTAGTAATTTATTAAAAGGTAACTTTTATAAGAGTCAATCCAAATAAATTATTAGTCACCCATATATTCATTAATAATCACCACAATAGTATACGTATTACGATAAATTTATGATATGACATTAATAAATAAAATTAATTATTGTTATTAATTATATTTCGCTCTAATATATATGTGCTCTTATGGGATTCAATCAATTACTCCATGTTGGGATCAAGACATTAATAAATCTTTGTATTTCCTACAATTTACTCGTTTATAGAGAATTATTTTAAATTTGAGCAAATTTAAATTTATACATATCTCTTCATATATTTCTGCAAATAATATTTTTTTTTGGGAAAGCAAATAATGAGTTTTGGTAGACAGGTAGAGTTAGACTTTATTAATACTACTTCATTGTCCGTCCCTACTCCCTAATGTTGTCTTTAATTTGATTTTGATGTACATTTACAACCAAGCTAAATAATATACTGATCTTTATCAAATAAAAAACATTCTTATTGAAAAAATATGACAACAGTTCGGAATCAAACCCTAAAGTGAGGTATGGAAAGCATGGATGTTAGCGGTTTTATCCCTAAATTTTGCAATTTAGAGAAATAGATTCTCATTTTATTCCAGGTCTATAAATTGTTAGCCACGTACTATGCCATAGAACAGAGTAGAGGAAGTTTAATGAGACAATTTACTTTAATATATTGCAATCTTTGTCGAAAAACTAATCTAAACTTTGGGGATATTGGAAAAAATAATCCGAACTTAATACTTTGTTATGGATGAGCTAAACTTTAACTTTTATTATTTTTAGCATCCACCACTTAGTTAAACTTGTCCAAAAAGTAACATGTTGGTGGCGATATTATATATGGAACGTTTTGTAACTCAAGATTAAGTTAAAATTATGCTCCAAGAGTAATATTGCCACCACTACGTCAATTTTCGGACGAGTTTAACTAGGTGTTGGATGCTAAAAATAATGAAGGTTAAAGTTCAGCTCATTCATAACAAAATTGTAAGTTCGGATTATTTTTTTCCAATACCCCAAAGTTTGGATTATTTTTTTCCAATTTTCCTTTCAAAAATTCCCTTACTATTATAAAATAAATTACTTGTTATCTTTTATGTGTAATTTGAGGTAAAAATTCGATTATAAGCCCAGGCTCGCCATGCTTGCGTGGTGCACCCGACCCAGTCACTGCAGGGTCAACACCCAATCCAAGCGAAGACTCAAGCTCAATGGATTCGCAGAAGGAAGCCCAACATATAAAAAATGGAGGCGTGGACGGAAGCTCACTGTGGAGCAAGGGCATTTCTTTGGGTTTTTTGCAATTTGGACCCCGAACTTTGGGGTGTTTATTTTCTTAATCTTTTAGTTTCAACTTTAATTTTTTGAACCCTAAAATTTGTAGATTGAAAAAAAAGGATCATAAAGTTTGTGGGCTGAAAAAAAAGGCCCATGTCTCTTTCTTTATTTTTTTTCCCATTTTTGATTTCATCTCCCAATTGACGTCAAATTTCAGAACTATGATTAAAACTGATATTGAAACTATATACATCTCTCTTATTCATGTCGAGACTACTTAGACCCCTGAGTACAGGGGTTTAAGTAACTCCAACATGAATAAGAGAGGTTTATTATAACTTTAATATTAGTTTTGACCTAAGTTTTGAAGTTTGACGTCAATTGGGAGAGAAATTCAAACATGGAAAGACAAAAAACGGGAAACGAGCTTTTTTTCGGGTCCGTTAAAATTCGGATCAGGTTAATTCGGTTGCTTGCTTTCGAATGAATCCAAGGTTGTATTTATATTCTGGTCAGATTGTTTTCGGGTCGGATAATTTCAATCTAAATTTAACGATTGATAATTTCCCACTAAACTCCAATTAGAAGTTATTTTAATTATTTGTAGCTTTGAGTACTCAATTTCCATCTAAATTTCCACTAAAATCAAACCACTAAAAAAATTGAAAAGTCTCTCCATACTTCCAATTTAACATATAAGAAAAATCCCACCAAAATAAAATTTTTAGATTATCAAACTCCCTCCAACCTAAATTTCTTAAACTTTTAAACAACACTCACCAATAATAATTTCATTTCCCTCTCCACCAACTTTTCTTAAACTTGAACTAATTTAAATTTGGAGGGAATTGTTAGTTAGAATTTTAGCGAGGAGGGAAATTAGTGGGTGCCAAAAATTTAATTAGAAATTTTGTTTCCCTCCTAAAGCCAAAATTTTAATTAGAATTTTTGTTTCTCTCCTAAATCGGGTTGGTTCTAATTCGGTTCGACTGTAACTTGTAGGTCAGTTCTAGTGTGTCTAGAGCCGGGTAAAACTCGGTTCATATGTGTCGCAGGTCGGGTTAAATTCGGTTCGAGCGACTTTCGGATGGGGCTTATTCGAGTTTAGCATGACTCGGATCGGGTTCGGGTCGTTTAAGATTATTTCTGATGCTTTCCCTATTAGGTTAACTTCGGATTTCATATTGGATCGTATCGGATTGGATTGATCCGGGTTTCAGATGAAGACCGGGTCCCGACATTCGGGTGCGGTTCAGGTTCAGATCTGGGCGAATCGGATTTCGGGTTTCGGATAAGGATTTCCTGGTCTATAAAAAACAATTAAAATTATACTAAAAAAGTAAACGAAAGGGAATGATAATAATAGTAATAAAAAAAATATACTTGTTGGAATTTAATCACGAGTTTGAAGTTGCATATTAGAAGACTAAAGTAAAAGGATATGGTTTATAAGTACAGTGGACTATTCCTCTTAACTCCAATTGGTTTTTAGATGTGCAATCATTTAATTTGTTAGCATAGACCTTGATTGAAGTGTGCTTCCACCTTGGATCTCCCGAACAAGTGGTATTAGAGTCGATCGTTCGTTCGATTGGGCGTAAGGTGCAAGAATGTGATTCCGTAAGGGGTATCATGGACAACAGTAGGGAACACATGACACGCACAGTAGGACTCCTAAAGCAGAGTGGTGGCATAAGACTCGTGTGGAGTAGGATGCAGGCTCAGTGGAGTAAGGTGCAACTGTGGTGGGCTTTTGATGGTATTTAAGACCTTGGCAAAAATCGTGATCCAAATCGTAGGATCATACAATCCTACGATCCAAAAATCACCAAATGATCTTACTCGTTCAAGGATCGTTGCATTATTAATTAGGATCATATTGGGATCAGACTAGAGTCGATCAGGATCGTTAGAATTGTATTAGGATTGTTAGGGATCGATCCCATCGTAATTATAGCCTATTTATGCAAGAATGGTCATAATCGCACTAGAATCGGTTAGGATCATGTTAAGATCGGTGAGGATCTTTGCCTTTTGTAGAATTTTTGAAATACAATTTTTTTTTTTGGTGAAAACTACAAGTCACCTATATAATAATTGTACTTTATTCGTAGAATCTTGCGATCTTGATCTGATCCTACGATCCCGATTCAAAGGACCCCTATCACTTTTCTTGCTATATCAGTAGTCTAATTACCCGACCCATACTTGGAATCAGAATAATTCCAGTCCAAGGGACAAATAATAGGAAATATAATTTGCTTCATAAGAAGACTTGACGGAAATGAAAAAATTTCATGGGAATTGTCTTGATCGCCTCGATCCTAACTAGAATCGTCTTCCTAACAACTTTGTTGTGGGTGTGGTTCATAAGAGACTCATGTGTGAAAGGGAGGATTGTTGGGATTAGCAACCGATACGTATCGGTCGCCCCAGCGTATATCGGATGAAAGTTTGGCGACCGATTGGTATCGGTCGCTCGGTTCGTCAAACGACGGATATCCAGCAACCAATACGTATCGATCGCTGATATCGGTCGCCCGCCCTCTGCTGCGACCGATAGAGCCCGTTTGCGACCGATAGTAACGGTCGCCTCAGGCCTGTTCTGTTGTAGTGTCATGAGTTTGAAATCCCACATCCGAAGATTAAAGTGAAAGGGCACGGTGTATGAGCCAAGTGGGCTACTTCTCTTAACGCCAATTGGTTCTAACATGAGATCGACCTCATTTAACTTGTTATTATAAACCTTGGTTGAAGTGAACTCCCGCCTTGGATCTCCCTAACAATACTAAAATAAAAATAAAAATAATTTTTATCAAAAATAATATCAACATTCTTTGTTTAGATCCGTGAGCATTCTTGTTTATGAGCATTCTTGTTTGAGGTTATGAGCACTCATGTTGAGGTGTATGAGCATTCTTGTTTATATTTATGAGCAAGTTTGTAATATGTCTAAGCAAAGAGAATATTTTTTAATTGTAATAAAAGCAATACTAAAGTTCTTAAATTAAAGAAGGCAAAGAAGGTTGATGAGAAAAGAAAGGTGATGAGAAATCTGTGAAGAGGAAAGGAAAAGAGAAAGTAAAGAAGACTTACGATAAAAATAAATATAATAACATTCATTTATTACTGGTTTATGAGCATTCATGCATTGATTTATGACAATTCATCTATTGGTTTATGTCCATTTATCCATTGGTTTATAAACATTCATCAATTATATTTGTTGGCATTCATGCATATGTTTAGTCAATGCACTGCTTGAAAAATAATTTTGTTGAATTTTTTGTTGGCATTGTTGTTTTTATGAGCATTGTTGTTAGATTTTATAAGCATTAGGCATAGTAGAGTTATGGGGGAAGATGCTGGAATTTTTGTGGAGGAAACTCATCACAAAACTGGCAAGGGGTTTCGTAATAGAAAATTGGGTTTCAAAAGCAATTAGAGCAAATATGCGTGTGAAAAAGATGAAGTCTGTTAACATCAGCTAAAGCGGGCGCATTTTGCGCGCGTGCTGATCAAAGTGTTAAATGTCTACTCAAATAGATAATTTAATCAGTTGTAAAAATCATTATAATGATGTTGATTAATAATTAAACATCAATCATATCAAAAGTAGAACATTAACTAAAATTAAAGAAATCCAAATAAAAGGAGGAGAACCTCTTAGAGAAATAAAAAAACATTATATGTCGGTTGAAAAAAATTATTTTGCGAAAGGAACAAACGAGCCAACTAACAAGCAGATCACATTACAAAAATTTTAAAGGAAAATGATAAATGTCTTGTGGAAGACACATATTATGTGTCTTGTCACTATAGAAAATCTATATATTTGTAAATTAAATTGGAAAAAAGTTACATGATTAACTTCTATAACTATAATAATATATATAAATTGTATAAAACCACACATTTATCGATATTTTTTAAAATTTACAAAAAAAGGTCTAAAATATGTCCAACGGATGGGGTTTATTAGTTAGGGTGTCAATTTTAGCTGTTGGGGTAGCCAACACATTCCAAACTTCTTATAATCGATAATTAATAGTATTTGTAAAAAAAAAATGGGGTTAAAAACGATAATAAATATTGATTTCATTAGCGAGAAGACATTTAAACGGTGTCTTGGGACAAGACACTTATCATCACCCAATTTTAAAACTGAACTAGTATTGAAGCAAAGGCAAATCATGCATGGAAAGGACCGACTAACCTTGGGAATGTGTGAGAATCGGTTCCTTTCAATAAAAATACTAGTTGACTTACAGAATTATTGCCATTGTTTAACATGGAAGCTTTAAATTACCACAAATGAAGCCACCTATATTTAATTTTGCATGCCCAAGTGTCGGGTACGTACGTTACGTGAAGCATAAACCATGCATGAGATAGTATTCTAAAATTTCAATCAACGTAATATTCACTAAACCCTCGAAAACTCCCTATATAAATTGTACTCCACCATAAACTTGTCATCCAATCCTCACAAATCAAGCCTTATAAACCCCATAAATAATCAAACCACCAATAACACAGATTTAAACAAAAAAAAAAAAAAATGGCTCGCATGGCCCTCCTCGTAGTGGGCCTTGTCTTGATTTCGGCAGTGGCGGAAGCTAAGGTATACTCACCACCACCGCCTGCTTCACCTTACTATTCTCCACCAAAACAGTCACCTGGCCAAGAGAAAAAGACACCTCCTCCTCCCCCTCATCAGGCACCTGGTCAAGAAAAGAAATCTCCTCCTCCTCCTTCTCCAGTATACTCACCACCACCACCACCAACTCAGTTGCCTCCTCCTCCTCCTCCTCCAGTGTACTCTCCACCACCACCACCAACTCAATCACCACCTCCTCCCTCCCCAGTATACTCTTCACCACCACCTTCTGGCGTCGCAGCAAAGACAGTTAGATGCCACAACAAGGAGTACTCCCAGTGTTACTACAGGCAGTTCACTTGCCCTGCTGCTTGCCCTAAGACTTGTGAGGTTGACTGTGAAACTTGCAGCCCCGTTTGCAGTAAGTTTATTTTCTTATTTACTTCACTACTCATGAATCTCGGTATACTGTAACTTCCTGATCCTAATATTTTCATCACTTTTGCAGATTGCAACAAGCCAGGATCAATATGTCAAGACCCAAGATTCATCGGTGCAGACGGTATCACATTCTACTTCCACGGCAAGAGAGACCAAGACTTCTGCCTCGTGACAGACCCCAACCTCCACATCAACGCCCACTTCATTGGCAAGCGTAACCCCAACATGGGTAGGGACTTCACCTGGGTCCAGTCCCTTGGCATCCTCTTCAACGACCGCGAGATCTACGTTGGGGCCCGCAAGACTGCCACCTGGAATGATGCTGTTGACCGCATTGACATCTCTGTGGATGGACGCCCTGTCCTCCTCCCAGAGTCCCGTGGTGCCAGCTGGCAGCACGCCCCTGCTGGGGTCCACATCAGGAGGACCCAGGACACCAATGGCGTCATCATTGAGGCCGATGGCAAGTTCAAGATCAAGGCCGTGGTGGTCCCCATCACCAAGAAGGAGTCCTTGATTCACAACTATGAGATCAACGACGAGGATTGCTTTGCTCATCTTGACTTGAGCTTCAAGTTTTACTCCCTTAGCGGAGAAGTAAATGGGGTGTTAGGGCAGACCTATGCAAGCAACTACGTGAGCAAGGTGAACGTGGGAGCCAAAATGCCTGTCGTTGGAGGCGAGAGAAAATTCTTGACATCTTCACTTTTTGCCACGGACTGTGCTATTTCAAGATTCGTAGGATCAGAAAGCAATGTGGCTTCCTCCAACTTTGAGTTTGCTGATCTTAAGTGTGCTTCCGGCATTAACGGCCGCGGAGTTGTCTGCAAGCGTTAAAGAGCATACATTATCGACATCATTCCTCAACTTACTAATTGATCCGGGGGATTAATTAATAACTAATCACCTTCTATTTCATGTAACAATAAGGGCAGGCAATTCTCGTATTAAGTTCCTTGATTCCCGCCAACCTGTCAATTTGTCGTAAATCATGTGATAATGTGTATTTGTTTTGTTAAGCTTGTTATGTGATCATTATTGTAAACTTACGGAGCTGATAAATTTTTTCATTAAATTTATGATTGATTATAAATGTAAAAGATGTTATGTTCAACTTCTTGTTTATCGATCGATCATTCCAAGGAAACATAGTGGCATGCACTTCTTAAGTTTTGCATGACTAAAGCGTAATGTGAACGTTAAAGCTGGAAAAATGCAACAACGAAAGTTTGTGTATGAGGGTGTCAATACTCTTGAACATTATGGTAGCTAGCCCCTCTTCTTTAGTATACAAGAAAATCAAAGACAATGGTCCTTAGCATATTTACCTACATTCATGCCTGGAAGAAGGTTTAAGGACCTCGATCATGAAGGAAGAACCTCCCAATCCCCTTGACAGGTCCTTGATGTAAGACTTATTAAGTTTTGAATTAGAAAAACAAAATGTTCAAGAGCATGTATTTGAACATGATTTATCGGATGCTATTGTTAGATAATTTTTTTGTTAATTTTGATTTTGTTTATATTGTTTTGATTTGGTTTTTGTGAGTTTGATGCTATTGTTAGATAATTTTTTGTTAATTTTGTAGGTATGAAGTAGATTTAGGGTTTAAATTCAGATTTTGCTTAATTTTTTGCTAATTTTGTACAAATGATGTAGATTTAAGGTTTAATTTAGGGTTTAATATACTATTATACTTAACCTTGGGTGTTAATTTTTTTTGTTTTGCAAAAGGAGTGTTTTTTGGGTTTCAACTTCCAATTGTCCTCCTTACAATTTAAATTTCTAGCGTGAACCTGAATTATGTATTTGAACATGATTTATTTTAATGAAGTGGAAGCATTGTGGTATTCATTTTTGCATTGTTTTGTGGACTCTCTTCCCCTTCTAATTTTAATGAAGAACTCAACTTATTTTTATGATCCCAGCTTACATTAATCACTGCAAGATAGACATTAAAAAAAATATAGAGTGTGTTGGGGGGGGGGGGGGATTTTTTTTGGAAAATGTTTTCCCAATTTTCTAGTGTTTGGTACAAAAAAAATTTAGAAAATTATTTCCAATGAAAATCATTTTCTTCTAAAGGAAGGAAATTGACTTCCTTTGTTCAACCTAGTAAAATCATTTTCCACTATTGATTGTTGGATCGATTTTTACTACTAACTCTAACTGAAATTTGAGGCCGAAATTTAACAGTAACGGTTTTGCTCGAAATTTTGTAACACGATAGAATTGATTAAAAAAACCTCAAATATAAATTTTTAACTCAAAATATTTTTATTTGATAACATTTATCTCGATATACATCAGATCAGAAGTTTTTGTCCTAAAACTAACTAAAACTTTTAAAAATTTAAACTGAGCTATTTGATTCGAAACTTTATGATTTGATATTATAAACAAAGAAAAGCTCAAATATAAATTTTGAGCTCCAAATATTTTCATTTGTAACATAAATCGCCACTTTTATCGACATTTTTTGCGGTTAAATATGACTGAAACTTCATAACTAAATTCAATTTTCTCGGTTTGTCACGAAACTTTACAACATGATAGAAATGATTAAAAAAGCTCAAATATGAATTTTGAGCTCCAAATATTTTCATTTGTAACATTGTTGATTCTGAATTATGTTGACCGTAAGCGCACGGTGTCCACTTGTAGTGTAGTCCAGCAAATGCGGGTCGATCCCATGAAAACGGTAGTATCAAACTTTAACCAACACAATTAGCAAATAGTAATATTAGAGGACAACTTGAACTAATTTAAATATGGACTAAAATAAGTAAAAGAAAAAAATAATAATAAACTAAAATAAAAAAATATTCAGCAATCAAGGAAGACAAATTTTAACAAATCCGTTTTTAAGGAAAATACCCAAATTCAACTTTAACTAAATCTAATTAGTGAACTAAAAAAAAAGATAAATAAAAAATAAAAAAAAATTAAATAACTACAAATGGAAGACAACCTATCTATGCTACTATTGGATGACTACTCAAAGTTCTCCCACCGTACTTTCAACTATGACTCAAGTGTACTGACTACTGACACAAGAAAACAACTAGCTAGCATGAATAAAAAGAAAAACAAAATATGCAACAATTTGATTGAATGGTACGAACTGCTAGACATGAAAACAGAGTATGAAATGAAAACAGAGCATCCCTCCACTTCCAAAATCAAATAAATACCAAACTAATTAGATTTTAGTTGAATAATCATCCTACGCATGAGACTAAAGAGAAAAAAGAAAAATAAAAAAAATAAAAATTGAGCCTGCGCAAGTGTAACTGATGAAAAAAGAAACTTGAAACAAAGAAGATGAACATGGGAGACTGGTTACTCCAAACCCAGGTGCAGCAGACAAAAACGAAGAAGAAGATTAATTCGAACTAGAAAATTGTTGTACTGCAACTCAGTGTGAGAATTACAACTCAGAAAATCTTGAAATGAAAACTGGAAATTGAAAGGTAGAGACAAAAATTGATAGATGAAAACTATATATCACTCCCCATCTCCTACCACTCTATTTATATAAGACTTTAAACCCAACCTAACTACACATAATCAACAAACACCCCGATTTAGCTACTCAACGTTTTCACCATCTGCGTGATTTTCTCGGCTGGTTGGTACCCGATTACATTGTTGCCAGACTCTTGATGACTTTGTTGTGGTGGTGGAGGCTCCGGAACTTCGGCAACCGTTGAGTATGACCGCGAAAACCGCAGGAAAACTGGTTCTTGATGAGCTGCTTCGCTGATGATGATGAACGGTGGAGATGAGGAATGATATAGAAGATGATGATGAAGATGATGATCTAATGGGAAAAGGAAAAATGAAGTTGGGTTGGGGGTTAAAAATAAGATGGTGAGCCCGGGAGCATCATGCTCCGTGAGTCCATCTACTTTAATTTTTGTTTTTGTTTTTATTTTTGGATATATGTACTTCCTCATTTATATTAATTGTCCAAATGTCTTTTTTTAACTAAAAGTTTTTTATAGCATATTCTATCAAGAAAATACTACTTTATATTCTTAAAATAATATTTTTCGTTATTAATCAAATGATAATACTTTCATATACTAAAATATTATATATGTCAAGAAATTAATGACGACAACGGACCATTAATATGGAATGGAGGAAGTATTTTTTAATCGTGTTTTTAATTTTTTTTCTCAATCATAATAAGTGCCTTCAATTCACATTTTTAGAAATATGAATATTGTAGTCTATATTTCTCAACATTTATCTACTACTTTATGAGCATTGTAGTTTTGGTTTATGAACATTTAATTTATATACTGGTCATGAGCACTCTAGCATTGATTTATGAGCATTGTAGTTAAGTTTATGAGCATTCATGTATTGGTTTATGAACATTCTAGTATAGATTTATAAGCATTGCAGTTTAGGTTTATGAACCTTAATGTATAGATTTATGAGCATTCTAATATAGATTTATGAACATTGTAGTTTAGGTCTATGAGCATTTATGTACTGATTTATGAGCACTCTAGTATAGATGTATGAATATTGTAATTTAGGTTTATAAACATTCATGTACTGGTTTATGAGCATTGTAGTTTAGGTTTATGAGCATTCATTTACTGGTTTATGAACACTCTAGTATAGATTTATGAACATTGTAGTTTAACTTTATGAACATTCATGTACTAGTTTATGAACACTCCAGTATAGATTTATAAGTATTTTAGTTTAGGTTTATGAACATTCAATCCATGTACTGATTTGTGAGCGCTCTAGTATAAATTTATGAACATTGTAGTTTAGGTCTATGGACATTCATGTATTGGTTTACGAGCACTCTAGTATAAAACTATGATCATTATAGTTTAGATTTATGAGCATTCATGTACTTGTTTATGAACACTCTAGTATAGATTTATGAGCATCTACATTATAAATTATGAACATTGTATGAAATATGATATGAGTAAGACAATTAAAGATTATGAACAAGACTATTACTAATTATGAACATTCATTTATTAATTTATAAACATTCATATATTGATTTATAAAAATTATAATTTAATGAACATTTATATATTATTTTATAAATATTATTAGTAAAAAAAATATAAAAAACCTCAAACAAAAATATTTTAAAATCTAATAATACACAAAAATATTAAAAAAAGTAAAAAAAGAAAGAAATGATAGATGGGCTCACCATGCATCATGGTCCCGGGCGCATAATCGTCCCGCTCGGTTGGGGGTAGCTGGAAACTGGAAAGTGGGCACGTGAGCTCCGTTTGGACCCCCTTTTTATTATTTTTTTCTTTTCTTTTCAACCTAATTTAAATTTTGGCCGGTCCATATCTGTTCAAATCAAGCCCAACACTCCAATTTCATTCCATTTTTTCAACTTTTATCAACCTGCAAAATTTAAATAAACTACGTAAAACTTTTAACTTAATATTTATTTTGAGCTAAATTAAATATAAAAGTGCTGACAAAATACCGTTATTTTTTGTCTGAACAAACATATATCGTCACTTTTGTCGACATTTTTTTGCGGTTAAATATGACTGGAACTTAAAAGCAAAATTCAATTTTATCGGTTTGTCACAAAACTTTATAACACAATAGAAATGATTAAAAAAAGCTCAAATAAGAATTGTGAGTTCCAAATATTTTCATTTATAACATATATCGCTACTTATACCGACATAAATGATCATTTTTTGAAAAATAATTTATCTCCTACCAAACAAGGGAAAATTTGGCAAGGAAAACCATTTTCCTTGGAAAACCATTTCTCATGGAAAACAATTTCTTCAAAAATCATTTTCCCCTCAACCAAACACATCCTAAAAAAAAGAAAAACAGAAACAGCAAACACCCTAGGACAAAGGACAAACAATTCAACAGAAAACCAAACAATTTGCCACTCCAATCAACAAGGAGGCCAGACTAGTCAATCTAACAAGGTTAACATCAAATAGTCAATGCCCAAGAGTCAGCAATTCATTCTTCGTAGAAACTATGGTTTTCTACACCTTCATAAAAGCTATTAATAGGTGAAATGACTCAATTCACTTACACAACAACTGTACCTAAATCCATTTTAATACGACATGAACATTTTAAATAGGACAAAATTGATTCAAGAAAGCACAGTGCAAAATTTGTAAGAATTGATTGATTTTCAGTTCATTCAAACTGTATAGTTGTAATCTAGGCATAATGCAAAATTTGTAAGAATTGATTGATTTTCAGTTTCACAATAATGAATTGTTGCCTGAAATTATATAACCCAATAGAAAAGCCACAAGTTACTCCCTTAAAATTGATTGAATTTCAGTTCATTAAATTCTAAAATGTACTAAAAAGAAGCATTAGCAACACTACACTACAACCTATACCATAAATGGGTTCCTAATGTACACTAACTAGCGCAAGGGCAATGAACAATATCCCACAGTTGAAGAAATGTATACATGACTGAATCTCAATGGCTACTGACTAGTGCCACACCTCCCATATACCTATACTATCACGGTGTCACCTGTCTGACTCTTTTTGACTCATCCGTTGGTTCCCATATGCAACTTGTAAACCTGTTTGAGTAACATACCCACCCAAAATACACCTTGGGTTAATCCCACGCCCAGCAACAGCAAGACTTTCTTACCCTCCCTGTAAGTTGTAACCCATGACCAGATGGAGCCCTAAAGAACAAATATATTCAACTCAATTTAACCTTGATTGAGCAGCTTGACATTACAAAAGAATGATCTTTATAATGCTTTTTTCCCAATAACAACACCAGTAAAGTGATTTTTTTCAATACTAAACAATAGGACATTTATAAATAAACAAACAGCAAGTGTAAGTTGGTATTGTTAATCTTTGAGCATTAACAATCAGATGTAGAAATGAGTTTTAATAATTAATTGGAATTACATATGAATTAATGAATAGAGGGAGGTTCATGATGAGGCTAAAGCTTCCAAATGGGATCACTACAAGTGAGCCAACAAGCCATCAAGGTCCATCAAGGTCTAACCAAATGTCGGATTAGCGTTACAAACAACAAATATATTTACCTAAAATTGAAAATCAAACAGGGTTAGAAATGCGTGCTTACAGACCTAGAAGGAGGACGCACTGGGCTTCTAGCTAGTGATGTCTGGGTGGGTAGCAGTCAGATGTGGTGGCCGAGCTGGGAGACAATTGTTGAAGTTGGGCAATAGCGGTGGCATGCTCGGTTATTGGGCGACACAGGTGGTGCCTATTCTTGAACTATTGTTTATGATGATTTGTAGCAGTAACATCATTATAAACCAACGAAAACTTGATCCAACTGAATGAACCAAAAGGTTAGGTTTCATTCAGGGTTTAGACTTCTTGGCAGATAACTATGGTATTTATAATGGGAGAAGTATAAGGTACCAAAACAAAAAATCTAATTAACTGTTAGGCTAACTAGTTCAGCAAATCTGATTCTTGTTTTTATTTAGTCCAATACTTGCTCTTCTCCTTGGGTTGATTTAACACAAATTTGAGTAGTACAACAGTACTGAAGGCCAATCCTATAGTGTTGACCAAAGGTCCCACTGTTTTGGCATTACAGGCAATAATCCCTACTACATATCAGACATGCGAAACAAAACAGTCAAGATAATCCAACATAAAAGACCAGGTGTAAGCTAAGTGCGTGACTACAAAAACTAAAAAAACATTATCACTGCCAAGCTGAGGTCCAAACATTTGCCCAATGAAGAGGTGGATCAATCGAAAAACCCTATCTGGACATGAAAGATGAAAATAATTTTCCACCACCAAGGAATTTTCATGGGTACAAATTAGAGATTCAGTGAATACACAAATAAGGAGTAATTAAGCGAAATTACTCAATGGAAAAATGGATTATTGAAATATCTGACATTGAAACACAAAGAGAATCGGAAAGGCGAACCATAGGTTGACTCATCACAGGTCAAGTCCCTCACCGTCGTTGCTCGATCGACCTCCTGATGACCACGAACAACGCCGGAAACTACAGGGCCACCGTCAATTTCACCCTAGCTGCTATTTTCTACCCCAATTTTTTCCCTAATTGCAGCGGTTTTCCACTTAGTATTTGTGGAGGGGTAGATAAAATATTGAATGTTAATATAAATATTTTTTTTTCGATTATTGCAAGCCAAAGGCTTAAATTTCGCAGAATATAGCAAAATCGCAATACAAAACAGCAAACGTCTCACTTCAAAATACATATACCTGCGAAGCTAAACATAACAATACAGCAAAGATTAACTACAACCAAAACACTTTCTCAATCGACAACGATCACAAAAGAAAGAACAACTTCACTTGGGTGAGTTATCAAGGAATCTCACGCCTATATCCTTGCCAATAATCATTTTTCTGCGCTCAATCTCGGCATCAATATCATCAAGAATGTCATCTTCCAAGCTTGTTGGCCTTCATCCGCCCTTTTGGCCAAGAACAATTTCTACAAGTCGCATCTCCGAGTTCATTACTTAGATTTCATCAACATGTTCTGTTTAAAGTATATATAATGCATGCAGAACTTTATTAATGAAAATTTTATTTCTCTTTTCTACTTTTTTTTTCTCATTTCCTTTGAGAGTTTGAGTTATGAACTCAGAGAATGCTAAAAAAAAAAAAAAGGAAGGAGAGGATGACAATTGAGAGAAAATAAAAGTTTCCTTATCAAGTAGAAAAGAATGTTTATGTTTTGTGTTGTTGAACTGTGTCGGGTTCGGGTTCGAACTCCCTTAGTCGAGCTTGGATTCCCAACTTGGCATTCCCGAGCTAAACCCGGTCACCCGTGCACTTTCGGGAACCATTACACCTTCTCCAAGGGCGGAGTGATTAGCGTCGAGTTAGTATGGTGTTAAGGGGTCACCCTTTGTGGTGGATTGGATGGGCTCGGGTTTTGTTCCTCCGGCCCCAGAGACCTTGGGATCGTGCGAGGCCGTCCCGAGACTAGGAATCGCTTGATATCGAGGTCCGGCTTTTGCCTCGGTTCACGAAGGTTCAAGGTAGAAACGAAGAAGAAGGAAGTTGGCGTTCAGCTTGAGGTAGCGCCCGCCACTTCAAAGGTAACGGCCGCTACGCTCGTTGGATTTTTGGCCCAAAAGAAAAACGCTGGCAGCGCCGGTAAAAACGCTACCAGCGTCCAACACAGTGAGTTCAATTTTTTGGTCGATCAAAAACGCTGGCAGAGTGGGAAAAGCGCTACCAGCGCCTGGTCTCCAGCGTCTGGTCACGCCCGCGACCCCCTAGTTTCGCGCCCGCGACGCCTGCCGACCAACGATGCTGCTCCTGTCGCTTGCTGCCGTTCACTGCATGTCGCGCTCACGACGGTCCTTTTTTTGGCTAAGTTTTTGTAATCAAAACTACGTATTTTTGGGGTTTTTTTTAAGTTTAATATAAATACCTTGTTTTGGCCTCTTTTTCAAGTTAGCTTATGTTTATGAATGATTTGCTAATGCAAAGTTGGGGTTTCTCCCTTTTCTCTCAAAATCTTGTTGTTACTTTATCCATTGTTAATGGTGGTGTTATCAAGTCATTCCTTTATTGATTATCTAGTGGATTACCTATGATAGTCATTGGTGGGGTGTGAGGCCTAGAATTGTGGATTACCTAGCTCAAGGTCATATCTTTCCTTTATTGTTCAAGTTTTGTTCGATCGATGCATCAAAGTTCCAACTCAAGCTAATTTCATTAATACTCCCACCGCGCAACGCTCGAGTTGGTATCAGAGCCCAAGGTTTTCATCTAGCTTGAATTTTTTTCCATTGTTCTTGCTAGTTTGTTCTCTATTGTTGGATTTTGGTATTTTGGATGCAAATATTGGTGTTCCCCATCCCTTGCGCCTCTAAGTGTATTGGAGAATCTTTTGTTGTATTGTGCTTGTGATTTTTGAAGCAATTTGGAGCTTTGAGGAAGAGTTGGAAAATTGTGATCACAAGGTGTTCGATAAAATGCCCAAGTGAGAAAAACACAAAGAACCCTTAGCCAAACACAAGCCAACTACAAAAAACCCCCAAACTCCACAAAAAATCCCAAACACATACCGTCCTTCACCTTCCCTCGATATGGATGACGAAGCTATATCCGATCGAGAGGAACCTACCCACCGGAGTAGTTTCTAATTCGGACTCTCGAGAATCGATTCTCCACCATTGACGATCGATTCACTTCTTTCGAAAATCGGTTCTCCACCCTTGAGTGCAACATGAATGCAATTTTGGCACGGATGGACAATCTCATCCAAGAGCGTCCACGTCTGCCACCTGTTGAACGTCCGAGGCATGCACCGAGCCCTATCCATCCTCCTCCCAACTTTGAGTCGAGCGACGACGCTAGAGGCTCCCCTCGACGCCGTCCACGTCGAGAAGTGCATGATCGACCCCCTCGTGACGACTTCCAAGACGTCAAGATCGACATCCCTGAATTCAATGGGTCCAATGATCCGGATGACTTCATCGAATGGGTTCAATTGATGGATAGAATATTTGAGAGTAAGGGGTATGACGATGAGAGGGCTTTTAAGGTTGCAAGTCTGAAACTCACCAAGGCCACTTCGCTTTGGTTTGAAAATATGAAGTTACAACGGGTTCGTTAAGGAAAGGCAAGGATTTCTACTTGGACACGGCTCAAACAAGTGGTGAGTCACCGTTTCTTGCCCCAAACTTACAAGCAAGACGTCCTACGAAGGCTATATGCTCTTACCCAAGGCAAACAATCCGTCGGTGATTACATCTCGGAATTTGAGCAACTTCTTATTAAAAGTGGCCTTTAAGAGCTTGCTACGGTGACTCCAACGGAACCTCCTCGATGAACGGAAGGCCGGAAGTGCTTTAAGTGTCATGGTTATGGCCATTTTCAAGCCGATTGTCCAAACCGTCGGACTTTGACAATCCAAGAAGTCCATGAAATCGATGATGAGCTTCGAAAGGCTCAAAAGGAACCCGAAGTGGTGGTTGAAGATACGGTTACTAGTGAGGATGAGGATGTCGTCCCCGTACCCCCTATACGTAGAGGCTTAGAGTTATGGATTACCTAGCTCAAGGTCTTATCCTTCCTTTATTGTTCAAGTTTTGTTCGATCGATGCATCAAAATTCCAACTCAAGCTAATTTCATCAATACTCCCACCGCGCCACGCTCCAGTTGTAAAGTTAAGTCTGCTAGCTTGCGTTCACACGCGAATTTACTTTTTTACACCTTTAAATATAATAATTAATTACCAAGTTAGTATTTTATTTTTAAATATTTAACGAGGAACTCACCTCGTAGTTTATGTTCACATTTAAATTTACCATTTTGTCTGCGAATTCAATAGGATGACAAATAGGGGTGGGCGGGTCAGGGTCGACCCATTAGTTATATAGGGTCGGGTCAAGTCCGACCCTTCATAGTAATGGGTTGGATCTGGGTTTCTTAATAAGAATATGGGGGTCGGCCCGTTTAACTCTAAAGTTAAAATTAGATATATTCATACAAAGAAAAGTAATTAGGCTAATTATTATTTAATGTTGTGTATTATATTTAAATAAGTTTAGCATCTAAAATAATAGGAAAAACTATTTATTTTGAGTCATCGTAGGCCCACCCGCCGGTCAATTCACCGACCCTTTAAGATTGTGAAATGGGGCGGCTTGTTAATAACCCGACCCTTCACCGACCCAACCCTTTGACAACCCTTATTTTTTTTAGGACCCGACGACCCTCTTGTCCCTATCGGCCCCAACCCATTGCCAACCCCTAATAACAAATGACTTGCTTTGTAGCTTATATTGACACTTGAATTTATTGTTCTGCCGTCGAAGTTCGAATACAATAATTAAAGATCTAACATCAATTAAAAATTATGTCACTAGATCTATCAATTCAAATGGAGGGGTTGAATACAGATTGTGTATATTCGATAAAGGCCATACAATTCATGTGTATATTCGGTAAAGGCCACTACAAGTCATGTGTATTTTCTGTCGTGCAATTGACATTGAAAATACGAGCCGGAGTATCTAGATTCAGGTAAAATTGATCATTTTAATAGTTACCAAACTTGGATCATGATATCTTAGTTGGAGGGTGGGAAATGAGGGTTTTTAATAAGGTATTTTAAGCTAGGAAAGTCACATCATTCACAACATTTATTAAGGCTACGTTCTTTTATACGGTTGGTGAGGTACGGTGCGATGAAATTTGAAAAAATGTGGTGAAGTATGTGAACTGTGGTGAGAGTTGTGGTAGGTGGGATAGGTGAAAAGAGAGGAAATATGAAAAGTAGGAAATAAAGGTGAGTAGAAAGAAAAATAAAAGATATATTGGTAATGACTGTGGTGTGTGTGGTGAAGTGTGATAGAAATTAGAGAGTGTGGTGCGATAAAAGAACGGAACCAAAATATATGAATTTTAAATATATATTACCTTCTTCCCTAAATAAGTGTTAATTTGACTAAGCTTTGACCGTTGACTACTCACAAATTATAACGAGTTACAATATGAAATTACTACCATTAGAAAGCTATTATTTAAGTACAAATGTAGTATTATGTAAAATAGGTAAGAAAGCATGAATAGTGTGAAAAAAGTGGGATAAAATAATTAAAAATATGATGAATAAGATAAATTTATCATATATCACAAAAAAAACATAATCTAATCCGTCCATGGGACGGGTATGATAGCTAGTAATTGATAGAATTTTGGATTATATATCCTCTATGAGTAATAGACAGACCCCATCAATTTTACTTGTTTACCTTGAAAGTTTTTTTTATATTTTCAAAATATTATTCACTATCAAAGCTAAACTTTTAAAAAAAAAATTATATAAGAAAGCATTTACCGCTAGACATGTCAATACGGGCAGGCGGGCGGGTTACGGGTTGGTCGTATATCGGGTTCGAGTAAATATGAATTGGGTGTATTTCGGTTTTGGGTCGACCCAACGGGTTATTATTGCGACCTTTTTCCCGCTTTTTCTTTTAAAAAATTTGTCTATAAATATTATTTTTGATACAATATATATAATAAAATACGATTATCTTCTAGTATCGATAGATTATTATAAATGTTTCAACTTAAATTAAAGAAATAACATATGAATTAGTCGCAACTGTAGTTTATCGAGAGTCGATAGCACCCCATATCAGACGGACTTTGCGTTCGGGGACGTCGCCGGTGTAGCCAAATTGTCCGGCGAGGGGATTCGACATAGCTTCTACGGCTACTTTCTCCTGATTGAATCAACGAGTGAAAATTGGTTGGTTGTTTTTCCAACTCTTCTCTTCTCTTCTCTTCTCTTCAGAGTGGAATACTCGGAAAATGGCAATGGAGTTTACCGATGTGTTCTAAAACCTAGTTCGGTACTTCCGTGTCTGCGGCTGTTAATAGTCATATTGCAACAAAAAGTCACAAACTTTAATAGATTCAAACGTAAAAAATAAAGTTTCCGGGTCAAACGGGCGGGTTGCGTTTGACCCGCTAATTTGCGGGGTTTTCGGGTTCGGTATATTTCGGGTTCGGTCGAGAAAAAATCATATTCAAAAACCAGAATTTCTGGGCGAGTTCGGGTCGAGTTTTAATTATAATGTCGGGTCAAAGAATGACAGGTCTACTTGCCGCACCTGTTTGTGTAGGCATATTTCGCCGCACTTGTAAGTGCAGGTCTAGTTCCATGCGCACACAAGTGAAACAATATGATGAAAGTTTCTACTGTGCATTTTTATTACTTGCATTTACTTAAGTGTGTCTAAATAAGAGCGTTAGGGAACATTTTTTTGTTAGTGTTAGCCTTCAATAGTAGCTTCTAATTTTTGTTTGTCTATCTATTTCAATTGTTCCTTTTCTTATTATGTTGATAATTTTGGTTATTCACTGGCTATTATTTTTAAAAGGGAAATTAGAATCTAATAAACTGGCCTTTGGGGATGTTTTGATCTAACGAACCAATCTTGAACATTAATATTAAACGAACCAACCTTGTCATGTTGATTTTTCCAGCGAACCGCCACCGAGTCCAACTCGTCGGAATGTGACGTGGCGGTGGCGGAAGCTTACATGGAGGTTGTTTGTTCGGTTGCGTATTTTGTGGTTTTATAAGTAAGGATGTTGAACTCGAGGATGGGTGTGAGGTTTGTCTAGGTTTTAGCTTGTTAGAGGTTCTCAAGTGCGGAAAACATTAAAGTATGAAAATTAAGCGATTAAACTATTCCTAATCATAATACTAAACATGACCATTAAAAAGAAACACAATCAAACAAGTAATTACTAATAATAAATGTAAGAAATCTATAAAGCTTATCAAACGAACATTTAATAAAACTCTAACTACGACTAAGATCAAAGCAAGCAATAGCAATTAAATAGTAACTAATTAATCTAAACAAGCTTAGAATTGAGTCCATACCCTTGATGACTAGTCAAAATCTATCTCCATTCTTCATTCTTCACCTTCGTTTGCAACTTTCCCCGTACAAAATAGAAAGTTGTGAATTAAGTTACTAAGGACCCTCAAATCTTCACTCTAAGTAAGATTTGTGGCCCTTAATCCCCCTTTTCACTAAAGATTGATTGTTTGTGGCTAATCTAAGAACCTTCAATGGCAAACTTCAATGAAATCAAAAACATAAAGTAATGAAGAAAAATGGTTGCTGAAATTCCTTGAAGAAAAGTTGATTACATTCAAAATCTCAAGAACTTGGAGAACAAGGCAAGAGAAAACCCTTAGAGAGAGAAAGTAAAAGCTAATTAAGAGATCATTAAAACCAAGAATTACAAATTAAAACTTAAGCTAATAGTCTCCTGGTCACTAATGATTGCTTTAGGCACCCCAAACCTAGAAAAAATGTTTTCTCGAAGGAATCTAGTCACAACTTTGGCGTCATTTCTTTTTGACGGAATTGCTTCAACCCATTTTGACACATAGTCCACTGCTAGAAGAATAAACTCATTCCCAAAAGAGGTAGGAAATGGTCCCATTCAATCAATGCCCCAAACATCGAATACATCCACAAAGATCTCGGGTTGCAAGGGCATCATATTTCTTCTAGAGATTTTACTCAAACTCTGACACCTACAACAGCTCTGGGCATAGTTATGGGCGTCTCTAAAGATGGTGGGCCAATAGAATCCACTTTGTAAAACCTTATATGCTGTCTTCTTCCCACTAAAATGTCCCCTACAAAGTTGGTCGTGGCAAAACGAAAGGACATCCATGATAGACTCATCCGGAACACACCTTCTAAGAATTTGATCAGGGCAATACTTAAACAGATAGGGGTCATCCCATATGAAATTTTTGACAATATAAAGGAACCTATCTCTATCATGCCTATTCCAATCACTAGGCATTTCTCCCATGACTTTAAAATTAACAATGTTAGCAAACCACGGTTCTACACCTATGCTAAGAATGCGCTCATCAGGAAAACAAGCATCTATAGGAGATTCTATCTCATGTTCAGGCACTATCCTAGAAAGGTGGTCCGCTACTGGATTGTCAGATCCTTTCCTATCACGGATTTCACAGTCAAATTCTTGAAGTAACAACACCCACCTAACCAATCTAGGCTTGGACTCTTTTTTCTCCATCAAATAGCGAATCGCCGAATGGTCAGTAAACACAATCACTTTAGCTCCCAACAAATAAGCCCGAAATTTCTCAAATGCATAAACCACAGCTAGAAACTCTTTCTCAGTTACCGTGTAATTCAGTTGTGCTTCATTCAAAGTATGACTTGCATAGTGAATCACGACAGGTTTTTTGTCAATTCGTTGTCCTAAGACCACACCTATAGCAAAGTCGGAGGCATCACACATCAACTCAAACGGTTCCCCCCATATGGGAGGTTTGAGAATAGGAGGTGATATCAAGGCATCTTTAAGTGTGTTAAAAGCCTTCAAACACTCATCAGAAAAATCAAAAGTCACCTCCTTGGCCAATAAAGCAGAAAGGGGTTTGGCAATCTTACTAAAGTCACGAATGAATCGACGATAAAACCCAGCATGTCCTAAGAAAGACCTAACCTCCTTCACACAAGTGGGGGGGGGGGGTCAAGTTCCTAATTAGGTCAATTTTCGCTTTATCCACTTCGATTCCATCCTTTGAAATCACGTGGCCCAAAACTATTCCCTTTCGTACCATAAAATGGCACTTCTCCCAGTTTAAAGTCAAATGTTTTTCTTGGCATCGACTCAAGACTCGACTCAAATTAAACAAACAATCATCAAAGGTGGTGCCAAATACTGAGAAATCATCCATGAAAATTTCAACACAGTCATCAACAAGGTCCGAGAAAATAGACACCATGCACCGCTGAAAAGTGGCGGGGGCGTTGCAAAGTCCGAAGGGCATCCTACGGAAAGCAAATGTACCAAATGGGCATGTAACAGTAGTTTTCTCCTGATCACAAGGGGCTATAGAAATCTGAGTATACCCCGAATACCCATCTAGAAAACAAAAGAAATCATGCCCCGCCAGCTTCTCTAACATCTGATCCATGAAAGGTAAAGGAAAATGGTCTTTCCTCGTAGCCTTATTGAGTTTTCTATAATCTATGCATACTCTCCATCATGAAGGGATGCGGGTTGACACTAACTCTCCCCTCTCATTCTACACAACCGTCAAACCAGCCTTTTTAGGGACCACATGTATAGGACTAACCCACTTACTGTCAGAAATCGGATAGATGATATCATTGTCTAACCACTTCAAAATCTCCTTCTTAACCACCTCTTTCATTTGGGGGTTAAGTCTCCTTAAAGGATCCCTCTGGGCTACACTACCATCTTCCAAAAATATTCTATGTTGCACTATAGATGGACTAATCCCCCTAATATCTCCAATCGTCCATCCCAAAGCCCCCTTATTTAACCTAAGAACCTCAATTAATTTGTTCTCTTGGTCCTCACCTAGGTTCGAAGCTATGATAACCGGGTAGGTCTCACTAGGGCCAAGGTAAACATATTTTAACTCAGATGGAAGAGGTTTAAGTTCAAGGGTTCTAGAAGATGGTGGCTCAGGCTCTATTATTTCAGGCACCTATTGAGAGGCAAACAATGATTCATACAACAACTCACCGTCAAACACATCAGAATCACACAATGAGGTCACACAGTCCGGGTCAAATCCTAACTCAACAAGATCACACGCACTAGGAGCAACATCAAGATCAGAAGGATCACTACTCTCAAGGTCACTAATCCAATTCAAGGCATTACACTCTTGCTCATCATGTCCTAATGGTGACTTCTGTAGGTCAAAAATGTTCAACTCCATAGTCAAATTCCCAAAAGTCAGTTTCATTCTCCCATCTTTACAATTAATCCAAGCGTTAGACGTAGCTAGAAAGGGTCTACCTTGAATGACTGGAATCTCGTCACGAGGACTATGAACCTTAGCTGTCTCTAACACCACAAAGTCTACAGGGAAAACAAAGGTTCCAACTTGGATCAACACGTCCTCAACTACTCCCTTAGGCACCCTCGTAAACCGGTCGGCTAATTGGAGAACCATTCTCGTAGGTTTCAATTCCCCCAACCCCAAGGTCTCATACACATGTAAGGGTAACAAATTGACACTTGCCCCTAGATCAAGGAGGGCTCTCTCAATCTGATTGTCTCCTATGGTAATGGAGATGGTTGGGCACCCAGGGTCTTTGTATTTCACTGAAACCTGACTAGGCAAGATGGAGCTCACATTAGAGGCCAAAAAGGCCTTCTTAGGAACCTGAGTTGCTCTCTTCGTTGTACACAATTCTTTGAGGAACCTAGCGTAAGAAGGACATTGCTGAATAGCGTCCAACAAGGGAATGTTGACTTTGACTTGAGAAAAAGTCTCCCTAATCTTTTCAAGAAATTTCTGGTCCTGAGTTCCCCTCAACCTTTGAGGAAAAGGTGGGGGAGGCTTATACGCCACAGGTTGTACAGGACTGGAATCAGGAAGTACTCTAGGTGAGGTCTTAAGACTCGGGTTGTCACCTAAGTTGGTCAACCTCTCTTCCTCAAATGGCTCATCCTCAACTGACACTAGCTCATCACAAGGTCCAGCACTCACATGTTGTTTCCTAGGCGAGTCTGAAGGTAATTCTCGGACCTGATTGTCTACTTCTTTTCCTGATCTAAGAGTAATCACTGCATTAAGTCCCCTAACATGGTTCGGGTCACAAGAGGACGAACTAGAAGCTTTCCCTTTGGGGTTCGCCTCCGGTTGTCCAGGAAAAGTTCCCCTATCCCTATTAGACATCATAAGTTGAGCTACACTCTCATTCAATTGTTTCACTATTTTCGCTATGTCACTCATCGTATCCTCAACCCTACTCAAACCAGAGTCTGACTCCTTATAGTTCCGATCCCCCTTGTCCTCACTTTGGTATCCTGGTGGAGGTCGGGTATGGGCAATCTGGGGATGGAGGGTCTGCCCTCGAGGTGCTTGATAAGCAGCCTGAGGCGGTGGTCTTGGTTGGGTTTGATGTTGGTGAGGAGGAGGTGGGTTTCCTTGGAAACTTCCTCCTTGGTGCATCGGTGGCCTCAAAACATTTTGATTATCCGGCCCATAAGACAAGAAAGGGTGTTTTGGCATCCCAGGAAATTGGTAGGGCCGGTACTGGTTAAACATAGCATTAACATTTTCCACATTGGACGACACATGTTGCAAATACAAAGGGCAGTTAACATATACATGGTCAGGTCCTTGGCACCAAGCACAAATCAAAGAGGATTGAGGGTTCGGAGACATGGGTTGCTCTAAAGAATTCACTTGTGCGCAAGGCTGGGTCTTAGAAGATGCCATTTGCTGTTGGGCTAGGGTTTTTACCATATTCTCTAAAGAAGCAAACCTAGCTTCATACCCAGTACTCTCACTCACCGCGTGAACCCCTCCCCGTGCATTGGACAACTGTGCTCCTATGGACTCATCCCTAGTATTCCCCCATTGCATTACCCTTTCTGACATACTCTCCAAAAAATCCCAAGCTTCCTCTGCAGTTTTGTCCATAAATCCCCCTTGACACATAGACTCTAAGGTTACTCGGGTTTCCTGATCTACCCCCTCATACACTATTTGGCACAATCTCACTAGGTCAAACCCATGGTGGGGAAATTGAGACAAAAGATTCTTGAACCGCTCAAAAGCTTTCCAATAGGGCTCCCCCTTGTCTTGTCTAAACTTCAAAATGGAATTTCTCATTTGAATTGCCATAGAATTTGGGAAATACCTCTTCATAAATACCTTTAAGAAACTATCCCATGAGTTTATGGATCCTGGTTTGATACTATACATCCACCTCTTCGCAGAATCTCGCAGGGCGAAGGGCAAATATTTCAACAGAACATAATCTAAAGGTACCCCTGGTGGTGTGACCATACTAAGGTACTCCTTATATTCTGCTGTCCAGATAAGCGCCAACCGCGTCCCAGTAAAAAGAGGTAGATTCTGGGTATGATACTGTCTGGGATCAAAGGTAACTCCCTGAGGTAGGGTCGGTAACACAAAACACGATGGAGGCGGGTCATAAGATGGATAGAGCTGGTCGGTCAAGGTAACCCTCGGCCCTTCCTCACCCATGTTAGGCAGGTCGACCAAAGGTCTCTCTACCCTAACCAGTCTACTAGTTTCCGGTATTCGAACCCATCCTATTGAATGACGCACTTTCTCCTTTTTAGTTGGTTTTTCTATTTTTTTAAATTTTTAGTGATTTTTAAACTTAATGCTAAACAAGCAAAGCAATTAAACTATTCACACTATGCACAAACAAACCAATCCTAAACTCCCAAATAACGCCATCCCCGGCAACGGTGCCATTGTTCGGTTGTAATTTTTGTGGTTTTATGAGTTAAGGTTGTCGATCCACAGGGATGGGTGTGAGGCTTGATTGAGGTAATCGGTTTGTGGAAGGGGTTTTTTCTCAATTGCGGAATGCGGTAAATTATGTAAATGAAAGCAATAAAACTAACATAGACATGGAATTATGGAAAGCAATAAAAGCACGAAATTAAGGAAAGCAATTAAAAGCTTGAATGAAGAACTAGCATGAACAATGAAATTGGGCAAGAATTTATACCTTTGATGAACAAACTTCAATAAACCCTCAATCTACATTCGAATTTCCCCCGAACAAACAAGAAATTGTGGTTTGGATTACCAAGAATCCCCCAACTTCTCACTAGTAAGTAGAATTGGAGTTCCTTGACCCTCCTCCCCACTAAAAATGGAGTTGATTGTGGCTAACACTAGAAAGCTTGGAAAACAAGTCAACAATGGCAATTAGAGAGAGAGAGAGAGCGAGAGAGAGAGAGAAGAGAGAGAAAGCTTGTAAAACTTCAATGGAAACTTGCTTGAATTGAGAAAGCTTGAGAAAGTTTGAATACAAATGCTAGAAATCAATGAAAGCTTGAAGAACAATTGAAAACTTGAAGAACAATTAAGAGAGATTAAAGCAAATAAAGGAAAGCAATTAAATCTAATTCTACTCCTAAATTACCTAGGCTAATTCTATTTTTCCTGGATTAATACAAGTGGGTATTTATAGAAGAAGGAAAAATACAACCCAAAACCCTAGAACAAATCGCAGCACGCGCGTCTGCAGACAGAGTGGCTCGGGCGAGCCACTCCCTGGCTCGGGCGAGCCAGCGTTCTGGCTGGTGTCTTTGTTGCCCTAGAAGCCTGGCTCGGGCGAGCCAGCAGATGGCTCGGGCGAGCCACTGTTCTGGGCAGTTTTTCCCTGCCGACTTCAAACGCGCATAACTTCTTCATCCGAACTCCGTTTTAGGCCCGTAAGATATCGATGGAAAGCACTCGGTGTGTACTTTAAGCTCCCAAAATTTCAGACCAATCAGAGTTGTAACGAAGGAGTTATGACCCAAAGGGTGAAGGCACATGTATTTCGAACCTTTGAGTTTGTACCGTTCCCCTGTTTTGCGCCAATCTTGATATTGAATTTCCGGCTTCGGTTTCGCCTCGACTCTCGGCTCGGGTTGACTTGGTTTGACTCGGATCTCGGCTCGGGTTGAGTTGGTTTGACTCGGGAAATAGCTCGGGATTCCCTAAAAACCTTCAATTAAGCCCAAACTTCTTCTAACTCCTTATTTTCCTACAAAACACCAAATCATTATATCTAATATATAAATAGGGGTTAAAACAAGCAAATATACCCTATAAAAGAGAAGAATTTCGGCTCGGAACGAGGCCGAACATTGTTTTTGAAAAAAAAGAGGAAAAAGCAATTGGGCATGTGTTTTCCTGAGTTGGATAGAATAATCCAAATTTTTCCCTTTTTTTAAAATTCCACCTCAACCTCTCTCTCTCTCTCTCCTCCCTCTTCCCAGGACCACCCCGACCCCGACCCCCACCATCCACCACCCTCCTCCTCTCTTCTCACCTCCTCCTCCCTTCCCCCCTCCATTTTCGACCACCATCGAACCACCGCTGCACCACCATCACCGTCACCTCGCCGCCCCACGACGCACCACACCCCTCTCCCTCAGCCCTATTTTTCTCTTTTTCGTTCCCCTGATTCCAGCCACCTCATCCAACGCCCACAACCACTGAGCACCACCCTCTCTTCCACCTTCCTCCTTCCTCTTCCCTCCCCTCCATTTCCGACCCCACTAGACAGCCGCCAGCACCCCCTCACCGTCCTCAACGCATCACAACCGACCCCCAGCCCTCCCTCTGTTTCTCTTTCTGCCCCAACCAGCAGCACCACCATGCCATCAGTTCAGAGGCGACGGGAACGACCTCTTCGGAGACGAAGACGGAGACGGCGGCGAGGGTGAGGGTGGTAGTGCACCAGGGTTGATTGGCAGAGAGAGAGGGTAATAGAGAGACAAAGTGAGATGAGAGAGGGTGGGGGGGTTGTGTGTGTGTGTGTGAGAGAGAGAGAGAGAGAAAGGGGGTTGAGGTGGAGGTTATGGCGGTGGAGATGGAGATGGCGGCAGTGGAGGTGGTGGTGATAGTGGTGAGGAAGGGTGATAGTAGTTGAGAGAGAATGTGAGAGGTTGGAGGTGGGGGGCTGGGTCGGGGGCTGGGGGTGTTTGAGAGAGAGAGAGAGAGAGAGAGAAAGAAAGGGGGAGGGGGGTTGAGGTGAAATTTTTTTTTTAAAAAGTTGGATTATTCAATCCAACTCAGCAAAAAAGTTGTCCAATTTTTTTTTATTTTTTTTTTTTGCTAAAACACCCTCCATGTAAGCAAGCACCGCCGCCACATCACATCTCCGACGAGTTGGACTCAGTGGCGGTTCGCTGGAAAAATCCATATGACAAGATTGGTTCGTTTAATATTAATGTTTAAGGTTGGTTGGTTATATAAAAACACCCCCAAAGGTTGGTTTATTAGATTCCAATTTCCCTTTTTAAAAATGTTGTTAGGTTCGAGCTAAGTTAGTTATTTGAAATTAATTTGAGCAGAATAAGAGTTGTCCTCTATACCGTAGGTGGATAAATAATATATTAATGCCCAATTGGTGTGTGCTCACACAAGAATTTTTAAGAGGGTTAGAAGAGTTTGACACATTTGCATGAAATCAAATTGGGTATGTTGAAGGCACAAGTATGGGTGCCCTTGTAGGAAGTGCATAAACCGAAAGTTCTCCAAACATGAAGAAGAGAAGGTGAATCTTTACAAGATGGGCATCATGAAGGGGTATTTTTATTGGACTAACCATGGTGAAGTGGGCCTTGAACAAAAATGATGGTGTTGGGTATATTGGACATGTTGTTCCCGATAACGTTGGTGCAAGTGATGATAATCATGAAGACCATGATACATATGTTGGTCGTATGGATGACATGGTGAATGACGTCACTAAAGCCAATGATCATATTATGGGAGAAGAAGAACCAATCGCATATCAACCACTCTTTTAATTTACAATACACTACCAGCTGCTCGACAACTTGTGTTGATGGGTGTACTACACATACCGACCTATCTCTTTCTCTGAGGATGTTAAGCTTCAAATATGATATCAACATGGCCTAAAATTGTTTCAATGGATGGATGGGATCATTCGAAGAACTCGGATATCCTGATAACATTCGAGTGTCGGCTAACTTTTCTTAAACATACTTATTGACAAGAAACTTTGATTATGAGTATTTGGTATTTTATGACTAGCATACCAAATTCGGTAGTAGATCTTGTATTTTATTTTATTTTCTATTGTTGTCAAGAAGCATGTACCTTGAATATCAGATTCGATGAAATACGTTATTAAATTGTCATACATTTTGAAGATGTTATATTTTGTTTAGTTTTGAATAAATTAACCCCTCAGCTACATACCTTTACCCTCGCTCCCCCCCCCCCTCCACGCACATATAGTTGTGTGTATCTGTGTGGGCATGACCATGCTAGCAATTGTGGTTAGTGAAAAATTATCATGAACATGAAAAAACAACTTATTCATGGATGTATTATATTCATGGATCGCACTACTAGAAAACATCTCATTTCCCACTGAAAATTCAGTGGGAAATAGGCCAGATTCGGTGGGAAATGGGCATTTCCCACCGTTTTCCCACTGAATGAAATAGTGGGTGAAAGTGTGGTAGGAAACCCCTATTTCCCACCGCGACAAATTTCAGTTGGACATTTCCCACTGTTTACCCACCGTATGTGCCACTACATATCTGTGGGAAACTTTCCCACCGTTTCCAATTCGGTGGGAAATTTCCCACTGGATACGTCGGTGGGAAATTTCCCACTGTATCCAGTTCAGTGGGAAATTTCCCACTGACGTGCAGTGGGAAATTTCCCACTGTATATGCTCGAAGGAAATTTCCCACCAAATTCACTTCAGTGGGAACTTTCCAATTGGTGGGGAATTGGTGATATCATAAAAATCATGTTTCAAACCCTAAACAATTAAATGTACTAATATATAAAAATACGTACATATACACCTAGAAAACCATACGTTCACCATAAATACCAATGGTACGCACTTTAAGCAAAAAACCATCTCCGAGATACATATTCATTGATTGTTGTTTGCACAAGAAAAATCAAGTCTAAGTCAGAAATCATGTATTAAGCCATAAAATAAAGCAAAATAAGCCCAAGTCATAGATAGGCCATTCAACACATTCTACTAGTGTCAATCACAATAGTAAAAAAATACATCTAGTAAAGATGTCCATTAACATTGCCAAAGAAACCGCTGAATCTCAATCATGTGAGCCCACATCATCTTCTCCATCGTCGTCACCTTCACTAATTGAATCTAACACCAAGTTAGGTAAAGCAATAGTAGGGTTGAGGGTCTTCAATTGATCAAACCAATTAACTAAAGCAGTTTTCATTGGTTGGTTTGGTTGGGTATATTTCTTGCGTTTCTGTGACTCCACTGCCAGTTGTGATTGCATATCTTCTATGGTTCTCTTTAGCTTTTGATTTTCCTCAACTACAGCTGCAATAGTGTTTGTATCATCTTTAGCATGGTTTTTACGGCTAGATTGGCTTGTAATGTTTCAGTATGAATCTCCTTGTGGTCCAAAACCACAAACATGGCCTCGATCTGTCACACCATTTGCATCAATCCAAATCTTCATTTGCCATTCATAAGTAAGTTGAGGTTCAGTTGGTTGGTTGGAGCCATCAGCCAAGGCTTCAGTCGATTGACTGGCAAGAGACTCATCGAGCTTTTTCAAATATTTTTCCTAGAATGAATTTTACACTAGTAAGTTTATAAACATATTATATAAAGGACATATAAACATAAAATATAAGATCTCCAAAACTTACATGAGCTGTCTCACATTTATCCTCCACCCATTCGTGACCTTTCTTTTGATGTAGACGAAGATACACACGACTCATAGTAGGTACTTCACCTTTATCAATCTAAAATAAAACAAATATGAAAAAAAAGAAGGGGTTTAGAGTCGTATCAAACCAGTCACAATGAAACAATACACATCTTTTAATGGGTTCTCCTAGATATTCAACTTCAATCACCTCTTTAATAACACCATAATATTCATTTTCATAGTCCCCTTCTCCAGTTCCCATGACACAAACTTCAAAATTCATTGTGGACCCACCCTTACTCCATTCTTGAGTATGATATTTGTAACCATTGATGAAATAAATGTTATATGTATTCACCACTCGATTAGGGCCCTGAGCAATTTGGCGCAAGTAAGGATAATACTTCGCATCTCCTAGTTGAAGTTCATTAACCTAAACCAAGAGGATCATAAAGTTAATGTAATAATCGATAATTAAATCGAAGCACCACTAACAATTAATAGTGTTGAAACTTACATTATCCCTAAACCATGATATAAACTCATTTGCAATCATCTCATCTAATAGCTTATCTGAAATGAATGCTCTTGCACATTCACGTTTTCCCTGTTTAAAGAACCTACATTTAAATATGATTAATCGATGTACCTTGGTGTAAAAGCGAAAGGAACAATTTTCTAAAAGTTACTTCTACATTGTGTATTACTTACTCTATATAAGGCTCAACCTCAACGCAATTCAACAAGATGTGCAAGTGAGCTGCCTTATATTCTTGTTCATTGAAATATCGTTTGCACAGTTTACACAGAGCGACCTTTCAACTCAAAGACAGATAGTGTGGGTTGAAATGCTTCATCATGGAGTTCGTACTCATTTCGCTTGCTTCTTGTTCTCATAGATGGTACATGGGACTCAAAGTAATATGAATAGAAGTAAGTAGTTTCCATGTACAAATACACCTCACAAATGGAGCCTTCCACACAAGCCTTATTTTTCACCATTTTCTTAAGTTTTCCAAGAAATCTGTTACAGATTGAGTTAGCATTGGATAAATTTTAAATTAATTACTAAAAAGATAAAAATTACATACATAGTTACCTCTCAAAAGGGTACATCCATCTATATTGAACGGGACCACCGACAAGTGCCTCTTTTGGCAAATGTATGGGCAAATGCTCCATGACATTAAAAAAGCCCGGAGGAAATATACGTTCCAATTGGTACAAGATTTTAGGAATATTTCGCTCCATTTCAAGCAACTTGTCCTCTTTTAGAACAGTTGAGCATAAATCTCTGAAGAATTGACTCAATTCGGCTAAAGGCTTCCGCACATACTCGGGTAAGTTATCAAATGCAACTGGAAGCAATGACTCCATAAAAACATGGCAATCATGACTTTTCATTCCCGATAGTGTAACATTGCTCATATCAACACAATTAGACAAGCGCGAAGCATACCCATCTGGCATTCTTAACTCTTTTACCCATTCACACAAAGCTTTTTTCTGCTCTGATGTAAAGGTAAAGTTTGCTTTTGGTGTAAGAACCTTGCCATTGGGTCCAACACGAAGCTCAAGCTCTGGTCGCTTACAATGCTCTGCTAAGTCCATTCTTGCTTTGTCATTGTCTTTTGTTTTGCCTTTAACACCCATAACTGTATAAAATATGTTGTCAAAGAAATTTTTCTCAATATGCATGACATCGAGGTTATGGCGTAACAAATTGGTCTTCCAATATGGCAACTCCCAAAATATGCTCCTTTTAGTCCAATTATGTTTTTCACCAAACCCCTCCACTACAAACTGATTGTTCTCTAGGACACTAGGCAATTGTGACACATCTTCCATATTTCTTCACTTTTCAAGCATCTAGGAGGTCCACTTCTATCCACTTTGTCTCTTTTAAAGTCATCCTTATTCCCTCTAAATGAATGATGCATAGGCAAAAAGCAACGATGACAATCGAACCATGATGCTTTCCCTCCCTTCCCCAACCAAAAAGCTTTTGTTTTATGCATGCATATTGGACATACCAGCTTACCATGCATGCTCCACCCAGATAGCATACCATATGCAGGGAAATCAATAATTGTCCAGAGCAATGCAGCCCTCATTTGAAAGTTTTGCTCTTTTGATATGTCATATGTTAACACACCATCCCACAAAGTTTTCAATTCATCAATCAAAGGTTGCAAATATATATCAATATTGCGAGTTGGGTTTTTTGGACCTGGGATGATACAACTCAAAAACATGTAAGGCGTCGTCATACACATTTCAGGGTGAAGATTATACGGAGTGATGATGACTGGCCAACATGAATAAGTCTTTGAAGTTTGTCCAAAAGGAGTGAAACCATCAGCACACAACCCCAATCTGACATTACGAGGGTCAGAAGCAAAGGTAGGGTTAACCTGATCAAATTGCTTCCACGCTTCACCATCGGAAGGATGACACATAACCCCTTCTTCCCTTCGATTGAGATGATGCCACCTCATATGTTTAGCAGAACTACGAGATGCATACAATCTTTGCAGCCTTGGAATAAGGGGAAAGTAGTGCATCCTTGCAAAGGGAACCTTCTTACGTGTTCCCTTGCTTGACTTCCCTAATTTCCATCTAGGGCTATCACAAAATTTACATTTCTCCAAAGATTCATCATCCTTGTAGTATAGCATGCAACCATGACGACAAGAATCTATTTTCATGACACTTAGACCAAGTTTTTTCACAAACTTCTTCGCCTCTGAGAAATTGGAAGGAAAACAATTGTTTGGGGGGCATGCCTCGTTCATAAGTTGAGCAACTTCATCAAAAAAACTTTGAGACATATTATGATCTGATTAGATACTCATCAGTCTAAGAGCAATGGACAACTCTGTATGATTATTGCATCCAGGCCACAAGGGTCGTTGGGATGCATTAAGCTTATCATAAATGACAACTCTTCCTGCCAAGGTAACAGATTTCAAAGATCCCTCTAGAAGGATCACTTGTATAGGTTTGATTAATTTGAGGACATTTGTTAAGATTGATAGATCAAAGGTCATATGATCTGTAGCACCAGTATCAATGACCCAAGAATGGTTAGAATCTTGGATAGGACAAGAAAAATTCACGATGTTACCTGCAAATTGAGCACTTTCAGCAAAGTGAGCAACAACAGATGATTTCCCTTTTGTTAGGTTAGCCAATTCTTAAGCCACAGCTTGGATGAACCTTTGATCAATCTTTGGATAGGACTCTTGGTGAATTTCTAGAGGAGTTTGTTCAGAATTGTCCTCCTTTTGCACATTTGCTGCCATCTTTGGAGGTGAATTCTTCTTCTTGAGATCTCGTTGTCCATTATACCAATAAGGGAATCCTACTAGAAAAAAACATTGATCTTTAGTATGACCATTCCTTTTGCAATGATTACAAAACCTTTTGGCCTTGGTTTTTTGATCCTTGTTGGTCTTGTTGGCATTCTTGGCGAGGAGAGCTTTAGAATTATCACTGAATTGACTTGATCTTGGGATATATGCTGCGAATTCTTTGGAGCCTCCTAAACCACTAGTAATCTGCTTCTGTTTTTCTACATGGTGGATCATGTTATAAGCTTTATTGACAGTAGGTAATGGTTCAGACAGTAACAATTGGCCTCTGACAGTATCAAATTCATCATTTAAGTGCAACAAAAATTGCATCAATTTCTTGCGCTGATCAATATCGACAGCATGCTTGATGGATGGACAAGTCTTGACACAGGTGCATATTGGCATCTCAGAAATGTCAGCTAAATCATCCCAAAGTTTTTTTAATTTGGTGTAATAAACGGCCACAGAATCTTGATTTTGGTAGAGATCATTGATCTCTTTTTCAAGATGAAACATTAGTGGTCCATTTGATTGACCAAACCTTTCTACGAGTTCATCCCACAGCCCTTTAGCAGATTATACATATAAGAATGCATAAGAAAGTTCAGAAACCATGGAGTTTAGAAGCCAACTTACAACCATGGAGTCACATCTGATCCACTGTGTAAATTTGGGAGAGTTTTCTGCAGGCTTCTCACACTTCCCATCAATGAATCCCAATTTCACCTTGGGTTTCAAGGCAATTTTGACTGCATTACTTCATTTCTGAAAGTTAACCCCATTGAGTTTGGTACTAGTTAAGGGAATCCCGGGGTGATCTGATGGATGCAGGAAAAGGGGGTCATTATTGTATTCTTCCTGAATTTCGGAGGAGGTTTCTGCAGAATCTGATGAAGACATTGCAGCTTGATTCGGAGAAATTCTCATGACAGAGGAGGGAGATTCAGAACATAGGGCAGACGCAAAGCTTGGTCACGAGCTACCTATAGCTCTGATACCATGTGCAATTTTGAGATAGAAGAGGAGAAGGAAAAGAGCTATATATTCTAAATGGAATGAACTGATTACAAAAGGAGGGAGCAACGACTGTTTATACACAAATGAGATCAAGAAACATAAACAAAAAATCCTAACAACTTCTAACTACCAAAAACAAGAAACCACAATCTTGATACTTGAAATATATAAAGCATAAATATTTCTCAAAGATAATACTACTATCTCCATTTTGTTTTATCTGTCGCCTAGGGAATTGCGGCAAAAACTTTGACCGTTAATATCTTAATTTGTATAATGATTCATCATACAAAATTGATATCATTATATTCGTAATAAAAAATACTAATAAAAAAGTATAATATTATATTTTTCTATAAAAATTTTATATTATAAATTATTGATTAAAAATTGACATAAAAAACGTAAATAACAGATAAAAAATAACAGATAGAGTAATATTTTCTGGATTATACTACAAGACCTATCTACTCGAATGGGTGGCATGTTCCTATCCCGTCCTATGGAAGAATATCTCTTTAACCATTATAGCCTACATGTAATCATCTTCATCCCTTTTTTGAAACACATTTCTCCAGGATTATGACTAGTGCACTTCTTTAGGGTTAATATATTGTCTGATAATAAGTGCTTTAAGACTACACGCAAGTATTTTATTGTGCAGCTATTTACCGTTAGATATATTATTTATCGAGTGATGATACCTGTTTTGGGGCAACATACTGTTTAAGTGTGTTACTCCTTATCAAATTAATACTTATTATCATTTTTAACCCTATTTTTTATAGTTATTATTAATTATTAATTAGAAGAAGCGTAGAATCTATTGGCTATGACAACAATTAAATTTGACACTCTAACTAATGAACCTTATTTGTTAGACATATTTTAGATTTTTTTTGTAAATTATTAAAAATATAGATAAAAGTGTGATCTTATACCATTTATTTGTGTTATTATAGTTATAGAAGTCGATCATGTACTTTATTGTTTTTGAATTTATTTTACAAATATATCGTTTTTATACAAAGGCAAGACAATTAAGATGTGTCTCCCCCTAATATATTTATCATTTTGGGTATTTAAAAGAGCGAAGATAATGTTCAACTCACTTGTGTGCCGGAAAATTCCTATCGGCAGTTTTCGTTTTTTCAACATTGCATTTATCATAATCAATCATACTAGGTTGAATTTTACAGCACGTTTTCTTTAGAAGCTTAAAAATCACAAAACATTACACTGTCACATAATTTTTGACGAATTGTTGAAGCTTCGGGAATCAAGAATTACGAGAGTCCTGGCTTTATTGTTGCCTTAAATAGCTGCTGATATATCATAAGTTGAGGAATGATGTCGATAATGTATAATCTTTAACGCTTGCAGACAACTCCGCGGCCATTAATGCCGGAAGCACACTTAAGATCAGCAAACTCAAAGTTGGAGGAAGCCTCGTTGCTTTCTAATCCTACGAATCTTGAAACAGCACAGTCCGTGGCAAACAGTGACGATGTCAAGAATTTTCTCTCTCCTCCAACAACAGGCATTTTGGCTCCCACGTTCACCTTGCTCACGTAGTTGCTTGCATAGGTTTGTCCTAATACCCCGTTTACTTCTCCGCTAAGGGAGTAAAACTTGAAGCTCAAGTCAAGATGAGCGAAGCAATCCTTGTCGTCGATCTCGTAGTTGTGGATCAAGGACTCCTTCTTGGTGATGGGGACCACCACGGCCTTGATCTTGAACTTGCCGTCCGCCTCAATGATGACGCCATTGGTGTCCTGGGTCCTCCTGATGTGGACCCCAGCAGGGGCGTGCTGCCAGCTGGCACCACGGGACTCTGAGAGGAGGACAGGGCGTCCATCCACAGAGATGTCAATGCGGTCAACAGCATCATTCCAGGTGGCAGTCTTGCGGGCCCCAACGTAGATCTCGCGGTCGTTGAAGAGGATGCCAAGGGACTGGACCCAGGTGAAGTCCCTACCCATGTTGGGGTTACGCTTGCCAATGAAGTGGGCGTTGATGTGGAGGTTGGGGTCTGTCACAAGGCAGAAGTCCTGGTCTCTCTTTCCATGGAAGTAGAATGTGATACCGTCTGCACCGATGAATCTTGGGTCCTGACATATTGCTCCTGGCTTGTTGCAGTCTGTGTAATTGATGAAAATATTAGGATCAGGAAGTTATAGTATGCCGAGATTTATGAGTAGCCAAGTAAATAAGAAATTGGACCATGATAACTATCTTGAATTCCACATATTTATTATTTTTGTAACTTTTATTAATATTTTATTTAATAATTATATATCTTTATCAATTATAATAATATAATACTTATTAGCCAGGTCAAAAAAATATAATAATAGCATAATTTTATCAATCATAGTAGAAAATGCACATTTTATAAATAGTTTTATATTTATGAAATAAATATAAATAAATAATTATTTTTAAATTATTAATAAGTTGTAGTAATCATGAAAATAATGAAACATACCTTTAGAATAGTTTAACGGTTTTGCTAAACGTCGCTCTGGGGGCGACAAATAAGAAAGAATGTTATCTATTAAATATTACAAACTTACCCTATATATAATAAAGAATATCTATATTATATCTTTTAGATTCTATACAATTAACTAATTAATCAAATATTAGATAAGCAATCTTACTTAATTTAATTTTATTTTATATAAAATCTGAGGTTTTATCTTTTTAGTTACGCAACATTTTTGTGAGATGAAAATTACCTAAATTACAATTTTACACAAAAATAAATTTAACATTTTTGCACTTCAATAGTATATGCATGCCCACTTCTAAAAAAAAAACCCTACCTAACTGTTGCAGTGTTTCTCTGTTTTTTTTTTGGGGTCAAAGATCAATGTTTATCGTTTAATTGAACCTCTCATGTCCTTCTCAATTATTGACATTTTTTTTGTGGTCGATCGACTAATATGTTCAATTAGCTGCAATTTATGCTATTTTCATTATTTGTGTGTAACCTTTAGTATTGTAAGCGTCCCTTCGATCAAGAAACTAGTGTTCAATTGAGAAACTCCAAAAACTTAAGCAATTAACCTAGTCTGACTCAGATAGTCATAGAAATTAATTTAGTTATAATATTCATAATTTTTAACTAAAGAAATATTTAATTTAATGCAATCCAAAAATTAAATAGTAGTTTATTTAATTTAGTATTGTAAGCGTCCCATACTAAGCTAATGTTAGATATCTTTTATTATATATGGTAAAGTTTCTAATATTTAATAGATAAGATTCCTTCTTATTTGTCGCCCAGGGCCACGTTTAGCAAAACCGATAATCTAAATACACTTATATTTAACTTTATTAGTGATTTAGAAGAAATGCAAGATCTTGCGTCAAGATGTTTATCATTTTCGTAAGAGATTAAACTTACTGCAAACGGGGCTGCAAGTGTCACAGTCAACCTCACAAGTCTGAGGGCAGGCAGCAGGGCAAGTGAACTGCCTATAGTAGCACTGGGAGTACTCCTTGTTGTGGCACCTGACAGTCTTTGCTGCGGCGCCAGAAGGTGGTGGTGGTGAAGAGTATATTGGGGAGGGAGGAGGAGGTGGTTGGGTTGGTGGTGGTGGTGGAGAGTATACCGGAGAAGGAGGTGGTGGTGATAGTGATGGTGTAACTACTGGTGGAGAATATGCTGGTGAAGGAGATGGAGGTGACTGAGTTGGTGGAGAATACACAGGAGAAGGTGGTGCTGTGTATAATGCCGGCATCTGAGCCTCTGCGGCTGCCAAAAGCAAGACAAGGCCTGCAAGGAGGGTAAGGCGAGCCATTTTGGGGATTAGTAGTGCAATACAACTAATAAGATAGTGGGGCTTGATTTGGATGGCATGTCGATGAGGAAAAAGCAGTTTATATAGGGAGTTTTCAGGGCTCGATGAATGTTAAGTTTGATTGAACTTTGAGAATGCATGCTACTGATGATTTGAGCTTCAAGTTACGTAGCCACTAATCTGGGCATGCAAATGGCTTCTTCATTCATAATAATTAATGCATCCATGTTAGCAAGTCTTCATGAAGGCAACTATTATCCCTTGCCCCGCACCCCTTGAAAATAAATAAATAAAAGTAAGAGTGGAAACCATCTTAAGTTTCCCAATGCAAGTGATCTTGTTTATGATTTACTATCATTTTTATAAGTAGAACAATGCATGTGTCTTGATAAGATGGTTTATGTTCATTTTGAATTCGTTTATACTGTAATTTTGAATGATTTTAAATATTTTCCTTAATAGTTACACATATTGTCAACGATAATACTATAAAATTTAATAGTTACGTTAAAAAATATAAATAATAACTTATCATATCAATAGTTTTGATATAAGTGACACATTTTATGTATAATTCTCTATTTATGAAGTGATATAAATGTAAAATTATTTATATATACTTTATGAGTGGTACTAATCCTCAAAGTAGTGAAAGGTATATTAATAATAATTGAAATATGGTTAAATATAATTTTTAGAGTATTTAAATTGAAATTTAAGATGGTTAGTATCCATTATATATATATATATATATATATATATATATATATATATATATATATTACATTTGGCTATTTCAAAAGTGGGCGTGGTTTGAGACAAGGTGACCCGATTTCACTTCTTCTCTTTGTTCTTGTTATGGAGTATTTGGGTCGAGCTATCAAGGAAGCTGTTATGCACTCTGATTTTAAGTATCATCAATTCTGTAAGTCTCTGTCACTTACACATTTATGCTTTGCTGATGATCTTCTAGTCATGGAGATTCAACAAGCATTAATATTCTTATATCTGCTTTGAATCATTTTTCTGAGCACTGGTTTGGTCCCTAACAAGAACAAATCCGATATTACATTTGCTGGTATGGATGAGGATTGTATTGAATCTATTTTGTTGAATACTGGGTTTAGAAGGGGATCTTTGCCTTTCAAATATTTGGGTGTTCCAGTTAAGCCTACTAGGCTTAATAGGCATGACTGTGCTTTACTGATTGAGAAAATGACTAAGAGGTTGAATGGTTGGGCTGTGAAGAAATTATCTTACGCTGGTCGCGTTCAATTGGTGAACAATATTCTGATGGCTATTCACACTTATTGGGCACATATTTTTATTTTGCCAACAAGTGTGATTGATGATGTTACTAGATTATGCCGAACTTTTCTTTGGGGTGGGTGGGGGGGGGGGGGGGGAAGAAAATTCCTCCTATCTCATGGTCTCAATGTTGTTTGTCCAAGAAGGAAGGTGGTTTATGTATAAGGGATGCTTCTGCTTGGAACAAGGTTGCTTTGGGGCACCTTGTTTGGCAGATTATGTTGGAGAAGGAATCTCTGTGGGTAAAATGAGTTCACCATATTTATCTTCCACGACAGAATATTTTGGAATGTGAAGTGAAGCAAAAAGTGAGTTGGTACTAGAAGCGCTTGCTGAGGGTTCGGGATGAGTTAATTGGGCTCTTTAGGGACCTACATGAGGAAGGCCGCCATTATTCTATTCAAACAGGATACCAGTATTTGAAAAACCATGGTGAATCTGTTCCTTGATGTTCTCTGGTTTGGCATAAACTGAGTATTCCTAAATATACCTTCACATTCTGGATGTTGATGCTATGAAGATTATTAATTCAAGATCGTCTTAAATTATTTGGGGTTCGTTGGGTTAATAGATGCTGTTTGTGCTGTACTGAAGCTGAATCAAATGATCACCTTTTCTTTACCTGCTCTTTCTCCTCGCAGATTGCTGTTGTTGTGGTCTCTTATTTCTACTCCGTCTCTCTTGAGTTGGAAGATTGGAGAACTTGGCTTGCTGGCAGATCCCAAAACAAACGCGAGCTTGCTCTGATTTTCGCTAGTACGATTTCATAACAACCAGGCTAGAGAGATTTTAGTTTTGATTCAAATTATTTGTAACGATGTAAAGCTTAGAGTTGCTTAGTTGGTTTGACTAGTTCTTGGTGCTGTTGCTTTTTGGACTATTGCTCCTGGCACAGTATGTATTTGGTTTTCTCTGTTTTGTTAATGGAATTACTATCCGTTTTTCCAATATATATATATATATATATATATATATATATATATATATATATATATATATATATATATATATATTTATGTATGTATGTATGTATGTATGTATGTATGTATGACACACACACACACACACACATATATATATATATATATATAAATATATATATATATATATATGGGAATAGATAGGGTGAGAAGGGCTTTTAGGTGAGAAGGGACATTATGGACCCTTAGATCATGAATCTAGGGCTCTAATTAATTCACCCTTTTTGATTTTTTTTACTGCAGATAAATGGCATCACGTGATGCCTCATTTAATTAAAGGCAACTTTGGGAATTGTCCCTTCTCTCTCTCTCTTACTCCAAACAATAATTCTCAATCCTTCCAGCCAACCACTCACCAGGAATGACGGTGGAATTCGCCGGTGATGGGATCGCGTTGACATTGGAATTTACCGGTGTTGGGGTCGTGAGGAACAAATTTGGCGCAAGTGATGGAAGTAGGGCATCGTTGGTGTAGGGAATGGCGCTGTGGTGGAGAAAGAGATTGAGGGAGGAAGGAGATGAAGGGGTACTGTGGAGTTGGTCTAGAGTTTTGGGGTGGTTGAGAAAGAGATTGAGGGAGAAAGGAGATGAAGGGGTGAGGCAGCGTAAAACATAGTTTCCATTTTGGATGGACACGATGTTCACTTGGGCTAAACTTGCTGTTCATTAGTTCAAACATGATGTCGATGTTGATTTTAATACGATGTCAATTTGTTTTGAACTTGATGTCCATTTGATTTACACATGGTGTCCATGTCATTTGAACATGATGTCCACTTGGTCTAAACATGGTGTATATTTTTGTTGACCATGATGTCCATTTGGTTTGAACATTAAGGTATATAGCAATCAATATCCTGTTATATAAGCTAATGAACATCACGATATATGGCAATCAACGTCGCCTTATATATGGTGATCATCAAGATATATGGTAATGAATATATGCGTGTGCAGTAATGAACGTCTTATTATAAGAGAAATGAACATCGTGATATATGGTGATGAACATTACTTTACAAAATAATGAATATAATGTTATTTGATAATGGACATTAAATTATAAAAAAAAAAAACGATTTTCCAACCAGAAAAGAAAGCAACGTTTGTTGGAACTTGGAGTAAATTTAATGTTGCATGGCTACACCTAGACAATTGTGATCAACACATTTTCCTTTTTTTTTCTCTTTCAATATCATATGAGGAGCCCAAAAAGGAAAAAAAAAAAGAGTGTGTATTAATTGGAGTCATAGATTGAATGATTAAGGGTCTAGATTGATTATACTCACCTTCTCATCTTATAACATGATGTTAATTCTCTTGTAACGTGATGTTCATTACCATGTACTACGATGTGTCGAAGTTCATTTCTCTTTTAATGTAATGTTCATTACCGTACTCACTTAAGCTCATTACTATATATCTTGATGATCATTTTCATATAAAGTGACGTTCATTGCCATATACTGTGATGTTCATTACCTTATAACATTATGTTGATTACCATATACCTTAATGTACAAACCAAATGGACATCATGATCAACACAAATAGACATCATGTTCAGACCAAGTGGACATCATGTTCAAGTGAAATGGACATCATATGTAAATCAAATAGACATCAAGTTCAAAACAAATTGACATCATATTAAAATCAAAAAAGATATCATGTTGGAACTAAATGAACATCACCCCTTCATCTCCTTTCTCCCTCAATCTCATTCTCAACCACACCAACACCCTAGCCTGACCTCACAGTGCCCCTCCTGTGCCCCTCCTGTCAGCACCACCATTCGGTGACGACCAACCACCGCACCACCGCTTCACACCACCACCATCATCCCGTATAGCCTTCGCACACAACCACCAGCACCCACTCCCTCTTGCCTGTCCCAACATCGGCGATGCTCCGCTGCCATCACCTGCGACAAATTTGTTCCTCTCGACCCCAACACCGGCAAATTCCAGCATCAAGGCAATCCCATCACCGGCGAACTCCACTGTCATTCCTGGTGAGTTGGTTGGCTTGCAGAGTTGGGAGTTGTTGTTTGAAGGAAGAGAGAGAGAGAAGGGACAATTCCCAAAGTTGCCTTTAATTAAATGAGGCATCACGTGATGCCATTTATCTGCAGTAAAAAAAATCAAAAAGGGTGAATTAATTACAGCCCTAGATTCATAATCTAAGGGTCCATAATGTCCCTTCTGTTGGGTTTTAGGTTATCTATTTCCTAAACAGATACAGACTAATTGGCGGAATATTATAACAATTATAAAAAATTAATCAATAACAACTGTAGAGGCTTTAGTAATTACACATGATCGCTAATTCCTGCTGAAGAAGAGGTTGACCTTCCAGATTCCAACGCTGAAACCCTCTACTGAAAAGTCCACGCAGCACTCCGGGAACCCGATTGCTAGATCAACTCGATCGAGACGAATCTCAATCTAAGATGTATGTGACATTGTTTCGGGAAACAGAGAATATTTCCTGAAACTAGAACTGTAAAATGAAAGAGAGAGTGATAGGCCGCAAGTGCACGGGTGCTCGTGTAGCAAGTATCAAGGTCGATCCCACAGGGACTTTGCTAACTACACACCAAACTAGCTTCCTATGTGATTGCTAAATCGGTCGTGTTTTTGTTGAAATTATCTAATGTCTACTTCTAATCACTAAAAAGATCAAAACAATCAAATATTCACACAATTCACAAGATGAAATCAATATGAGAGAGACGTTCAGGGGATAAAACCTAAGTAACTCTATGAATCAAACAAGTGGATTGAACATGTATGTCACTAATTTGGTACATTTTAGGGTCGATAATTGCATAAATTAATCCGTAGCGAGCTTTTGGCACTGAAACGGATCGTTAGCAAAATTGATCACCTACTATCGTGGTTATTTCAATTTTTAACTAAGTTAAAGATCAAATTATCCAATGACCCCTAATTATAAAGTCTTCTATGTCTAGTTCACTTCATAACTAGTTTAATCCTAAGGGTTCCGATTATCGAATTTCTCCTTTCAGTACTTCACTCAACAATCTAAATCCATGCTAATGGTGATCAAGCAAAAGCAATGACATACATAATCAAAGGTTAAATAAAATGCATTCAAACTAGATTAACAAACTTGTTCAATCCAACAAAACTCAATTCATAAGAGAAACTAATAAGGGTTTATCCCCTAAACTAAAGGGAAACTACTCACTACTCATGTTCAAAACACAAAACATATCAAAATCTATTCTAGAAAGCATGAAATCTAAAAGAAAGAGAAGTAAACCGAGATGGAAATCGTTCCTCGCTTGTATGGTAGTCGGTGGGGACTTTTGGTCCTCCACTTCAATGGATTTCTTGAGAATCGATCTTCAAACTCCAATAAACTCTCAATCTTCAACAAAGGATGAATGTGGATGGATTTGTAGAGGAAGGGATGGATGATGGTAGAGATGGAGGTGGTATGGTATGGAGGAATGAATGAATGAAGGTGGATGATATGGATGGAATCAATCAAAGTGGATGGTCTTCCTCCTCCCTTAATTGATGGATGCATTGATCATTATAAAGGGGATCAATAATGGTTAGGTGATAGCAATGGAGGATGGTGGAGTCATTATTGCTCCCAAAGACAGCCGAAAGACACCATGATAGAAAGCAAAAACCCACTTGCAAGCGCCGAAAGTGAAGCATAAAGCAACACGGATCGTTCCAGGTCAACACGAGTCGTGTCAAGGTCAACACGGGTCGTGTTTACTTGACACGGACCGTGTTGAGGGTTTCTGGGAAATTGAAGTCTCTGGAGGTCAACACGGACCGTGTTGGTGTCAACACGGGTCGTGTTGGGTCTGGCATTTTCATTGTCATCTTGTTTTGGCCATATCTCCTTCGTCCGACGTCCGATTGACTTGGTTCTTGACTTTTCGGAGAGCCCTAGGAGCCTACTTTTCATTGGCATAAGCCTCAAAGTCATATCATAAGTGTGGAAAAAATGGTGACCAAAAGATTGGACATATATCAGTTTTCGTACACTTTCTGCTATCTTACTCATAACTCCTTCATCTCAACTTGTAATTGACCTTATAATATATCGTCGGAAAGTTCTTTCAATGATGAATCATGTAATGGACGCGAGCTTCAGAGTTTATATCACTAATCTGCACAATTTGAACAAAACACTCAGAACTCAGTTAAGATAGCGAAATAAGATCATAAAAGATCAATTATGCACATTAATCCCCAAATTTCACTATCAAAATGCTCCCAATGGTTAGTCACTATATGCCCTCATCAAATTCCCCCATGCTTAGTTCTTGCTTGTCCCTAAGCAAGGCTAAACTCACAAATAAAATAGAAAACAAAGAAAATAACAAAAATAAAAAATAAATGGGACAAAATGAAATCATAAAAAGAATCGATAAGACTTTCAATTAATCCCACCTAATCAAGCATAGCCCAAGTATGAACGAAAGTTTATATACAAGAGAAAATGAAATCATAAAAAGAATTACAAAAACCATACTTATCAAGATCAAACTAATCACCCTCCTAATCACAAATGAAACAAGCAATCACACAATAATGGATGAAACTAGGTATTTGAGAGCAACCTTACTTTAGGGAATGTGGAAACACTCCTCTCATGTGTTTGAAAAAATAATATTCAATGAAGGTGCACTCAATACTCAATCACAAAGCAACATTCTACCATAAGCTTGCAAATAATCTCAATTCTCTACCGCTAAGATGCAATGCACAATGATAATCAAAAGGGTTTTCAAAAGGATTGTAATGGGGCTAAGGTTAAGAGTAAGGAGTGGAGATATATTTGGGAAACTGGAGCTAAAAGCCAATACTTGGAGCATAAACCTCACCAAATTATTCAAATAAGAACATTCACACCTTATAAACATATCAATGCATCTCATAATCATGTGGAAATTGCCTCAACTCAAAGAAAAATAAACTATCAAAATACATTTTTTTTTCATTTCTCTGATTTTTTTTTTCATTTTTTTTCTCTTTTTGCTATATTTTTCTGAAATTCAAATATTTCAATTCAAACTCAAAGATATATACATCAATAAGGCAATTTCAACTCAACCCATATCAAGCTACAATGGGGAGCAATCTAAAAATATTTCAACTTCACAACATCCCCAACAAGACCAAATCACAAATACACCAAAATCAACCCAACTTTTACACTCTAGCACTCCAAGCAATGGCTTAAAGGTAGGAAATTATATATACGGCCATGGCTAAAAATGTAGGTAATCAAAAGAAAGAGTGATACAAGGCTAAAAGTGGGTTAAAAGCGGATAATTCACATGTAAAGGGTGACTATTTGGCTTTGTAGCTAAAATATGTACAAGAATGCCTCTATCATATTACCAATGCACAAGCAAAAATGCAGTTTCAAAGAGATGCATCGCAAGTTCTAGAGAATGCAACTAAGGATGAGCCACACATGGATATGAGACTAATAAAAATTATTAGTCATTTAAGGCCTTTGTGGTCTCACGGGTAAAAAGCTCTCAAATAAACCTAGCTCATATAGACGTATACGTGCTAAACTCATTCCAAAAGATCTAAAAAGGGCAATCAATCATCACTATCAAAGTACAATTCTAAACTCTCTATGATTCACAACTCTTTTCAAAACTTAAATTTACGAAAGGGCTATACGAGACTAAATCAAATCAAAATAAAACTTATCTAGCTTTATCTTTTTTTTTTCTTTTTCAAATTGTTTTTTTTTTAATTTCTGAAATTTTCTGATTTTTTTTGTTTTATTTTTCAAAATCTAAAATCAAATGTCAAATGAAAAACTAGAAAATAAGAAACTAAAAACTAAGAAAAAGAAAAAAAATAAAATCTAATATGATACTAACTAATGCAATTGTATGTGGATGCAATAATTCATAAATGAAAGAAACTATAAAACTAAGAAAAAACAAACAAAAACAAACTCAAGACACTACTACACATATATACAACAATGGACAAGGACTACAAATTAAAAATTTCTTTCACAAAAATCCCCCCATGCTTGGACAAAGCATTGTCCTCAATGTAAGCACAATCAAATAAATTGCAAAAGGGGAAATAAGGAAAGATCTCACCAGTTTAGGTGTTGGATGCACCTAAACCATTGCCTCTTCAAGAATGGGCGAATGGAGCATCAACCACTCCATCATGAACTCAAGATTGGGCCATTACTTCAGATGTCGTCAATGCCCTTAGAAGCTTGTCAAACTCTTCAGCATGCGGTTTACAAGCTTGTAAATAAGAGAGCAACAAAAGAGTTATAGTAGAAAATATAAGTATCACTCTCTTAAATAAATCAAACACCTTAGAAAAATCAAAAGACTCAAAATAAGTTGTCCACATGAGTTTTCTAGGCAAGTCCTCTAGGTAAATACAATATGGATCAAGAGAGGAATCGTACCCTCTTAATGTACCTATGGACAAATCAAGAATATTGTTGCTCCCCTTAAGCATATCACAAGAATTAACCTTAGCCACATAGCCCACTTCAACATGAACACATATGGTCTTTTCAACAAAAGTGGGTTCATTTAGGCACTTAGGGGAATGGGAAGGTGGTGAATAATGAGTAGAAGCATGGAATAAGACATTGGAAGTAGGGAGTACAACATCATCAAATTCTTTGCTTGAAGGATCTAATCCACCCACAACCCCCTCACAAGGATCTCCATCAATAGTATCAATTGACCCTTGAGACAAATCATCATTATACCTAGCATCAAAACTATAGGACTCACTCACCTTAAACCACGTCGACTGAGAAAAAGGTAAGGATGTATTATGAAAAGCAAAGACGCTATCAGTAGTGTCTCTAGGTGAGCTAGGATGAGAATGAGCAACAATTGGCAAAGATGACTCAGAAATGTCAACTATCTCTTCTAGATTAGCTTTTAATTTATCTTGTTGCTCTAGCATTTCCCTCAGTAAAATTTCAATTCTGGATAAACTAGGGCATGTAGAATCATCATGGTCAAGAGAATAACATAAACGACAAGGAGACAAACATTGGGGTTGAATATATTGTCTAGCATGAGATGCACAAGGATTAGAGTAAGAGTAACCAGATGCACAAAGAGAATACTCAAAATCAAGTGTATCACGTGCAAGCCACTCAAGCAAACTCCAAGCTTCATCAACAGTTTTAGCATAAAAACCAAAATACTCTAATGGGGTACGAGTCTGACTATTCACCCCCTCTACAACAATATCAAGAATATCTGATTTCCCAGGCTCAACACCACATGGAACAGGATAAGCAAGTAATCGCTCAAAATAGCACCAAAATAACTCCTCCTCAAATTGGGGGAAATAGATAATTGCCATTTTTTTTGGGATTTTTTGTTTTTTATTTTTTTGAGAAAAACAATAAAAACGGGAAAACAAAAAAAAATGATCTAGTCAATCTAAGGATATTCGTTCGGTGGCGGCTAGGGACAAAGTCCCCGGCAACGGCGCCAAAATCTTGATAGGCCACAAGTGCACGGGTGCTCGTGTAGCAAGTATCAAGGTCGATCCCACAGGGACTTTGCTAACTATACACCAAACTAGCTTCCTATGTGATTGCTAAATCGGTCGGGTTTTTGTTGAAATTATCTAATGTCTACTTCTAATCACTAAAAAGATCAAAACAATCAAATATTCACACAATTCACAAGATGAAATCAATATGAGAGAGACGTTCAGGGGATAAAACCTAAGTAACTCTATGAATCAAACAAGTGGATTGAACATGTATGTCACTAATTTGGTACATTTTAGGGTCGATAATTGCATAAATTAATCCGTAGCGAGCTTTTGGCACTGAAACGGATCGTTAGCAAAATTGATCACCTACTGTCGTGGTTATTTCAATTTTAACTAAGTTAAAGATCAAATTATCCAATGACCCCTAATTATAAAGTCTTCTATGTCTAGTTCACTTCATAACTAGTTTAATCCTAAGGGTTCCGATTATCGAATTTCTCCTTTCAGTACTTCACTCAACAATCTAAATCCATGCTAATGGTGATCAAGCAAAAGCAATGACATACATAATCAAAGGTTAAATAAAATGCATTCAAACTAGATTAACAAACTTGTTCAATCCAACAAAACTCAATTCATAAGAGAAACTAATAAGGGTTTATCCCCTAAACTAAAGGGAAACTACTCACTACTCATGTTCAAAACACAAAACATATCAAAATCTATTCTAGAAAGCATGAAATCTAAAAGAAAGAGAAGTAAACCGAGATGGAAATCGTTCCTCGCTTGTATGGTAGTCGGTGGGGACTTTTGCTCCTCCACTTCAATGGATTTCTTGAGAATCGATCTTCAAACTCCAATAAACTCTCAATCTTCAACAAAGGATGAATGTGGATGGATTTGTGGAGGAAGGGATGGATGATGGTAGAGATGGAGGTGGTATGGTATGGAGGAATGAATGAAGGTGGATGATATGGATGGAATCAATCAAAGTTGATGGTCCTCCTCCTCCCTTAATTGATGGATGCATTGATCATTATAAAGGGGATGAATAATGGTTAGGTGACAGCAATGGAGGATGGTGGAGTCATTATTGCTCCCAAAGACAGCCGAAAGACACCATGATAGAAAGCAAAAACCCACTTGCAAGCGCCGAAAGTGAAGCATAAAGCAACACGGATCGTTCCAGGTCAACACGAGTCGTGTCAAGGTCAACACGGGTCGTGTTTACTTGACACGGACCGTGTTGAGGGTTTCTGGGAAATTGAAGTCTCTGGAGGTCAACACGGACCGTGTTGGTGTCAACACGGGTCGTGTTGGGTCTGGCATTTTCAATGTCATCTTGTTTTGGCCATATCTCCTTCGTCCGACGTCCGATTGACTTGGTTCTTGACTTTTCGGAGAGACCTAGGAGCCTACTTTTCATTGGCATAAGCCTCAAAGTCATATCATAAGTGTGGAAAAAATGGTGACCAAAAGATTGGACATATATCAGTTTTCGTACACTTTCTGCTATCTTACTCATAACTCCTTCATCTCAACTTGTAATTGACCTTATAATATATCGTCGGAAAGTTCTTTCAATGATGAATCATGTAATGGACGCGAGCTTCAGAGTTTATATCACTAATCTGCACAATTTGAACAAAACACTCAGAACTCAGTTAAGATAGCGAAATAAGATCATAAAAGATCAATTACGCACATTAATCCCCAAATTTCACTATCAAAATGCTCCCAATGGTTAGTCACTATATGCCCTCATTAGAGAGGAACTCAGGAAATCACCCTGGTATCTCTCTAAGAGTCACTATAATCTCTCATAGAAACCTCTTTATATAGTGTTTAGAAAGCCTACGGAAAGGGTTCAAAACCCTAAAGGGCCGACTTAAAACAACGGCGCGTTTCTGGGGCCCAACACGGTCCGTGTTGAAACAACACGCTCCGTGTTGGACTCTAGAAGGTCCAATAATTTGGCTACCACGGACCGTGGTGTCTCAACACGGACCATGTTGGGTCAACACGGTCCGTGTTGAACCCAATTCGGTCCGTGTTGGGCTGATTTCTCACAGAAATCAGTTTCTAACTTTTCTAAACGTGATACAATATCACTTAGGTTACATTCATTATTCCAGGGCACTGACTTGTGTGACCCAGTAGGACCAACTAATATAGTTGTAATTAAACATATTCAATTACTAATTATAGAGGTCTCTAGCAAGACATATAATTACTATATTACTTTGGTTTAATCTCCGTATAAATCGAATATTGTCGGGACATTCCCAACAATCTCCAACTTGTCCCACAAGTGTTCGATTCCTTGCATTCCCTTGTCAGTTACTGTCTTTAGTTCGGATAAGGTAAGCTAAAGTCATCCTTATGTAAGACCCAAACGTTCCTCTATCTCCGAGTTTAGACTTTGAAAAAACAGACGATCAACTATTGATTCAACTGAGCTCGGCCAAGCATTTTCAGTCCAATCTCACCGAGTGGCCAACGAGAAAACTGTCCCTAATAGGGAGGACAATGCCATCTTGTTCAAACACACATTCTCATATGATCCAACTGTAACCTAGACACCGACTTTATAGCCTACTGTTACGAAAGGCGTTTGACGCGCTCCAAAGTCACAACAGACCATATAGTCTATGTACTGAACTCATTATTTAGGAATTTTGAGTAGTGAGTGCTCCTATGACAATTCCCAACTTAAAGAGCTCCCACTGCGGGTCAGTTCGGTAGTTGTTCTCAGCAATACCCATGTGATTGATTTATGATGTCATCACATCACTATGATCACGAAACTTGATCATCACCTCAATCCTAAATGCTAATTGTGTTGATATTATCACTGTTCCTATGTGATAATACAATTAGGAACCAGGTCGATTGTCGAACAAGACAAGCGTTATCAAGTTCACTAATGGGGTTTCAGAAATCGGACCTCATCCAATTTCCCATTTTGAATGCGCTAACCTTTTTGGACATTTACATAATTCTAAACCACAATTGATGTAAATTTTTGGAATCTTATTCTTAATGATGAATCAACAAGGTCATAATTCATGAACAATTCATGTAAATTTGACTTTGTTAATATTCCGGAATGTGTTTAATAGCTATTGTCCATGCATGACTATCATGCTATAACTTTTTTTTTAATATTTTTTATAACAGGGTAAGAAAGAGGAAAGCAGTTAGCGACGTATTCTCACAAGAAATCGCCCCGCTCTATCACATCTAAGAATGTTATTAAAATCTAAATTCATCGAAGTAGACCGAGTACCCATCGCAGACTCCGACTGACCCTGTTTTGATAACCAGTCTGTGGCACCATTGGCTTCCCTGAAGATGTGAGAAAGATTGAGGACATGGCATCTACTCATTAGACCACGGATATCTTGAATAAGACTTCTGATTGCCACGGAATAGCGAAATCACCCTTGATTGCTTGAATTACCACTAGGTTGTCACCTTCGATAATGATGTTCGAAAACCCCATCTCACAAACGTCCTTCAGACCATCACGCAGCGCTCTCGCTTCAGCCACTAAAATGGGAGCCTCGCCATAAGAACGAATACGCGCTCATATCAGCTCCCCCCGCCAGTCTCGAAGAATGAAGCCACCCGCCGCAGAATTGTTGAGGAGAGACCCATCGAAGTTAAGTTTGAACGCCCCCAATGGAGGGGACTCCCATCGGACAAAACGAAAACCGGAATGGGAGACCCCAGTAGAACGGCTACCATGAGAATCTACCTGCACAGAGTTTCTGATTTTCCATTCTGCCGCAGCCCGTTTCGCTTGGATCATACACTGTAACGGGCGGAAGATAGAATTACGGAAGACCACTTCGTTTCTTTGCTTCCAAATAGCCCACATGAGGAAAACTCCTCGTTGAAGAATCGAATGATTGCCTGCTAGTCGGTTATCCTCCAAAAATTGGTTGATAAAACCTTGCGGATGGGTCGGCATAAAGGGGTCTAACCAACCATGACGAAAGGCATGATCCCAGCATCTTTGGGAGGTTGGACACTCCCAAAACAAGTGATCGGCACTCTCAATATCACCTAGACAAAGTGGACACACTGGGTCTAAATGGATACCTCGACGCAAGAGGTTGCCTCTCGTAGGGATGCTATTGTGTAAATTCAACCAAAGAAAAATACCTACTTTTGGCGGTATGTCCAGCTTCCAGATCCACTTATATTCCCACTGTTGGTCATTGTCCAAGCAGTCTTGAATAATTATTAGAGTCGTCTTTGTAGAAAATTCCCCAGAGCCAGTCAATCCCCAGCAATAATCATCTTTTGAATCTGTAACCGGAATGGGAATTCCCAAGATTTTTTGTCAAAAACGATGATCCTGAATATAAGTCCGGAGTTTGACTTCATCCCATTTTTTATCCTCCGTGACAAAATGACTCACTGTTAGCTCTTGATCTCCCTCCTCCTCAGAACCATTCCTATTCATAAGGTCATTTAAAGATGAATTCTCAACCCACGAATCCTGCCAGAACTTGATTGTTTTGCCATCACCAACAGTCCAGCGTATCCCCGAATTTAGCGTGCCCTTAACCCGTAACAGATTCTTCCAAACTGGTGAATCTGAAGCTTTACCTTTATAATGGAAAAAGTCTTCATTTTTTAAATACTTTTCGCGCATAACCCTAGCCCATAGGTTGTCCTCATGGATAACACACCAAGCAAGCTTACATTGAAAAGCTATGTTAATGGCTTCCGAACGACGTAGTCCCAACCCACCAAAATCCTTGGGGAGACAAATTGTATCCCAAGCAATCATCGACATACCTTGAGAGTCTCCATTTTTTCTCCAAAAGAAATTTTTATTTACTCTATCAAGGTTTACGCATGTAGATTTCAGAAGTCTAAAGCACTGCATAGTGTGGGCAGGGAGGGATTCTAGATTGGCTTGAATCAGGACCACCTTACCCGCTTTGGAGAGGGCATTGGCCTTCCAAGCCGCCATTTTGTTCATTGCTTTACCTAATAACTCATTAAAGGCTTGATGGTCATAACGCCCATTCGGGATATAACATCCTAGATATTTACCAATTTAGTCGGTATGAGGGATATTGAAAATACCCTTAACTTCCTCTCTTCTTTGTACGGAGGAATTCTTAGAAAAAATGAGTTTGGATTTATGGAAATTGACTAGTTGTCCCGAATAGGAGCAAAAATCTAGCAAGAGATTTTTAAGCATTGTGGTAGCTTTGTGTGTTGCTTTACAAAATAATAGACAATCGTCTGCAAAGAATAATCCCGGGATAGTTAGGCCCTGAGGGGTCAACTTGACTCCTATGCCGGATTTTGAATCTTCTGAAGCTTTGTCCAGCCACTCATTAAAAACATTCATACACAAAAGAAAAAGATACGGGGACAGCGGATCCCCCTGTCTTAACCCCCGGGAAGCTTTAAAAAAGCCTCGAGGCACCCCATTTATTAGGACAGAGTAAGAGACCATCGAGATACATTGATCAATAAGAGCAATCCATTCTCACTAAACCCCATTTTTTGAAGAACCGCCTTCAAAAAATCCCACTCAATCCTATCATAGGCCTTCTCCATATCAATTTTTAGCGCTACCCACCCCTTCCGAGAGGTAAAAGTTCTAAATTTGTGCATTATTTCATAAGTCAAAAGGATATTATCTTGAATTGCTCGACCAGGGATAAAAGCACTTTGAGCGGGAGAAATTAAACCATCTAGTAGAGGCCGGAGCCTGGCCACAAAAATTTTGGATACAAGTTTGTAAAAAGTATTACATAAACTAATAGGGCGATAGTGCGAGGTCTGACTAGGATTGTCATTTTTCGGGATAAGAGTAATAAAAGTATGATTAAATTCCTTAAGAAGCTTACCATGTTCGAAGAAATCCTGAACCTCTGTAATAATATCTGGATGAATGGCATCCCAAGAATCCTGATAGAATTCGGCCCCGAATCCATCAGGACCCGGAGTTTTACAAGGATCCATATCAAAGAGTGCTTGTTTGATTTCCTCGGCCGATGGAATGGCCGTAAGAATGTCGTTATCTTCAGCAGATATCACGTTCTTCACTTCTTTGGTTATATTCAAGACCTCCAAATTACGCGATGAGGTAAACCGCTTTTTGAAATCCTCAACAAATAGCGCACCAATCTCCTTCTCTGAATCTAACCAATTACCGTTGTCATTTTTAACTTTTGAAATACTTTGCCTTTTAATCCGGGCTTTAGTAGATCTCTGAAAAAAGTTTGTGTTCCTGTCTCCATTTACCAGCCAGTTCTTCCTGGCCAATTTCCCCCAATATTTCTGATTGAAAAGGAGGAGTTTTTCTCTTTGTTTTAACATCCTATTTAACCAGTTATTAAGTCTAGGATTGTGAGGATCGTCTAGCAATTTTTGTTCCAAATAATCGATGTGGTCTAGGTTGCTATCTAATTTCTGTTTGTAATGACCAAATTGGGAACGGGCCCAAGATTTGAGTTCTACCTTAAGTGCTTTTACCTTTTGGGAAACCCGAAACATTGGCGAGCCACAGATATTCCTATTCCAAATTTTCCTAGTAATTTGCTTCATTTTATCATATTGGCTCCAGAACTTTTGATACCGGAAAGGAAAATTTTTACCATTTGCCTATGAGTGGAAGTTTCTAGAAAAATTGGACAATGGTCCGAGAAAGTAATGTTTCCGTGATACTCTATAGAATCTGGGTAGGCTTCATGAAAATCCTGTCTAATGATAGCCCTGTCCAAGCGTTCATGAATCCATTGACCATAAATTCGTTTCTTCCACGTAAATAATCTTCCTTTAACTTCTGCTGAAGCTCCATTAATATGGTGCAGGAAATTATTTAGTCTAATCCCTCTTGCTCTTGAGTAGGGGGCACCCCCTTGTTTTTCCTGACCCGATGCTAACTCATTAAAATCACCAATTAGACACCAGGGGAGGTCAAAAGTATTATGTAAGGCGGACAAATGAGACCAAAAATAATCTTTATCTCTAATCTGGAGGTCTTGAATATAACCAAAGAAGTGGCCTCAAAAGTATTATGTAAGGTGGTTATACGCCCCTGTAATAATACAATTAGACTGTCGAACATTATCAAAGACCAGCAAATGGATGGCGCGTGAATCCTTACTAAGAGTTGCGGCATGAATATTATTATTATTCCAGAGAGCCCAAATACCACCCGCATGGTTGTTTAGAGGCACCAATTCAAAGTTATCAAAACCAAGGGGCTGTATGATTCGTTCAGAGTTAGTCGTATTGGTCAAAGTTTCAAGTACAAAGAGAATATCCGGATTACAATTATGCACTAGGGCCTTAAGTTCAGCAACCATCTGGCTCCTCTTAGCACCACAAACATTCCAGGCAATAATTTTCATAGCAATTAAAGGAAAGAGGCGGTCAGACTGAGCACACTCCAAGCAAGGAAATCCAACCATGCTAACCTGAATCTGCGATCTGATAGAACCCCTCTAAAGAGAGTCTGTCCATGATAAATCATGGTTGCCCAGAAAAAAGCCTTGGTGGATTGGAATTTCCCAATACCACACTCGCCCAAAGAAACAATTATACTGAAGAAGGATTGTATACAGGGGTATTTTAGCCGGATAAGAAAACATCATACAAAAAACTGAAAAATACAATAATTATCCGAATGCTCCAAAATAAAAAACAACATAAAACTGTCTCCTGCTCCATGATGCCAGAAGATCGCCCCACCTTGTACTCGCACCATACACCTGTGGGTAAGCACTGAGTCCTGGAATATAAGTCTTAAGATAAAAGTCAGACAACGTATTCCTAATAAATCTTGATAACAAAAGGACGAGAGTTGGACATGATCTTTATAAATTAAAAGTAAATGTCTAGAGGGATGCGAGGGAACACACCGACTCATAAGATACCAAACGGGGACAAGAGACCTAAAAAAGATCTCAGGAGACCCATTCAACCAATTACTTGGGTCATCATCATTGTCTTGCTGGGTTAGCTTCAAAATAATCGTTAGCCAACCCCTAATAATCTCCTGATACCCTAAATCGAACCATGAACAATTGGGCCTCCAACCTCTTCACCGGGCCATAACCACCAGGTGGGCCCCCAGAGGGGCGGCGAACCAAGAGTTCCTTATTCCAATGGATCAGGTTTAGGCATTCATAAGATAGCATGCAGAAAACTATCATCATCAACCAATTCAGAATATCACAACAATCAGACCAGAACCAAAAGCCACCAATGAAACAAACGCCAACAGTAAAGCAGTAACATTCCAACCAGTGAAGAGTAGTTCCAGAAGAAACCTTCAGGAACCTACACAACAAAGGGAGAACATTCAAGAAACATAAACTAATAAAGCCAGGGACTGACACAACATTAGTACAAACTGAGAACATAAGAACACTACCCCTTTTGTGTACTTGGGGGTTAGCCTTTAGGACGGGTGGATCCTTGCACACAAACAACAACGAGATAACTAAGCTGCCACAGTACACAGCACAGACACTGCTAACCTTATTCTCACACAACACCAAGTACACCAAAATACACATAATCATTATCATAACAGCAGACAGAATCAAGTGGAGCTCTCTCCATCATCCCTCCTCTTCCTTTTAGCCGAGTCCGAAGACATGTCAACATCTTGAATGAGGGGCAAGTCAAGGAACGCATCAGCATAGTCATCCTGGTTACTATGTGCCTGCTGGCCTTTACCCATGGACTGATCGTCATCTTCTCCCAGCGGATCGAAAACATTTGAAGTGATCACTCCCTCTTTTGGGATCATTTGATCCCTATGAGCAAGGATGATGTTGTCCAGGATTGGCTGGATGGTAGGGTAGGCAGCAACATCCCTACTAGATTCATGACGGATGGGGGACATCTTTGCGACAGTTTCAGGGGAACCAGGAAGCACATTGTCATCCGATAAAATACCTTTTCCTTTCGACGACGAAAGGGCCCCAGCAGGCCGTAAACCACCAGTAGTGGGTCTACCCCTGCGAGGTTGGGAGGCCCGCTGTCTTTTTTTCGGGGACACTCGGATCCAGTTTTCCGAGATGGACATAGAATAAGTTGTTTTGGGAGGCTCACCCCAAGGGGCTGGTGGACCGTTAAAACGTTCCACAACAATTTCAACTTTTGAGTGACTCGGTACACTAGGGCAACCCTCAATCTTGTGGTCCTCCGCACCACAAAAGGCACACACTTCATGTAGATTTTCATAAGTTAAGGGTATGATTTTTGACTGACCTCCCGCAGAAACAACCTGAGAGCCAGGGAGAGGTTTAGTAATATCGATGTTGATACAGACCCTGGCGAATTTCCCTTTCAACCTCTGTAAGGTATTATGATCAATCTTAATCACCCTCCCCACAGGTTTAAGAAGGTGGACTAAAACATCAAAATCCCATAATTCCCACGGAAGCCTGGGAATTCTAACCCATTGATCAATGTGGGTAATCTCCGCAGCAAACGGGTCAAAGAAAGGAACAAACTCAATCATGACAATGTTAAGACCACCTAGAATGTAAGGTTTCCCATTCCAGACCCTGTCTTTATCTTCAGTATTGGAAAAGTAGACAGCAACCCACCCATTGCCCATAGCCACAAAGGACATTTCCCCCCTCACAAAGTTCCAGTCCGCTCTAACACGGTTACTTAGATAAGAAAGAGGTAAAAATTCACCCCATGGATTCATCAGCAGGGCCAAAGCCTTCAATTCTCCCGTGTGTCGAGACACTTTGGGAGAGCTAGGGGGGACACTTGTTAGGAGTTGTCCGGTTCAATAGGATTGTCCGGAGTGGACCCTACAGGAAGTGACGAGTTACAATCAGACGGCGGGCACGAATGACTATCTCCCGGCGTAGGAAAGGTACCCGGAAGAAGATGAGTACATCCCAAACCGAATTTTGTTTCCTGGGCAAATGTACAATTGGATTCCTCAGTCGAATGGAGTGCATTATCAGATTTGCCTCCACTTCCAGCATGTGAACCACTAGGTCGGGGGTCAGGACAAAGATAGGTATTTTGATCTTGGTTGAAAGAAGTACCATCGTCACTAATTGGGTCAGTAAGAGGGGAAGTTGCAGAGTTTTCAAACATGACTTAGAGAGAAGAAACCTCAAAAACCAAAGCAGAGAAGTGTGTGGAGAAATCAGCATAACCAACAGGTCATTATATAGCACAATGGGAACTAACCCAGTTACAAACCAACTAGAAACAGTAACACCTTTAAATTGAACTTGAACAAGCAATGGGGGAAACAGTAAAGGAACAACCCATCCCCAGAAGAGGGGAACGATCTGACACACATGAGACACAACCTCATACAACCATCTAGATATCACGACAGAAGCAAGAAGACAAGAGATAAAAGGAGAAGAGTAAAGGAAAGAACACACCTGGGTAGATTCACAGGATGCCAAGGACAATCGGTTCCTATTCCTCTCAGCAGATCTGGGATAAATCTTTTCGCACTGTTGACAAGATGAGTCACCCCAGCCGATTCGAACATAACTCTTCCATTGCCATCGAAGACTACTCGATGCCATATCCAGATCTTGGCAAAAAGGGGCTTCCTCCAGGAACCCTAGAACTCTAGTCCACAAATTTCGATTCAGTCCGGATGCAATGCCTCTGAATAGATCATGATGAAAGCTTGTAGAGATGGTGAAAATCGAATCAGAAGATCAGGCACTGGGCAAACCAGCCTAGCACACTATGGACGCTTACGACAAGAGAACACGACAAACCCTAATTTTGCCTGGGACACCGCTTCTAGAGAGAGGTGGGAGTCTCTCTCTCTAGAACCCAACCGACCACTATCATGCTATAACTACAATAGGGGTTTACTGCATAATACTTGCAATGAACCTCGTACATATACAATCTCACTAATGACCTTTCATATAGGAAGATATTTCCGGAACACATGTTTGGATTCATAGTGAGCTACAGTTCCTTTGCTTGAGTGATGGCTCCTATAACCAAGGCTCAATTTCTCTTGCAAGGCTAGAAACATCACCCAGTTCTAAAAACGGACTTCTAATCCTAACAGTTTCTGCCACAACTTCTAAAGTCGTGCCATACTTATCTTATTTGTAGAAATAATCGCATGTCATGTGAGGAACTTCTTCCAGTTCACCTCAATACCACTCAAAACAAATCGTATAATTTTCTCTGACCTTTCAGATAATCATATTTCTCTGCATGAGTGTAGCATCAATGCAACTCTTCACACCTAGCTTTTATCAACAACTTTAGACTTAGGACACATCCTTAGTTTTGCTTATACATATACAATGTATATGTTATGTAGGACTTTGAACATCTCATGGCATACATTAATCTCACGCCTGAAGCATGAGTTATATGTCTCATCCTTCTTAGAACTTCTGATTATTTTGAGACAATCAAATTCCGTAAGGATATGCCATTATTTTTCGAAATTAATCTATTCTCGAAGTGAGTTGAACTATTCAACGCCTAGTTAACTTTGATTCAAACAATCCAAATCTTTAATCTATCATTATAGATCTAGTCTCCAAGAAAATTCTTAGCCTCACCAATCCTTCACTTTGAAAATTATTTCCAAGTCAACCTCAGTAGAAGCAACATTGGAATATTCTTCTTAGTAGGCAGTATGTCAATCACATGAAATATCAGAAAACGCATTGCTCCCACTGAACTTCTTGTAAACACAATATTATCTTTGGCACTTCCTAGTATGTCAAACCTTTTTGATATCATGGTCAAGAAGGTCAATGATTCCAACTCCTAGAAGCTTCTTTAAGACCACAGATGGTCTCTTGAAGTTTACAAGTATTCCAACAAAAGACCACTCAGTTGTGTCAAGTACACACCTTTCTTCAAAATCTAATTTTGAAGTCAGTCTTGATGTCTATCTTAATGAACCCATGTTTTGCCTTAAAACCCTCCTATGCCTGATGGCTCACACCTTCAGACAAATCAACCGAGTTCTAAACTTGGTTGTATACATGGAGTCCATCTTAGACCTTATGGAATCTTGACTTGCTAAAGCTTCTTTGTTGTAGGTAGAGTCACTATTTTCTAAAAGTAACATCTCACGCTCGTCCATAGAAGATCGATATCTCTGTGGTTGACGGAGTTGTTTACCTGACCCCTCTTGGAGTAATGTTCATGATACCTACTCCTCAACGTTTTGAGGAACTTCAACTGCCTCAACCTTGTTCTTAATTTCCCAACAAATAGGAAAATTTGAACTAGGATCAACTAGCGGAGTTTTAGGTGATGATTATAGTGTTTTGTGTCTCTCGAACTTCGATAAGTTCAAAAACTCTCCCACTCTTTCTTTTAGAGAATAACATATTCTCTAAGATGAAAGCATTTTGAGACACAAACACTATCCTCTATAACAGTTTGTAGAAGTGATACTCCTTTATTTCAGAAGACGGTTTCAAGAACCTCTCTTCTCCATATCATATATGGTGTCTTCTCTAGTGCTTCAGATAATCTTTATTCAGTAATTAAAGCTATGGTTAACTGCGTGTATCCCCAAAAGGTAATCGACAATGTTGACTCAACCATCATTGATCGCACCATAACTAATAAGGTGTGATTTCTCTGTTAGATACGTCATTGAGATGTCGTATTCCTAGAGAAGAGAGTTATGAAACAATTCCACATTCTCTGGAATGGTTAGCAAAATCATGGCTCAAATACTCACCTACTCAACCTTATTGAAGGGTTTTGGTTTTCTTGCCAAGTTGGTTTTGTACTTTTCTTTGAAAATCTTTGAACATTTCAAATGATTTGGACTTGTGGCGTATTAAGTAGATATACCCATATCTACTAAAAATCGCCACTGAAAGTGATGAAAAAGTACAACAAACCTTCTTCTAGCACTAGTGTTCATAGGCCCACATACATATATATGCTTGCATCCTAATAAGTCATTAGCTTGTTCACCAATTACAATAAGAGGTGATTTTAGTCATCTTACCCATCAGGCATGCTTTACAAACATTGAACTTTTCAAAGTTTATGTTTTCCAAAATCCTGTACTATGCAGTTTTCTAAAGGCATTTCTGATTAATATGACTTAAGCTTATAGTGCCAGAATTATGTTTCATTTGAGTCATTTGTTCAAACTCTTGGCTCAACCATTAGCATCCTTTCGATCGTATCTAGGTGCTTTCATTGTTTCGCCAAGACTACTTCATTTTGGAAATCTTCAAACTATTTTAACATTCCATCTTCAGATGAATCTCATAGACATGAATCACCATGTGTTATTTTATTCATCTTTGAAGATTTGAAGTAATTCACCCTTATACTTGTGCTCAATTGGACTACATACATCCATATACATGAGTGTTTGTTGGCACGTTCACCCTTTCTTGTTAAGGTACAACCATGCTTTGGAGACATCACATGTTTCAAAGTTTTATCATTCAAAAGTCTATCACTGTGACGCTTCCGAATGTGCTCTGATTTGCATGACTTAATAAATAGTTACAAGGTTTAAGTTTGAACATGAGTTATTCCTTTTAAACCTCTTGGTTTCGATGTGTTGGGTGTGTTTATCCGATATCCTCTCTCTGTCTCTCTTTCTCTCTAATTGAGAGCAAGAGATCAAATTTCTACTTATAATGAGAACATAGAGTCACCTATAAATTTCTCTTATAAGTCTTGAGAGAATGGATAAACTACCAACTCTTCATAAGGAACCACAACTAATTGCATGTTCCTATTTGTAGGCTGACTCTCATCCTTCAAAGCACATCTACTTTGCTGTAGATGTTGCACATTTGTATAAATACGAGTTTCACAGCCGGTATCTTATACTCAAAATGGGTTTAATAAGGGTAGTGTGTATCATATACGCATTTGCCTAGAATTGAAATCATATCTCAAGTCTTCCTTATAGTTATTCACGCTCCCAGTGTCATACATGATCTGGTTGTTAACCGGTTGCTGTCATTGGTTGGGTATGTACAACTGTTTGTCCTTACCTTTCCTTTGACTTCTTATCTTTGATAGATTTCTTAAATCTTATTTTCCCTTTCACTAAAAGACTATCTTTGGTCGTCTATCTTTTGGCTAAAGGAGATCCGAGGTTTCTCATGTTTTAAAATAGTCAAATTATTTTAGAACATGAGTGCTATCAATTGGCTCTTATCTAGCTCAACCGAGACTATCTGGTTATTGGTTTCATATTTATCAACTCTAGCTAGTTCGATGAACTTGGTTTTGAGTTGGTAATATTGAAATCCTTCCTCTAATCTTCAAACATTTTGAACTTTAAAATTGTATGAATACTATGACATTACATGTATTCATTTGGCTTGATTGACCTCTTAATATTGATGCCTAGCTCAATGCTTATATCAAAGACATGTTTCTTTTAATCGCCTTCAAGACAATCTTGCGATGGCAATGCCAATTAAGGAATTGGTGTTAATTGTTTTTCTCTTTCTCAAGGAGAAAACAATATTTTATTAGTGGTGGATGTTTGAGTAAAAAGACATAAATAATTCTATGAGACAAGTTGGTTCATTTTAGTTATTATTCATCAAAAGAAATTAAACTAATTTTAATTTCAAATTAAAACACTTTATCAACTCTCATTTAGTGTTTTAATTTACTAAGACCCACAAGACTCATGGGCTCAAGTGGACTTTGGCCCAACAAAACTCGATCCCATGTTATCTTTGGTGGATCATCTTATGATCGATCATTCAAAATGACTCTTGGCAAGAAATTTGTATCGAATACAATATTTCTCTTCCTCTGCTCTTGGCCCAAAACTATTTTGATAGACAAATTGAATTGACCTAGCTCCCATCCTACTTATTAATGATGGACAAATAATTCGCTTTGGCTTTCTTTATTTATCCATCTAAGTGGTGTTTCGATAGGTTGAGCAATAATTCAATTTTGAGAGTAGGTTTTATTATCCTAAGCATGCAATTCTAGGTGAACTCTTTCGAAAAGTATAAAAGGCATAATAAAACATGCAATAACAAAATTAAAGCATAAATAAAACCCCTAGTATGGTCACCTAGACTTAATCAACTAATTTAACTAAGCCTTGACAATCTTCAAGAAAATCTTCTTGGGTCTTGCAACTTCATTGGATGGGCTCCGACTCGAATCATCACCCCCATTGCTGTTGGGCTCCCACTCAACTTGATGTCTCCAATTACAACAAAATTACAATTTGGACCTCACAATTGAGTCCTAATATGAATTAAAATAAACTTAACTGAAAATTTAAATTTAAAATTAATTCAACGACGGCACGCAGGCCGTATTTCAGCCAACCCGGTACGCAGATCGGTAAAACCGACTATCTATGGTCATACTAGAAACACATGTAAACATGTAATATTGCAATAATTATATCAAATATGACACATGCTTTTAACAAATTATAAAGGCATAAATAATTGCAATATAACACATAAGGAAATAAATACTAAATAAGATTTCCTAAACAGTTTGCATGATTAATAAAATTCCAAATTTTATCTTAGTTACCTAAACAAATTTAGGATTTCATACCTACACATACAAAATACTTAACTTTCCTAAAATCAAGAAGTCTAAAAGATACTATATCTTTTAAAATATTGTAAGTTTCCTAAACTTTACAAAATAATAGATTTTTATGCCCATTATCTGACTTAGTAGTAATAGGATTTAATAATTAATTTCTAAAATTAATTACAAACCCTAAAATACACGAATTCACCAAAATCGGCAACACGTGCATGTTGGATCAACACGGTCCGTGTTGCTTCCCAGTTTCGGTTAATTTCGTGAATGAAAACTTAAATAAAATTATCATAACTTATCGAATTAAAAGATTTCATATCATAGTGTTATCCAATAACCAAATATGAATATTTTCCAGAAATTTAACAATTTCTAAAAGATTGTAAAAATTTAGGGAATTAAACCTTTTAATTCTCTGTTTAAGAAGAAAATGAATAATAATAGTTCGATAAGTTTAAAAATAAAATTTTATAATTTTTCCATATAGTAGGTTCATCCAATATGCTACTGCAAAAATTTCAGATTTTTATCAAATTTCGAAAATTAGAATAAAATTCAGAAAAGTAAACAATTATATTTTTCTATTAATCTGAAAAATAAAGGAAAATTAGTAAAAGATTTCGAAAATTCACGAAACATTTATCCAAAACAGAATGGTTACCCAGTAACCTACTGTAAAACTTTCAGAAAATTTGCAAATTTCTATTAATTTACAAGATTCAGAGAAGCAACAAATTTATTTCTCTGAGATCTGAAAATCTAAATTAAAAAAAGTATAATTTGACCGGATAAATTAACGGAAAATTTTTTCTCTAAAAGTATGGTTACCCAGTAACCTACTGTAAAAATTTCAAAAGTTTACAAATTTCTACAAATTTATAAAATTCAGAGAATTAAACGAATTTTAATTCACTTCAGATCTGAAAACTCAATTAAAAATCCATTTTAATTGGGACAAATCTACAAAAATTATGGAAAGTCCAGAACACTTCCAGACACCTCCAGTAAAAAGTTCAGAAATTTTTGAGTTCGTTTGATATTTTATTTCGATTTTTCATATTTACCGTAAATAAACTAAATCAGAAAATTTATTCTACAAAACCCTATTTTGCGAATTTAGACCTATTTCATGTATTCCCTACTGTTTAACAATATTAAACATGATTGTTTCTAAAACATTCAAAATTAAATCGAGTTCATGCTATATTTAACGATTAAACAAACATAAAACCGATTTACTAAAGGGAATAAGAAATAAATAATAACAAAGCATGAAATTTTACAATAAAATTCCAGATTTACTATCATGAACATTAAAGATTAAAACTTCATAAAGATTCAAAATTTTAGGCATAAATCTACTCTAGTATATTCACAATATAATTCAACCATTGACAAAATTACTTATGAATACAAATACAATACTTTAGCATGCAATTGGTGGCTCTTATACTACTGTTAGGTTTTAGGTTATCTATTTCCTAAACAGATACAGATTAATTGGCGGAATATTATAACAGTTATAAACAAATAATCAATAACAACTGTAGAGGCTTTAGTAATTACACCTGATCGCTAATTCCTGCTGAAGAAGAGGTTGACCTTCCAGATTCCAACGCTGAAACCCTCTACTGAAAAGTCCACGCAGCACTCCGGGAACCCGATCGAGACGAATCTCAATCTAAGATGTATGTGAGATTGTTTCGGGAAACAGAGAATATTTCCTGAAACTAGAACTGCAAACTGAAAGAGAGAGGAACTCAGGAAATCACCCTGGTATCTCTCTAAGAGTCCTAGGCAGTTGGTGTTGGAATAATCTCTCACAGAGACCCCTTTATATAGTGCTTAGAAAACCTAGGGAAAGGGTTCAAAACTCTAAAGGGCCGACTTAAAACAACGACGCGTTAGGGGCCGAGATTTGATAGTTGAATTTCCCCCTCCTTATATAAGGAAAGAAGGGTATTAAAGAACGGCTGCTAAAGGATCTGTTGCTAGGTCAAGGGGCGAAGAGACTCGACTGAAAGGAGAGGGAATGAAGTGAAATGAATGCTCTGTAGCTATGCCCGGGTAAGACAGATCACAACTTTGCCCTCGTTTGTTCGCTCTTCCCATCGGAAAAGGGCTTCCCTATGAACATAGCCAAGGCCAAGTGTTGGGGTCCTACGGGACAGAAGACCAAGTCCCTTGTGCTTAAGATGAGTGGAGTGGTAATGGGCCTTACTTATTCTATTCCCTGGATTCTCACTGATTGTTTGGCTTCCCTAGGTTGTATAATAATTTTTGGGGCTCAACACGGTCCGTGTTGGACTCCAGATGGTCCAATAATTCGGCCCATGGACACCACGGACCGTGGTGTCTCAACACGGACTGTGTTGGGTCAACACGGTCCGTGTTAAACCCAATTCGGTCTGTGTTGGGCTGATTTCTCACAGAAATCAGTTTCCAACTTTTCTAAACGTGATACAATATCACTTAGGTTACATTCATTGTTCTAGGGCACTGACTTGTGCGACCCAGTAGGACCAAATAATATAGTTGTAATTAAACATATTCAATTACTAATTATATAGGTCTCTAGCAAGACATATAATTACTATATTACTTTGGTTTAATCTCCGTCTAAATCGAACATTGTCGGGACATTTTGACACCTTCCATTTTTCTTTAAAGCTTATCACCTATCTATTCCATATATATATATATATATATATATATATATATATATATATATATATATATGTATATGTATATATATATATGTATATAGGGAATAGATAGGGTGATAAGGGCTTTAGTGAGAAGGTGGAAGGTGTTGGAATGTCCCGACAAGGTATAGATATGGTGACTGTATAGATATGCTCTTGCAGTAATGTATATATATATATATATATATATATTTATATATATATATATATACATATATATATATATATATATATATATATATATATATATATATAGATATATATATATATATATATATATATATATATATTTGGCAGAACTCAAACTCTTCAATAGATGGAGAAACCATACATCCTAGAAACATTACTGCAAGAGCATATCTATACAGTCACCATATCTCCTGCTCTTTTTTGAAATGAAAAGAATCCTATTAAGAACAACATACCTAATTTTCTTAACAGCTTCCTCAACCGAGCCTCTCCTCTTATTATTAGGAAATCTCAAGTAGTTCCTGAATTCCCAGATTACAGCTACAACAGCAGTAAAAATCGCAGCAACCATAATTTTAATATCCTTCTTTTTCTTTATGTCCTTCCAATTCAGAGCCCAATGGTGGAGGGAAGAAAAGGACCCTCTAATTCGAAGCTTCAAACAGAACTCCTTCAGGACTTCTTGAATGAAAACACAGTTAGTAAAGATATGATCTATAGTCTCAACAACATTCTGGCAAAAGCTGCATGTCACAGCTACATCACTTCCATGAGCAATTAACCGAGCAGCAACTGGCAGCTTCATATGCACAGCAACCCAAGAGATGAATGACTGTCTTGGAGTAGAAACTTTGTTCCAAATGATATGATAGAAAGGCCAACTCTCCTGATCATTAAAGAACCAGTTATAGCATTCTTTAACAGAGTAGAATGAGTCTTTATCACCTCTAATAGCAGTACCTTGACCATCAGAATGTTGAACTCTTTCCTTGACTTTGCATACTTGTTTCCAACTCCAAGAGCTTGTACTAGGTGGCTTATATTGCCACCAATCATGATTTTTAATATACCTTTCATGTATCCATCTTACCCACAGCAAATCCTTCTTTTTAGCAATGTTCCACACCAACTTTCCAATTCTAGCAATATTCCAGTACTTAGGATTCTTCAGACCCAGACCTCCCAATTTCTTAGGTTTACAAACTGTATTCCACTCCACATGGGGAGTTCTACTAGCATTGGTATCAGCAGACCAAATAAAATTACGACATACCTTCACAATTTGCTTAATGACATTTTGAGGTAACAGAAATATATTCGCCCAATAATCAACAATACTCAAAAGTACTGAGTTAACCAATTGGACTCTAGCCGCATAGGATAAATGCCTTGAAGCCCAAGCATGAATATTAGCAGTGATCTTCTCTACCAAAAGAAGGCAATCAAACTTTCCAAGCCTTCCAGAAGTAATAGGTACACCCAGATACTTCAAAGGGAAAGCCCCATGTGAAAACCCCATGATTCCAGTCAGTTGCTGTATGTTTGCATTATCACAACCAGTAAAAACAATCTGGGACTTTTCCTGACTGGCAGACAGACCAGTGCTAGCAGTAAATTTCCTCAAAACCTCAAAAACCAACGTTAAAGAAGTCTGATATGCTGTGCAAAAAATTACCAGGTCATCTGCAAAAATAAGGTGGTTTACCTTCAAGCTCTTAAAGCCTGGATGATATTTGAACTCAGGGAAATATTTCAAGTTATCCAGAAGCCGAGACAAATACTTCATAACCAAGACAAAAAGCAAAGGTGATAAAGGATCCCACTGTCGAAGCCCTCTACCACCCTAAAATAGCCATGACGTTGTCCATTCAAATTGATGGTATAAAAAGGAGTGGTGACACACATCATTATCCATTGCACAAACTTGGGAGGAAAACAGAAAGCATTAAGAGCTTCTTCAATACACTCCTAGTAGACCGAGTCATAGGCTTTCTTCAAGTCAATTTTCATAATACATCTAGGAGAGAGATTACCACGCGAGTAACCCTTTGCTACTTCCTGACAAAGGAGAATATTATGCACTATTTCACGGCCAGGGACAAAAGCACCTTGGCAATCATTGACCAAATGAGGTAAAACCACTCTAAGCCGACTACAAAGCAACTTAGATAAACACTTGTAAGACACATTACAACACGAAATGGGTCTAAAATCAGCCGGGCTATCCGGGTTAAGCTTCTTAGGGATTAAAGAAATAACAGTGTCATTTATACTCCTCAGAATGGATCCATTATCCAAGCACTCAAAAATAGCATCACACAATAAATCACCAATTAAATCCCAATTGTGCTGATAAAAGGAGCTACTAAAACCATCCGGTCCTGGAGCCTTCACAATAGGAATAGAGAAAACAATATCACGCACCTCATTTCTTGAAAAAGTTTTCATGAGATTCAGCTGCTGAGCAATGGAAAGAGTAGATCCTTTGCTGATGACATCAAAATCAATTGCATGTCTTACATGATTCTGCTGTCCCAAAAGCTTCTCATAATAGATAAGAACTTCAGTAGCAACATTGTCAAATCCAGTAATCAACTCCCCATTACTATTTTTGATGGAGAAGACAAAAGACATTTGTCTCTTCTTCCTCATCTTATTAAAGAAGATTTGAGAAGGGCAATCACCAAGATTAAGCCAAACTAACTTAGATTGCTGCTGAATCAGTTGTTGGCCTGAATTAAGAATTTTTAGATGAGCCACTCTCTTCATCTTCTCTTGAGAAATAAGGTTCTGATTAGCTTTCTCATTTAACATAGCTCTTTGTAAATCCTCCAGCTCTTGCTTTGATCTTGCAACCTGAATATGGATATCAGCAAATTGATCCTTGTGTAATCTACTAAGAGGGCCCCTCAAAGCCAAAAGAAGATTGTGAAGTTGAAACATCTTATGCCCTTCCCTGATGTGAATAAGAGCATCATGGATAATATTCACATAATTGTCTGAAAGCTGCCACATACTACAGTACTTAAAGGAGGAAACACCTTTAGGATACTCAAGAAAGGAAATGAGAATTGGAGCATGATCATAGAGCCCAAAAGGCAAACAAGAGGTATGAACAAACCCAGATTGCATTAGCCATTCTTCATTTGAAAAAGCTCTATCAATTCGAGACCAAACATGCGAGTTTGTCCAAGTATAATAGTCCCCCTGAAAATCAAGTTCCGTCAGATGAACATTGTTCAAACAATTCTGAAAGTCATCCACCTCAAAATATTCAACATCAGTGCCACCAATTCTATCCTCTAGATAAAGAACAACATTAAAATCACCTGCAACCAGCCAACCATCCTGCATAGTACTGTCTAATTGACACAAATTTGCCCATATGTCTTTCCTCTCATGAAGACTATTCGAACCATAAACAATAGTGACATAAAAGAAGAAACCATCACTCAATCTTGTAACACTAACATGAATCCATTGAGGATATATACATATATATATATATATATGTAGGATAATTGGATTCTAATAATCCCTACTTTCACCAATTGGACAATGGTGGACCGTACTTTCACTTTGTATTCTGGTGAACCAAAAAAAATAAAATTGGATTGTAGTGGGATATTTTCAAGGGAATCATAGATTATGTGTTGCATGTGATTCAAAACTTAGTATAACACTTTACAAAGATTTTTAATGAATTTACAGCGTTTCTCTCAATTGTTTTTCAATTTTTTTTACTATTTTTCACGATTTTTTCACTTTTATTATTTTTAAAAAATCATAATAATTATTCGGAGTCTCAAAAAAATAATTTTAAAAATTTTTTAGAAACTACAATTCATTAACTTTCTAGGGGTAGGAACAAAAAAAACAAAAACAATATAGTGTAGGAATGAAAAAAATAAGAAGAATGTGGAGGTGGATTTGGTACCACTACAATCCAATTTTTTTTTTTGGACCACCAGAATACAAAGTGAAAATACGGTCCACCATTGTCCAATTGGTGAAAGTAGGGATTATTAGAATCCAGTTATCCTATATATATGTATGTATGTGTGTGTGTGTATATATATATATATATATATATGTATATACATACATACATATATATATATATATATATATTTTTTTTTTTTTTTTTTGCACAGAAAAACAGGTTATATTAAACAAACAAGTGTAGCGTACAAAGAGGGCGGGGGATAGAAACCCCGAGATCACATACTAAGCACCTTGTCTACAAGACTCGTGTACATATATATATATATATATATATATATATATATATATATATATATATATATATATATATATATATATATATATATATATATATGGGAATTGATATAATGAGAAGAATGATTTTGTGAGAAGAAAAGCATAGGAAATCATAACCATTAGTTACAAGATCAAGGGTGGATATTAATCTTGCTTTCTTCTTCTTCTTTTTTTTTTTTGTTGGGAAAATGTTGCAAATAAATGCTGCAATCATACCATAAATGACCACCACATATACCCAGACTGAACATCAACTATAGTATAGTGACGTTCGTTTATGGTATAGTTGATGTTCATTCTGGGAATATGTAGTGTTCATTTATGGTGGATATACACCGAATCATAGGCTTTTTTGAGATCAATCTTCATGATGCATCGCGGAGATAAATTTTTCCTAGAATAACCCTTAGCAACTTCTTGGCAAAGTAAAATGTTATACACTATCTCCCTTTCCGGAACAAAAGCGCCTTGGCATTGATTAATCAAAACCGGAAGAACCCTCCTCAATCTGCTACATAACAGTTTAGAAATGCACTTATAATTAACATTGCAGCAGGAAATAGGTCGAAAGTCAGCCGGATTCTCAGGATTGAGCTTCTTAGGAATAAGGGACACAATAGTTTCATTGATACTAGAAAGCATCACACCATTCTTCAAACATTCAAACACAGCATCACAAAACAAATCACCAATCAACTCCCAATTATCTTGATAGAAAGAACTACTAAACCCGTCCGACCCATGAGTTTTAGACATGGGAATGGAAAAGATAACATCACGTACCTCCGCTTTAGTAAAAGGCTGAATCAATTGCAATTGATGTTCAACACTGAGCAGAGAACCCTTCTGAATGATATCACACCTCATAGGACTCCTCACATAGTTTTGCCTACCAAGAAGATTCTCATAAAACTTCAAGACTTCTTTTGCAACATCATCAAACCCAGTAACACATTCCTATTAATATTAGATAAAGAAAAAACATAATTCAGATTCTGTTTTTTCCTCATCTTAGCAAAGAAAACCCGTGAGGAACAATCTCCAAAATGCAACCATTCTAAATGACTTTGCTGCTTAATAATTTGCTGAGCTGAAGAAACCATCTTGAGATATGCACCCCTTTTCTCCTTTTCCTTTTGAATCAAATCAGTATTAAACTTATCATCAAATAGTTGCAGCTGAACAGAATCCAACTCCACTCTGCATTTATTAACCTGCTCATGGATATCAAAAAATTTGTCCCTATGAAGCTTCTGGAGGGGCTCTTTCAAAGACATCAAAAACTTATGAAATTGAAACATCTTGCAACCCTTGTGGAGGCTAGAAAAAGCCACCTTAATAATATCATAATAATGCTCATCATACTTCCACATGCTACAATATTTTAAGGTCTGCTTACCCTTAGGGCAATCAGGAAAAGTCACAAGAATCGGTGAGTGGTCAGAAAGACCAAAAGGAAGGAACCTTGTATGAACAAATTCCATCTGTAAAATCCATTCTTCATTGGCAAAACATCTATCAATACGAGACCACACATGATTATTTGACCAAGTGAAATGATCACCCTGAAAATTCAGCTCCTGTAGACTTGTCTTCTGCAAACAATCATGAAAATCAGCCGTTTCAAAAAACTCATCATCAGTACCACCAATCCTATCTTCAGGAAAAAAATCGAGTTAAAATCTCCCAAAACCATCCAACCATCAACAATACCACTTGCCAGATCCACCAATCTATCCCAGACCAGCTTCCTTTCTTGAAGACAATTGGAACCATAAACATAGGTCACAAAGAAAGAACTACCATCAAGCATTCTCGTAACATTCAAATGAATCCGTTGAGGATGAACTTCCAAAACATCCACCTTATAGACATGTTGTTTCCAGGCAACAATGATACGACATTTCTCACCAGCCGAAGCATTGTGAACAAAAGACCAACCCTGTAACATTTTACCAGTAACATCTGCCAATTTTTAAAATTTAACTTTAACTTCAAGTAAACTAACAAGATTTACTTGATGAAGATGTAAGAAATTCCGAATATCCACCTGCTTATTTGGGTTACTACAACCCCTAATATTCCAACTGAGGATATTAACCATTTCCACTCTTCTTAGTTAGATCCCCCTGCCTTCTGGAAAGCTTTAAGAACCTCACCAGCCAAGATGGTTTGAGGTTTGCGAGCTACCGTCACTGGAGGCAGACTTTTAGAGGGAACAAAAGGAGTAGAAACAGGTTGTTTAGGAAGATAGGGAGGAGGAGGGGATGAAGTAGTATCAATGCCTGACGCCTGACCAGGTTCCTCAATTACCTTCTTCTGGATATTATCCTTTCCTTGCTTCTTTTTACAATCCTCAATTCCATGCCCAAAATTCCTACAATGATTACACTTCACTGGTTTCCAATCGTAGATGACTTTCTGAGAGACAACAACACCATTATCAACAAAAGTAATCTCATCTGGGAATTGTCCATTCACATTCATCTCCACCATTAACCTCGCAGCAGTGATATCATACTTCTCTCTAGTACGATGACAAGTTTTGATATGAATTCCCAATGTGCTTCCAATCTTACTAAAAGCGTTCATATTCCAGTATTTGATATGTAATTCAGGCAAAATGACCCACACAGGCAAAGAAGCAATATCATCAAGGTCAATTTTAAGCTCATCATTCCATTCACGAACTAACATAGGTTTGTTATCAAAATAGAAAATACCTCTTTCCAACACCATCTTCATATGATTTTCCTAATGAAATTGAACCAGATAAACACCTCTCCTGGACTTCACCACTCTGGCAATTCCCTTATCCCTCCAGAATGAACGAATAAACTTATTCATCTCTGCTGCTTGCAAGGTTATACCCAAAATTCGACATAGAACAGTGGTCTCCCACTTATCATGGCCATAATCGTCCTCATTGAGCTCTGCAACTAAATTTCCTTCCACTGCTTTGGGAGGTACAAATCTCAAGCACAAATCGTCTTCTCCTATCAACGAATTAAAATGAGAAACAACATTCTGGCACCCCTCCTCATCCATCACATCGATTCTTCCAAACCACACCCAGAGAACCAGACCTTCACCTCTATTACCAAACGGAGAGAAGCTTCAAACAGAAGAGGCACCGGAAATCGCATCGGGAACCTAGAAAGAGAAGCTCTCAATAGAGAGAGAAAGTCTTTATATATATATATATATATATATATATATATATAAATGGGAATAGCTATAATGAGAAGAAGAGTTTTGTGAGCATATAAGGATATAAAATCCTAGCTATTGGTTCTAAGATCAAGGGTGAGAGAAATTTGTTGTTTTATCTTTATTTCAAATATCAGGTTGTAAATAATGATTGGCTGGATTTTATTATATTGTTTTTTTACACACATCACGTGAGATGGAGGTAGAGGGTCATTGCACGCAGGGGGAGGGGAATTACAATCTGCAGTTTCCCAAAGCAAGTAATAATTCTACCAATTTTGAAAATCCAATACTACTGCTCGAGGGAAGCCATAACCAAATTCTAAAAGTTGATGTTTTGAAGGCTGGCCCTAGTCAGTTTCTCGCTGAATTGTAAGAGGATAGAGGTGTGATTTCCAAACTTGAAGCTTAAAGCAAACCAGAGGTTAGCCATAACTTTTCCAAACATGAAGCTTTGAAGCAAACCTTGAACGATTTCCGACGATTTCCGGTTAATTACAAGAGGATGGGCGCGTGATTCCGGTGAGTGTGTGTTCCGACGAGTGAATTTTTCGGTCAATTGCAAGAAAAAAGTGAAACGTAGGTCGAATTCCCCGGCGGGTAAATGTATGCGATTTCTAGGGTTTGTTTCCATTTTTTTTTTGAAATTGGGGGTCTTATAACTGTTTGACGTTCATTCTTACAGTTAGGTGTGTTTTTGTTAGTGTAGGAAGCAAATTGTACAATTGCTCATGGTGTCAAAGGGAGTCCCTGAACCAGATGTTGAACAAAGGAAGGAAGAGGTGTAAGTCCTTGTCGACATGGCTTTCAATAACCATTTTTTTTTGTAGTTCTGAATTTTGTTTATGTGATTTGAATACATGAATTTTGTTTATCTAAATTTTGTATATTCTCATGAGCGTTTGAGTGGGTTTATGGTGGTGAGTTCGATAATAATGTTGAAAGATGCAAATCAGGTCATCCAGATGCACATATTGTATTATGATGTTCATTTTTTGATGTTGTTCATAGTTGTCAAAAAATGGAGTTTTGTAGTTGGAATACTGTTTAGGATCATCTTTATCTTTTTAATACTGTTTCAGTGGTTTTAATTTAAGTTCAAATGTTGATAAACATGAGTACACAACCACATAAAGATCAATTTTGTTGTTCGTTGTGAGGGGCTTAATGATCATCCAGAATGTTGGATGTTCATTCCATAACTGTTTGTTGATCGGTGTAAGGGTGCTTGATTATCATTACAGTTGGTGTTCATTAAAGTCACCAGATGTTCATTTTTCATTATTTACAAGTGTTGACACCCCCATAATGATTGATGGGCATTCAAGTACTAATTGATGTTCATATTCTCTCAATTTGGTGTTCATTTTTCAGTGTATGTGATGCCATAACACTTGGGGATCATTTTGGTACACTATGTTGCCCATGTCATCCCCATTTGGATGTTATTTTTTTCAATTCTCCATTATTTATCCCAAAATGCTTTGATGTTCATTCCAGGATCAGTTGTTATTCATTGTAAGTGTGACTTGATAATTATTACAGTTGGTGTTCATTGATGGGCATTCAAGCACTACTCGTGTGTTCATATTGTTTCAAATTGATGTTCATTTATATTTTGTTCATCCCAGAATGCTTGTTGTCCACCCCCAGCTTCGGTCACAAAGAGAAGAGGCAAGAGGACGAAGACACCAGTGGAGGTTGCCACCGAGAATAAAACAAGTGCAAGAAGGTGCAAGTGTTGCGACCAAATAGCTACACACGACAGCAGGAATTGTCCAGAGCGTTATGGATGATCTATTTAAGTGGTTTTGAAGATCAACGGACTATGCTTTCGAATTCATGACTGAACGATTGGAGTTTGTGTTTATTTATATTTTAACATAAAAACATTCATTTTGCTTTAGGTTTGAGTTGATGAATTTTTGTCAGATTAGGTTGAAGTGCTTTCAATGAATGAACATGCGAAAACTGAATTTCAATATATATAAATACTCATGGGAACAAATTACTTGATGTTTGGCTGATGTTCATAATAATTATATGTGATGTTCATTTCGAGTACCCTTGAAGATTTACATATAAATGATGTTCATTTAATTACCAAAACCCATTCCCAATTTATGAGCATAAAATGCCTACCTAATGTGCTTTTCAATACATATGTATAGTCATCTCAATATGGGTTGATGTATTTTCATCTCAATATTGTGTCCACTTTCGTTGCCAGTTGATGTTACATTCCACTATACCTTGATCTTCATTTCATGACCGATTGATGTCTTTTTGCATATTACAAATATGTTCAACACAGTGTGATGTTCAATTCAATTATAACTTGATGTTCATTTCATAATACCCTGATGTTCTTACAACCAACACTTGATGTTCATGTCAATTTCATATTGATGTTTATTTCATTTTGAATCGATCATTGTAATCTTGAAATGATTTTCATCACATTATCCCAATGTTAACATCAATTTATGAAATGAGCATCATCAATTGAAGATGAAATGAAAATAAAAGGGATACAAAACTAAATATGATGTTCATTCCAATGTAACATGATGTTCATTTTCATGTCAATATGATGTCCAATTTCATTGCCAGATAATGTTTATTTCAACATAACTTGATGTTTATTTCATCAAGTTATGAAATGAGCATCAATTGAAGGTGGAATGAAAATCAAAGGGATACAAAACTGAATATGATGTCGATTCCAATATAACACGATGTTCATTTCATGTCAGCAGTTGATGTTCATTCCAATATAACTTGTTGTTCATTTCATCAAAGTTTATGCAATTATTGGAGGAAAGGGAGTGAACGGTATATAAAACAATAGAACCTCGCTTGGATAACGCTAAGAGTTGTGGCCTTGAACTCACTTTCCTTAAGAACTATTTACGATACCGTAAATGTTCAAAGGAATAAAACTTAGCACTTGTAAACACTCAAGAATAATAGTTTCTCTCTTGAATCACTCAAGTATAGCTGCAGTCTAGACAAGAGTGAAGATGTGATAGCTTAGATTGGTGTGTCTCAAATAGCCTAGGGAGCCTCCTATTTATAGGAGAATGCCAACACACTTAGGATGCCCTAGTCAAAGAGCAATCAAGTGTCTTTAATGGAGGATCACACACTTAATATGACCTTGACCAAGTCAAGTCATATAGCTGTTGGAATCTTATAATTATCATATCAAAAACTAATTACACGAAATCATATAGCCGTTAGCATTAAAAACCATTCCTGGCATCAACACGACCCGTGTTGGATTCAACACGGTCCGTGTTGGCTCAACACGACCCGTGTTGATCCAACACGACCCGTGTTGAGCCCAGGAAATGTTTTCTTGCTCTCTGGAAGGCAACACGACCCGTGTTGCTCCCTGATTCACCCGTGTTGATCATATTCTTATTGTTTCACTTATATATGATCCTCATACTTGATATACTTTATTCTTTAGGCTATATAATTGTCTTATACTCTTGAAATATTTCCAACAATCCCCCGCTATTTCAAGAGTATGTGAAACCCTTGAAATAACTTTACTTAAGGAGCTTAAATCCCCGCTATTTGAGATATACCTTAACTTGTAATCACCAGAGAAACTAAAAAACATATGCCTAATGAAAAGTAGATTACTCCTTGAACTTTTCAATTAGTGTATGTGAGCCAAAATTGTGTCCAAATCACAAAGTAGACATAGCTTTGAACTTTGGATTTATATTGACCAACTATACTCATAACACACATATATTTTAAAACTTGAGTTTAAATACCTTGACACTATTATCCGGCCTTGTGTCCTTATCCTTCGTAAGTGTTTCGGAACTTTAGCTCATAGTTCCTTTATGCGGACACACATTACACTTACATAGGTAGACTTTGTAATTATACCACCCCTGTAATTAGGCTTTCCACAAAGTCTATTAAGAGTACTAATACTCAACCTCTTGTCATTACAGATTTTAAGCATCACTTGTCCTTGGGATAATAATCGATGCTTCCTACTAACTTAAACAACTCCGTACTCATTTGAACTTTAGAAATTAGTGGTATTCCAATTCGTAAAGTTGAGTCTTTGTTGCGATTAGTAGTACTTTGAGCTACAACCCATCCCCTTTGAAGTACTTATTATCAAATCTTTAGTCAATCCTTTGGTTAAAGAATCAGCTATATTTTCTTTTGATTTGACATAACTTAGTGTCACTACTCCATCCCTTATAAGTTGTGATGTATGTAAGCATGTCTTAAACCAATATGCCTTGACTTGCCATTGTAGACATGACTATATACTACATCAAGAGTAGACTTGTTATCACAATGAATTGTGATAGGAGCCATTGGCTTATAGCAAACCGGTATTTCCAATAATAAGTTCCTAAACCATTCCGCTTACTTACAAGCAGCATATAATGCTACTAATTCTGAAGACATAGTGGAGTCCGCTATGTTAGCTTGTTTCTTAGAACCCCAAGAAACCGCTCCACCTCCTAAAAGGAACACCCATCCACTAGTAGAGGAGAAATCTCCTTTATTAATCCAACTCGCGTCCGAGTAACCTTCTAATACCGAAGGTTCTCCTTTATATGTGAGTTGATAACTTTTAGTACCAGCTAAATATCTTAATACTCTCCAAATTGCAAACCAATGCATATTACTCGGATTACTTGTAATCCTACTTGACATGCCAATTGCATAAGCAATATCTGGCCTTGTACTTGTCATAGCATACATGAGACTTCCAATCAACTTAGCATACTCAAGTTGATTAACCGGAGAACCTAAATTTTTCTCTAGTTTCTTACTTGAATCATATGGAGTTACAGCTGGATATAACTTATCACCTCCAAACTTATTCAATATTTTCTCAATGTAATGCTCTTGAGATAAACTTATCTTATCATTATTTCTAATGATCTTAATACCAAGAATTACATCCACTTCACCCATGTCCTTCATAGAGAACTTTGAGGATAGAAATTCTTTGGTCTTATTAACTTGTTCCATGTCGGTCCCGAAGATCAACATGTCATCAACGTATAGGCATATAATCACCCCTTTTCCATTCTCAAACTTAGAGTATATGCACTTATCCGATTCATTGATCTTATAACCACTTGAAAGCACTACTTCATCAAACTTTTGATGCCATTGCTTAGGTGCTTGCTTAAGTCCATATAAGGACCTTATAAGTTTACAAACTTTCTTTTCTTGACCTTCAACAACAAACCCTTCGGGTTGTTCCATATACACCTCCTCTTCTAGTTCTCCATTTAAGAATGTCGTTTTGACATCCATTTGATGGATAACTAGCTTATGGATAGTAGCTAAAGCTAACAATACACGTATTGAAGCTATCCTAGCCACCGGTGCATATGTATCAAAGTAGTCAATACCATACTTTTGAGTAAAGCCCCTTACAACCAACCGAGCTTTATACCTCTCAACGGTACCATCTACTTTCCTTTTCCTTTTAAAGATCCACTTAGAGGTAATTGGTTTACTTTCCGGAGGAAGGTCAACCAATATCCAAACATTGTTTTCCATTATCGAATCAATCTCATCTTGTACCGCTTCTTACCACAAAGAAGCATCATGAGATTGCATAGCTTCTTTAAAAGTTTTAGGATCCTTATCTATGTTGTACATACATAGGGTCTCACTTTCAACTGAGTCCCTTGATCCTTCTACTAAATAAACATAGAAGTCCGAACCAAAGTCTTTTGGTTTCCTTGATCTTTTACTCCTTCTTAGCTCAATACTTTCATCTTCTTCATCATGAATAACCTCATGAGTTGGAAGATCATCTTGTATGGATATACCCTCATGATTTTCATCTTGAGGCTCAATTAAAGGAACAATATCTTGAATTACATCTTTAGGTCTAGGAATTGAAGAGAACCTAGTCTCATAAAAAATTGCATCTATTGATTCCATTACGGTATTCACCGAAATGTACTCATTTGGCTCAACCACCAAAAACCTATAAGCTTTGCTATCTTGAGCATAGCCTATAAAGATGCACTCAATTCCTCTTTCACCTAATTTTCTTTTCTTAGGTTCCGGGACTCTTACAATAGCCCTACAACCCCAAATCTTAAAATACTTAAGACTTGGCTTTCTTTTGTTCCATAACTCATAAGGGTTACTAGAATTCCCTTTGAATGGAACTCTATTCAAAATATAACAAGCCGTTAACATGGCTTCACCCCAAAATCCATTACTTAAACCGGAGTTTGACAACATAGAATTCACCATTTCTTTTAAAGTTCTATTTTTCCTTTCCGCAACCCTATTTTGTTGTGGTGTATACGGCGCGGTTGTCTCATGAACAACGCCCGTTTCTTGGAAAAACTTTGGATCATAATATTCCCCTCCCCTATCGGATCTTAAAGTTTTAATCAAGGTCTCACATTGAAGTTCACTTCTAGTTTTGTAAACTCTAAACTTTTCAAGTGTTTCATCTTTAGAACTCAAAAGATAAACTTGACAATATCTAGAATAATCATCAATGAATGTCACATAATACTTCTTACCACCTATTGAAGGTGTACTATGAAAATCTCCTAAATCACTATGAATTAAATCAAGCAATTTAGAAGTTCTTTTTATACTTGAGAATGAACTTTTGGTGATTTTATTAAGCATGCATGTCATACACTTTTCTATGTCATCATTCAACTTAGGAATCAAATCAAGATTAGACATTTCTTTCAACTTTGAAAAGTTCACATGTCCTAATCTAGCATGCCATAGAAAAGACTTATTCAAAGTAGACACATGCATATAAGCGGAAATCATGCCATCTTTATTACTTTTCGCATTCAACTTAAACATCTCCCCATAAGCATATCCCTTCCCTACAAAAGTCCCACCCTTGGAAAGAACATAATTATCTCCATCATAAACTTGCATAAAACCAAACTTGCTAAGGAGATAACCGGATACAAGATTCTTACATACTTCCGGAGCTAAATACACATCATTTAAAAGCAAAGATTTACCGGAAGTGAAAACAAGTTCCACTTGCCCAATGCCTTCAACTTTAACCGGATGGTTGTTGCCCATGTAGAGTTTCACACCATCATCCGCCGGTCTGAGAGTCTTGAATAAACTCTTGTCAATGCAAACATGCCTTGACGGACCCAAGGCTATGTACCAATCATTACAACCAATGGATACCATGTTAATATGATCTTTAATCATGGCCACGAAGGAATTGGGTTCCTTCTCCTTACTCTTGCCCTTAGATGTATCTTTGTTCAAAAGACCATGCTTCTTTTTCCATTGGTAACACTCTCTCTTTGTGTGCCCCGGTTTGCCACATTCCCAACAAACTTACTTAGGTTTTTGAATTCCCTTGCTAGTTTTGTTGTGGCTCTTGTTCTTATTCTTGTTTCCCTTATTCTCTTGCACCATATGGACCTTAGATTGCTCTTTGGTACCATCTTGTAAGCGTAACTCCTCTTCAATCCGAAGATGGTTAGCCAAACCTTCAAGAGACATAGCCTCTTTCCGGTGCATGAGAGCCCTTTTAGTTTCATTCCAAGAAGAAGGTAGCTTGTCAATTATAGAGGATACGATTATGGTTTCATCCATGTTCAAATTGTGTTGCTTGAAGTTACTTAAAATACGTTGAAGCTCAGGGAATTGGTCTAGAATTTTCCTATTATCATCCATCTTAAATTTCATGAATTGACTAACAAGAAAGTTCTTACTTGACGCATCTTCGGACATGTACTTAGCTTCAAGCATCTCCCAAAGCTTCTTTGCCGTCTCCACATGTTGATACACATCGAAGAGGGTGTCGCTCATTCCGTTGAGAATGCATCCTCTACAAATGTAGTCATCATTCTCCATCTTGAGCCTTTGCCGAGTAGCCTCCGCATCTTCCACGGACGTCTTTACTTGATCATCACTTCCATCTCCCGTGGAACTCTTGACAATTGCATCCTCCTTTGAAGACTCCTCGGTTGTCACCTTCTTAGCCGACGGTTCTTGATTCACCTTGGGAGAAATCTTAATGTTAAGCACGTATGCCACATTGAGAGTAGTTAGCAAGAAATGCATCTTGCTTTGCCAACGTTGGAAATCCACTCCTTCAAAGCGCTCTAGCTTTTGGAAGTTGCTAGATATATCACGTAGCGAGGCCATTCCTAAATAGTACTTAAGATTGTTGGAGGAAAGGGAGTGAACGGTATATAAAACAATAGAACCTCGCTTGGATAACGCTAAGAGTTGTGGCCTTGAACTCACTTTCCTAAAGAACTATTTATGATACCGTAAATGTTTATAGGGATAAAACTTAGCACTTGTAAACACTCAAGAATAATAGTTTCTCTCTTGAATCACTCAAGTATAGCTGCAGTCTAGACAAGAGTGAAGATGTGATAGCTTAGATTGGTGTGTCTCAAATAGCCTAGGGAGCCTCCTATTTATAGGAGAATGCCAACACACTTAGGATGCCCTAGTCAAAGAGCAATCAAGTGTCTTTAATGGAGGATCACACACTTAATATGACCTTGACCAAGTCAAGTCATATAGCTGTTGGAATCTTATAATTATCGTGCTTAATTATCATATCAAAAACTAATTACACGAAATCATATAGCCGTTAGCATTAAAAACCATTCCTGGCATCAACACGACCCGTGTTGGATTCAACACGGTCCGTATTGGATTCAACACGGTCCGTGTTGGCTCAACACGACCCGTGTTGATCCAACACGACCCGTGTTGAGCCCAGGAAATGTTTTCTTGCTCTCTGGAAGGCAACACGACCCGTGTTGCTCCCTGATTCACCCGTGTTGATCATATTCTTATTGTTTCACTTATATATGATCCTCATACTTGATATACTTTATTCTTTAGGCTATATAATTGTCTTATACTCTTGAAATATTTCCAACAATGAGCATCAATTGAAGGTAGAATGAAAATCAAAGGGATACAAAACTGAATATGATGTTAATTCCAATATAACTTGATATTCATTTCGTCAAGTTTATATATGTTCATCTCAATATGAAGTCCACTTTTCATTGTCATTTGATGTTCATTCCAGTACAACTTGTCTTCATTTTCACAATAGCTTGATGTTCATGCACCCAACACTTGATGTTCATTTCATGTCCACCTAATATAAATATAATTTCATGTTTATTTCATTATAACTTGATGTTTTTCACAATATCTAAATGACAATACAACTAACACTTGATGTTCATTTCATTATAACTTGATGTTCATTTCACAGTAACTCAAAGGGATACAAAACTGAATATGATGTTCATTTCATGTCAACAGTTGATGTTCATTCCAGTATAAATTGATGTTTATTTCATCAAGTTTATGCAATGAGCATCAATTGATGGTTGAATGAAAATCAAAGGGATACAAAACTGAATATGATGTTCATTCAAATACAACTTGATATTCATTTCATCAAGTTTATGTATGTTCATCTCAATATGATGTCCACTTTTCATTGCCACTTGATATTCATTCCAGTACAACTTGATGTTTATTTTACAATAGTACCCAACACTTGATGTTCATTTCATACCCACTTGATATAAATATAATTTCATGTTTATTTCATTATAACTTGATGTTCTTTTTCATAATATCTAAATGACCATACAACTAACACTTGATTTTCATTTCTTTATAACTTGATGTTCATTTCACAGTAACTCGATGCTCATACAACTAGCACTTGATATTCATTTCAGTTTCAATCGATGAAGTGACACGTGATACAAAACCGATTATCACGTGATACAGAATCTGATACAAAAGATAGGGAATGCAATATTTCAATGTCCAACCAAATATAATAGGAGGAAATAACGTCGCAGAGGACATCCTCGAGGATGTGCTTCAAACGGAAATCTAAGAAACATTTTCTTGCCGAGCATCCCCCCTTTTTTCGAACACACAACCATCTTTCATTCCGTGCTATTGCGGTCTTTCGTGTGACTATAACTACGAATGGTGAAATCGACGGTAACTGCGTACCGTTCATAGAACTTCTTCCCCACTTCAATATCATCAAATGTCATCCCTTCAGTTGGAATCCATGATTCAACAACACAAACCGGAATATGTTCGCCTTGCTCGTTCATTTGGTAGCTTAGTGGCACCAGGGGCAGCATTGTCGGCCCTGTCCCCACTTGCAACGCATCAACGACAGCACTGCACACCCGAACATTATTAGTGATCATAAAAAGCAATGAACACCAACTGTCACACCTACAATGAACAACAAACGAAAATGAAAATGAACAAGTATTCCTGGAATGAACATCAAAGCATTGTAGGATGAACATTAGAGACTAATAGAAAAATGAAAAGTGAATATCCAAATGGGGTATGACTTGAGCAACATAGTGTATCAAAATGATCCCCAAGTGGTATGACGTGCACATTCATACACTGGAAATGAAGAATGAACAACAAGTGGTCTTGGAATGAATATCAAGCATTATGGGATGAACAAAATATAAATGAACATCAATTTGAAACAATATGAACACACAAGTAGTTCTTGGATGCCCATCAATGAACACCAACTGTAATGATTATCAAGTCACGCTTACAATGAACAACAATTGATGATGAAATGAACAATAAGTATTCCTGGAATGAACGTCAAAGCAATTTGGGATGAATAATGAAGAACTGAAAAATAACATCCAAATGGGGATGACAATAACACCAACTGTCACACTCACAATGAGCACTAAAAAAAATGAAAATGGACAACAAGTATTCCAGAAATGAACATCAAAGCAGTGACTAATGGAAAAATGAAAAATGAACTTCCAAATGGGGTATGACATGAGCAATATAGTATACCAAAATGATCCCCAAGTCTTCCGACGTGCACAATCATACATTGGTAATGAAAATGAACAACAAGTGGTCCTGGAATGAACATCAAGCATTCTTGGATGAACAAAATACAAATGAACATCAATTTGAAACAATCTGAACACACAAGTAGTTCTTGGATGCCCATCGTTGAACACCAATAGTAATAATTATCAAGTCACACTTACAATGAACAACATTTGAGGATGAAATGAACAACAACTATAATAATTATCAAGTCACACCAACTGTAATAATTGTACAATTTGCTTCCTACACCGTAAAAAACACACCCAACTATAAGAATGAACATCAAACAATTACCGGACACTCCCAATTTAAAAAAAATGGAAACAAACCCTAGAAATCGCAAACACTCACCCGTCGGGAAATTCGACCTGCGTTTCACTTTTCTCTTGCAATTGACCGGAAAATTCACCCGTCGGAACACTCACTCGCAGGAATCGCACGCCCATCCTCTTGTAATTAACCAGAAATCGTTGGAAATCATTTAGGGTTTGCTTCAAAGCTTCAAGTTTGGAAATTCAGTTATGGCTGACCTTTGGTTTGCTTCAAATCTTCAAAGCTTCAAGTTTTGAAATCGCACCTCTATCTGCTTACAATTCACCGGGAAATCGATTAGGGTTAGCCTTCAAAAGTTCAACTTTAGGAACTCATTATGGCTTTTCTTGAGCAGTAGTTTTGGATTTTCGAAATTGGTAGAATGATTACTTGCTTTGGGAAACTGCAGATTGTAATTCCCCTTCCCCAGCGTGCAATGACTCTTTGCCTCCATCTCACGTGATGTGTGTAAAAAAAACAATATAATAAAATCCAGCCAATCATTATTTACAATCTGATATTTGAAATAAAGATAAAACAACAAATTTTCCTCACCCTTGATCTTAGAACCATTGGCTAGGATCTTCTATACTTATATGCTCACAAAACTCTTCTTGTCATTATATCTATTCCATATATATATATATATATATATATATATATATATATATATATATATATATATAGGATAATTGGATTCTAATAATCCCTACTTTCACCAATTGGACAATGGTTGACCATACTTTCACTTTGTATTCTGGTGGACCAAAAAAAAATGGATTTGACTGGGACGCCGGCGAGTTGAGTGGCGGTCACTCGGTGGTTTGCTGACATTGCACGTTGGACATGAGTTGGACCGGTTTGACTTTTATTTTTTTTGCCATGTCACACATAAAACACATTCCCAAATATTTTTCGTTATTTTTTTTAGTCCAACTTGGAATATAATTTACCACCCCTTTTTTTCCATTCTCTCTCTCTTCTTTTCTCCCTTTCCAGTTCTCATCTCTCTCTCTCTCTCTCTTAAAAAACAGAGCAAACTCACTCCCGTGTGAAGGGGAAGAAGGGGAATGGAAGATTTTAACAATTCACATGTCTTCCCTCGTTAATATATCAAAATAAAATTTGTTTTAACTACCTCCTCCAATATCAAATACCTTACCCTCTGATCGTTTTCCCTACCCTCTCCCCTACACATTAGATTGCATACTTTTCGCATACACCATTCATCTGAAATATTTTTTAAGATTGAAATCAATTTGTTCATTTTTGCAGTAATGACAACCTTATGTCCTTAACTTGCAAAATAAATTTTACAAGACAAAGGTAAGCTAAGAAGCAACCAAACTCCCTTAATCATTAATTTTAATGATGTCCAATGTGCCACATTTAATTGGAAGAAAAGCAAATAACTAGTTGCGGTTGGATTTACTGTATAGATGGGCAGATGGGCAGTCGTACAGAGACAATAATCCTCCCTCTGGAGCTCCTCCGACCCTTGAAGCCTTCAAAATTCCGGGATTACTCTGAGTACCATTTTTAGAGAAACGAAAATTGAAGATCTTAGAAGCAGGGCTAATAATACATCCGTCAACCCCACTTGAAGAGCCAAACTCGTATGCAGTCAAGTTTCATGAAATCGGAAGGGCCCATGACAATAAACCAATTGATACAAGCAAGAACTCGGAGACAATGAAATAACTTTGCAATTTTATACTTTCCTTGGCTTGGTGTAGGGCGCATGGGGATGCCAATGATGTATGTCATTGGGCTAATGGGTATCTCTATGTGGCACTCCTTGAATTTGTGTTTCACTTGGGTACTCTTCCAACAGTATGTGCTTACAGGCCAAACTAAGCCAGACCTTCTATGTGCAACAAGGGAGTGGGTTTGCTCTGTTTTTTGAGAGAGAGAGAGACAGAGAGAGAGAGAGAGAGGAGAACCGGAAAGGGAGAAAAGAAGAGAGAGAGAATGGGAAAAAAGGGAGTGGTAAATTTTATTCCAAGTTGGACTAAAAAAAATAAAGAAAAATATTTGGGAATGTGTTTTATGTGTGACATGGCAAAAAAATAAAAGTCAAACTGATCAAACTCATGCCCGACGTGCCATGTCAGCAAACCACCGAGTCACAGCCACTCAACTCGTCGGCGTCTCACTCAAATCCAATTTTATTTTATTTTTTTTGGTCCACCAGAATACAAGTGAAAGTACAGTCCACCATTGTCCAATTGGTGAAAGTAGGGATTATTAGAATCCAATTATCCTATATATATCTATCTATATATATATATATATATATATATATATATATATATATATATATATATATAGGATAATTGGATTCTAATAATCCCTACTTTCACTCATTGGACAATGGTGGTCTGTACTATCACTTTGTATTTTGGTGGTCCAAAAAAAAAATTGGATTTGAATGGGACGCCGGCGAGTTCATGCGGTGGTTTTCTGACATGGCATGTTAGCCATGTGTTTGACCGGTTTGACTTTTAATTTTTTAGCCACGTCAGACATAAAACACATACCTTGAATATTTTTCCTTTTTTTTAGTGACACGTAGGAACAAATTTTAACCCCGTTTCCCGTTTAATTCCCATCAGTAAAAAACAAAACTAAAACTCCCCACTTTCCCAAACTCTTTCTCTTTCCTCATTTTCATTGCTCTCAAAATCTCTTTCATAACAACTTTCCAATTTCCATTCCTCATTTTTTTAGTGACACGTGCGTAGGGTCTGACACATATTTGTGAAGTTGGGGAACATAAAAATTGGTGAACACGTGCGTCGGGTCTGCCAATAGGTCCTCTGCCAATAGTAATTGAAGATAAAGGAAATAGTAATGAGAACATTAATATCAGTTGATTACAAAACTGGTGAAGACATATCGTTAAGTGAGAAGAATAATGGACTAACAAGAATTATATAATCTCATAAGAATTCACGGCATCATATAAAGATGAGCATTGATACAAAATGATCAAGTGGGGTTCATTCTGAAAGGTAATGGAGTAAACATGATATTAAAGAAAAGGGAATAAAATTTGGATTAATCAGATTGATTGATGAAATTGGTGAGGTGCATAAACTAAAAATCAAGCATGAATATTAGACAATTGGTTCATGTAATAGAAATAGAGTGTGCTGGTTAAGTAAAAATGCTTGAATTTACACAAGGGCTATTTAAGGGAAATGATTAGGTATATAAATATTGGAAATTGAATAAAGGATGAGGGAGGCTTTTAAATCCCAAAATCAAGCTAGACATTACCCAAAATAATTTCCTCCATACATTCAAATAAACTATATTCAGATGACATCATCAGTCTTTCATTTCTATCTCTTAAACCCCTATGAAAAACTCTTAAAACTAATTTGGCAATCGGAATACTATAGCCATTTCTTTTTCCTTAATGTCCTAGGGAAATTTCGGCAGAGCTTCCTCTGTAATATGGACTATCCCAAATTATATGTAATCATCACAACCTGCCAAAACACATTTTAACTTCAATTGGATACAATAAGGGGCCACACCCCCACTTAGCCACAACAAGAACCACAATACAATAGTTTTGTTCACTACAGAATTCTCAATCCTTAAACCAATTATGCATAAAAAGAATCGGGAAGGTACTCACCCTTTTACTAATAGCTCAAAAGCAATCACGTTCCAGGTTCTTAAGGCCTAAAGTCTTGCTCCATAAATTTCCCAGTAGCGCGTGACGATGAAGCTATGATGTGGGCCCTTGAAGTCAACTCACACGTCCAAAAGGAAGATTAAAGAACAAGCAATAAGTGTTAAACAAGGTGTTGTGCTACTTGGAATAGGGGTCTAGTACTCTTGAAAAGGTCATCTATCAAAGAAGACAAAAACGAGTAGTAAATAATTCAGATTTATGAAACTTAGCCAATTGACTCCAAAACCAAGTTAATTAACTTCAAAATCATTCCAATTGGTGGGACTCCCATTTAAAGATCACAAGAGCACTTAAATAAGGATCAAACCATCAACTCCAATCATAAACCAATTTAATAACTTTATCAATCCATCAATCACACACACTCTTTTAATCCATAACTAAACCCTTGACTTCTACCATTATTTCACAACATTCATTTCATGCTTACCTCAACTATGTGTATATAGACCTATTGACTTTGAATTCCATATACCAGACACTCAACTTAAAAATCAAGAAGACAACTCACATTCTCAAGATGACCATTCATATTTACTTGATTACCCTTCTCATTACCTTAACACTTCACTACAATACTTATGTCCAGAAACTTTCGCTCTGATACCACTACTGTAACGCCCCAAATCGACAATCCTGGGTTACTCACTAACAGCTCGCAAACACGTGATTAGCGCAGCGGAAATCTCAAGGATTAGGCGTATTATCGCCGTCCCAACAACGGACAAGGCAACAACTGAACAACAATAATCACAACCACAAATCAACAACGACGACTCCAACTCCAAGTTCGCAATTACATTAACCACCATACAAGCATAAAGTTGGATAACAAATAAACACTCATAAACTTATACATCAATTACCATACTTGGTTCCTAGATTCCATATCACCCATTGAAATCAACTCCGAAGAGCATCACTATCTCCTTTACTTGACTAGGAGAAACACACCACTTGATCTTGCTTGACTTCAGTGATCGGGCCGCCTAAAACAAAACATTAAAACATTCGCAAATGAGTGGGGGAAACACTCAGTACACAAACCTCTAGTAAGTAAAATGCATTTCACAACAAACTTTCTTGATAGCCCGTCAAAACTTTTCGAAAACGGGAAAGGGAAAATGAAATAAATTATTGAATATATATATATATATATATATATATATATATATATATAAGTAGAATAAATGTAACTTGCGATAGATAAATGAGTGGTATCCCTTACGATCAGTGCTAAGCACTTCACACACGCGCATGCCCAAACCGATCTAAGCTTGGATTGAGTGACTGATAAACAGTCGACACTGGCCAGGTCATTAAGACACTCTGATCAGGAGCATCTAAAAATGGGGCTAGCATTTCACGTGACTAGCTAAAATAAATGGAGCGGGACCACTTAAAACATGAAACATAGATCATTAGTCATGAATTGAAATATAAATAATAGATGTTGGAGTTAAAATGAAGGATTAGACAATTTGCGTACCTGAAAACTTGAAATACGTCTGAAACGAACAGGGACTTGAACGGTGGTGCAACAATCTCTTGAGGAAACTTAAAAAGGATAAAGACCATGAATTAGGATCTAAGCTAGGTAGAACCATGAAATAATAACTTGGGAAAATTCCTATAAACATTAATAATGAACTCGCTCCTTAAGTCGTGCTCCTGAAGTCCTATTCCATTCTTCGGATATCGGACCAAGGCACAAAAGGACCTTTCCGGCTTAGAACATACACCTCAACCTTGAAGTTGACCATAAAGACTAGAAACACGGCTAAGGATGTTAAATACTATTGTCTTTACAAGTCGCCCAAAAGATATAACTATTTAAACCTCAATTATTCAGAAAATCATATTTCGAACTCCACTAATCGAAATCTGACGTAAGAGGACTTTTTGGAAAGCTTGGTTCACATACTACAACTTTTATTTAGACCACCCACTAATTTGATCATGGGAATAAGTCGGATTTTTGGCCATAAAGATGGGTAGTCACATAACATTTTCTAGGGCAACTCAGAATACCAACCAACAATCGGAGAGTGATAAATCTTACTCCTGATGTTCAATGAGGGCGTAAAACCCTAATTCGGAAAGCTTACAAAACAAACTTCAAGTCTTATGTTGACCACAAATTGGGTAAAACATCTTAAGGAGGCGAATCATAGCCATTAAGTCAGAATACGTAAATAAAATTCTGGGCAAAACCCAGATTACAGTCCTTCAGAAAAACCCTCATATCCCTCTCTCCCGATAACGTGTGGACACATACTATACCTTTCCGGAAAGAACAGAATGTCCTCTAAAACTTTCATGTTCATCTCTTAACCCATAGGGATCTCTAACCATTCCCAAAACAGCCATCTTTAAACTGACGACAGAAAACGTATTAATTTACACACCTTCACAGTTTTGGCCAAAACTCACAAAATACATACCGGAATTACGAAATTCAAAAACCGGGAACATCTTAGGCCACCTAATCATGCCAAAAATTTAGTCAAACTCATACTTTATATTCCCAGGAATGTCCAGATTGCAACCAGATTCATTTCCCTTGAAATTCCTTAACATGCATCACTCAAAAACATCATCTTACTTAATCTAAGTCTAATCTACACACATGCATTTAACTTTAATCAACTCTTCATCCTTCCACAGTGAGTTTATTATCAAAAACCACAGGCATGCTCATACTTTCACATATCTTTCACTAATTCAACAAATAGAACAAAGAATCCATCTCAACTTACCCAAAATTCCCTTGATTCTCATAGCTCTTAGAAAACTCCTCTTGAAGACCTTAAATTTCTTGATTTATTTCTGGAAAAACATGATAATAACAAGAGGGAAAACATAGAATATCACTTGATTCATCCTTTAAAAGAAGAGAGAGATGGAAGGATTACCACTTGAGAATGGGAGGAAGAAGAAGAGATGAGATGATGGTGGTGTGGTGGAGCGACGGACGGTCAGAGGGTGGCCGGAAAACGCGCCGGCGGTGGCTGGCTGGTTGTGGCGGAGGCGGCAGTAAGGGAGGGGACGGCTGGTAGTTGGGCAAGAGAGGGAGCAAGAGTGAGAGGGGGCTTGAATGTGTGGGTGTGAAGTGAGTCAAATACCAAGGAGTAAATTAACATAATCTTGCAATTATAATGACAAGAGGCCCACAAGCCCCCTTCTTTTCCCCTTGGCCGGTTGGGATATAAGGCCCAAAAGAGTTAATTCATCAATTTTGATTCCTACCTCTTATACTTATATCTCCCTAATTTCCCAATTTACCGAAATTTCTTAAACCGTAAAAATATTATTGGAACCCAAATAAATATACCCATGCACCTCCATTAAATTTCTCATATTTATAATTTTAATATAATTCGGATAAAGGAGGACTCGAAATATCGGTCTCGGTAAAAGAATTCAGATACGATCGGAAATCATCATAAAAATTTATCGGTAGAGATTTCTTGTAAAAAGAAAATTGAACTGAACCATGGATGATCGTTGCACTGTTCAAGTCCTGCAAAACATAAACTGGGTTAAAAAGAACAAGAAAAGTTTAGGCACAAATTAGTTAATTAATACGATTAAGAGATTTAAATAAGAATGGTTTAGGGCGGGTTGTTACACCCTCCCCCCCTAAAAAAATTTTCGTCCCCGAAACTTGCTGTTGAATAAATTGTGTTCGAAATACCTTTAAAAGAGGTGCGGGTAAGTTTTCCGCAATTCTTCCTCAGTTTCCCATGTGGCTTCCTAGGTAGCTTGATTTGCCCAAAGGACTTTGACTAATGGAATTTCTTTGGAACGAAGTCGTTTGATTCGGTGGTCCAAAATTTGGGGCGGTTGTTGCTCGAAAGTGAGGTCCTCTGCCAATAGTGGGGGTTCTTCTTCAAGGACGTGCGTCGGGTCTGACACATATTTGTGAAGTTGGGAAACATGAAAAACGTCATGAATACGCCCTAGGTTGGAGGGTAAATCTAGGCAATATGCTACCGGATTGATACTACATATGGCATGTAGTCACGATTTTATTGCTCACTGATTGACTGTTACTATTCTTGAACGAGTCATTGAATTGGTTTACTCCATGAATTGCAAACTCATATTCTCACATAACTATTTGAAATAGGCTACTGCGTTTGAATGTTAATCTTACTTGCTACTTACACATTGGGTTTCCATCAGTTCGGCTATATGGGTTCACCCATTTCGCCTCTTTGAATTACAAAAAAAAATCATAATGCCTACATATCTCAATATAACAGGTCCACCATGCTTGCTTTTAAGACAACCATGAATTCTACGAGTAATTTATATTTCTAAATGGACATATAAGATAATATCAAATTGTTTAGTACTCAAGGTCCTTGCATACTTCCTCATAATCAGTCACGATTCTCCCCAAACACCCACCAAGACTTCTTATAAAATGTTATGTATAATCCTCTCATTATTTCATTGCATTAACTCAAAGGACTTTTATTTTCCTATAATTCACCTCATTTCTTTGTCACTAGCACTCCTTCCCGAAAGATGATGACAAAGAAGGAGAAAATTACAGTAAAAATAGGTGGGTATGAGTAAGGTAATGAAAAGATAAGAAAATAGGATTGATGATAAGTACAGATATGAATATTAAGGATAATGGGGGAGACAAGATCTATAACAATGGCTTTAGTGATTCAGGGTGGAATTTGAAGAATCGATCTATAAGTTCAAAGGAAATATTAGATGTAAATGATAATTAATAAAAGATATTCGGGAATGATAATGATCATAATTATTCAAAAGCACAGCAAGCAACAAGGAATAACTGACTTGAATTAATTTGGAAAAGAAAATATCAGGGCGAGCTTTTGATCTTTAGAACAAGAACAAACAATGATTGTGATAAATGAATAGTAATTAAGGATAGTATAAATGATAAGAAATCAAGATAAATATGAGAATTTCAAACTTAAGGAATTATTCGGAATGACAACTATTAGTAACTACTTGAAACAACCCAAAGGTTTAGATTATTGAACTTGAATGAATTTCAACATATATTGAGAATAAACTTTGAATTCAATGTGCTAATTAATTGAAGAGAATAATGAGTGCTCATGAAAAAGAGAGGGACACGCCAAGTGAAGAGCAATATGAGGTAAATAAAATTAATTACCAATGAAGATATGGATTGATATTAATTGAAGATAAAGGAAATAGTAATCAGAACATTAATATCAGTTGATTACAAAATTGGTAAAAACATATCGTTAGGTGAGAAGAATAATGGACTAACAAGAATTATATAATCTCATAAGGATTCACGGGATCATATAAAGATGAGCACTGATACAAAATGATCAAGTGGGATTCATTGTAAAAGGTAATGGAATAAACATGATATTAAAGAAAAGAGAATAAAATTTGGATTAATCAGATTGATTGATGAAATTGGTGGGGTGCATAAACTAAAATTCAAGCATGAATATTAGACAATTGGTTCATGTAATAGAAATAAAATGTGCTGGTTAAGTAAAAATGCTTGAATTTACACAAGGGCTATTTAAGGGAAATGATAAGTTATATAAATATTGGAAATTGAATAAAGGATGAGGGAGGCTTTTAAATCCCAAAATCAATCTAGACATTACTCAAAATAATTTCCTCCATATATTCAAATAAACTATATTCACATGACATCATAAGTCTTTCATTTCTATCTCTTAAACCCCTATGAAAAATTCTTACAACTAATTTGGCAATCAGAATACTATAGCCATTTCTTTTTCCTTAATGTCCTATGGAAATTTCGGTAGAGCTTCCTCTGTAATATGGACTATCTCAAATTATATATAATCATCACAACCTGCCAAAACACATTTTAACTTCAATTGGATACAATAAGGGGCGACACGCCCACTTAGCCACAACAAGAACCACAATCCAATAGTTTTGTTCACTACAGAATTCTCAATCCTTAAACCAATTATGCATAAAAAGAATTGGGAAGGTACTCACCCTTCTACGAATAGCTCAAAAGCAATCACGTTCCAGGTTCTTAAGGCCTAAAGTCTTGCTCCATATATTTCCCAGTAGCGCGTGACGATGAAGCTATGATGTGGGCCCTTGAAGTCAACTCACACGTCCAAAAAGAAGATTAAAGAACAAACAATAAGTGTTAAGCAACGTGTTGTGCTACATGGAATAGGGGTCTGGTACTCTTGAAAAGGTCATCTATCAAAGAAGACAAAAACGAGTAGTAAATAATTCAGATTTATGAAACTTAGCCAATTGACTCCAAAACCAAGTTAATTAACTTCAAAATCATTCCAATTGGTGGGACTCCCATTTAAATATCACAAGAGCACTTAAATAAGGATCAAACCATCAACTCCAATCATAAACCAATTTAATAACTTTATCAATCCATCAATCACACACACTCTTTTAATCCATAACTAAACTCTTGACTTCTACCATTATTTCACAACGTTCATTTCATGCTTACCTCAACTATGCGTATATAGACCTATTGACTTTGAATTCCATATACCAGACACTCAACTTAAACATCAAGAAGACAACTCATATTCTCAAGATGACCATTTATATTTACTTGATTACCCTTCTCATTACCTTAACACTTCACTACAATACTTATGTCCAGAAACTTTCGCTCTGATACCACTACTGTAACGCCCCAAATCGACAATCCTGGGTTACTCACTAACAACTCGCAAACACGTGATTAGCGCAGCGGAAATCTCAAGGATTAGGGGTATTATCGTCGTCCCAACAACGGACAAGGCAACAACTGAACAACAATAATCACAACCACAAATCAACAACGACGACTCCAACTCCAAGTTCGCAATTACATTAACCACCATACAAGCATAAAGTTGGATAACAAATAAACACTCATACACTTATACATCAATTACCATACTTGGTTCCTAGATTCCATATCACCCATTGAAATCAACTCCGAAGAGCATCACTATCTCCTTTACTTGACTAGGAGAAACACTCCACTTGATCTTGCTTGACTTGAGTGATCGGGCCGCCTAAAACAAAACATTAAAACATTCGTAAATTAGTGGCGCAAACACTCAGTACACAAACCTCTAATAAGTAAAATGCATTTCACAACAAACTTTCTAGATGGCCCGTCAAAACTTTTCGAAAACGGGAAAGGAGAAATGAAATAAACTGTTGAATATATATATATATATATATATATATATATATATATATATATATATATATATATATATATATATATATATAAAAGTAGTATAAATGTATCTTGCGATAGATAAATGAGTGGTATCCCTTACGATCAGTGCTAATCACTTCACACACGCGCATGCCCAAACCGATCTAAGCTTGGATTGGGTGACTGATAAACAGTCGACACTGGCCAAGTCATTAGAACACTCTGATCAGGAGCATCTAAAAATGGGGCTAGCATTTCACGTGACTAGCTAGAATAAATGGAGCGGGACCACTTAAAACATGAAACATAGATCATTAGTCATGACTTGAAACTTAAATAATAGATATTGGAGTTAAAATGAAGGATTAGACAATTTGCGTACCTGAAAACTTTAAATATGTCCGAAACGAGCAGGGACTTGAACGGTGGTGCAACGATCTCTTGAGGAAAATTAAAAAGGGTAAAGACCATCAATAAGGATCTAAGCTAGGTAGAACCATGAAATAATTACTTGGGAGAATTCCTATAAACATTCATAATGAACTCACTCCTTAAGGCGTCCTCCTAAAGTCCTATTCCATTCTTCGGATATCGGACTAAGGCACAAAAGGACCTTTCGGGAAGCTTAGAACATACACCTCAACCTTAAAGTTGACCATAAAGACTCGAAACACGGCTAAGGATGTTAAATACTATTGTCTTTACAAGTCGCCCGAAAGATATAACCATTTAAACCTCCATTATTCGGAAAAATCATATCTCGAACTCCACTTTTCGAAATCTGACATAAGAGGACTTTTTGGAAAGCTTGGTTCACATACTACAACTTGTATTTGGACCACCCAGTTATTTGATGATGGGAACAAGTCGGATTTTTGGCCATAAAGATGGGTAGTCACATAACATTTTTTGGGGCAACTCCGATTACCAACCAACAATCGGAGACTCATAAATCTCACTCACGATGTTCAATGAGGGCGTAAAACCCCAATTCGGAAAGCTTACAGAACAAACTTTAAGTCTTATGTTGACCTCAAATTGGGTAAAACATATTAAGGAGACGAACACGTAAATAAAAATCTGGGCAAAACGCAGATTACAGCCCTTTCGAAAAACCCTCATATCCCTCTCTCCCGATAACGTATAGACGCATGCTATACCTTTCCGGAAAGCTCAGAATGTCCTCTAAAACTTTCATGTTCAACTCTTAACCCATAGGGATTTCAAACATTTCCAAAAACAGCAATCTTTAAACTGACGACAGAAAACATATTAAATTACACACCTTCACGGTTTTGGCCAAAACTCACAATATACATACCGGAATTACGAAATTCAAAAACCAGGAGTTAACTAACATCTTAGGCCACCTAATCATACCAAAAATTTAGTCAAAATCATACTTTATATTCCCAGGAATTTCCAGATTGCAACCAGATTCATTTCCCTTGAAATTCCTTAACATGTATCACTCAAAAACATCATCTTACTTAATCTAAGTCTAATCTACACACATGCATTTAACTTTAATCAACTTTTCATCCTTCCACAGTGAGTTTAATTATCAAAAACCACATGCATGCTCATACTTTCACTAATTCAACAAATAGAACAAAGAATCCATCTCAACTTACCCAAAATTCCCTTGATTCTCATAGCTCTTAGAAAACTCCTCTTGAAGACCTTAAATTTCTTGATTTATTTCTAGAAAAACATGATATTGACAAGAGGAAAAACTTAGAATATCACTTGATTCATCCTTTAAAAGAAGAGAGAGATGGAAGGATTACCACTTGAGAATGGGAGGAAGAAGAAGAGATGAGATGATGGTGGTGGTGTGGTGGAGCGACGACCGAGGGTGGCGGAAACGCAGCGTCGCGGTGGCTAGCCGGTGGTGGCGTGCGATAAGGGGGACGGCTGGTAGTTGGGCAAGAGAGGGAGCAAGAGTGAGAGGGGGCTTGAATGTGTGGGTGTGAAGTTTTGAATATATATATATAAAAGTAGAATAAATGTATCTCGCGATAGATAAATGACTAAACTGTTGAATATATATATATATATATATATATATATATATATATATATATATATATATATATATATATAAAGTAGAATAAATGTATCTTGCGATAGATAAATGAGTGGTATCCCTTACGATCAGTGCTAAGAACTTCACACACGCGCATGCCCAAACCGATCTAAGCTTAGATTGGGTGACTGATTAATAGTCGACACTGGCAAGGTTATTAGGACACTCTGATCAGGAGCATCCAAAAATGGGGCTAGCATTTCACGTGACTAGCTAGAATAAATGGAGCGGGACCACTTAAAACATAAAACATAGATCATTAGTCATGAATTGAAATATAAATAATAGATATTGGAGTTATAATGAAGGATTAGACTATTTACGTACCTGAAAACTTGAAATACGTCCGAAACGAGCAAGGTGTTGAACGGTGGTGCAACGATCTCTTGAGGAAACTTTAAAAGGATAAAGACCATGAATTAGGATCTAAGCTAGGTAGAACCATGAAATAATAACTTGGGAAAATTCCTATAAACATTAATAATGAACTCGCTCCTTAAGTCGTGCTCCTGAAGTCCTATTCCATTCTTCGGGTATCGAACCAAGGCACAAAAGGAGCTTTCGGGAAGCTTAGAACATACACCTCAACCTTGAAGTTGACCATAAAGACTAGAAACACGGCTAAGGATGTTAAATACTATTGTCTTTACAAGTCGCCCAAAAGATATAACCATTTAAACCTCAATTATTCGGAAAATCATATCTCGAACTCCACTTATCGAAATCTCACATAAGAGGACTTTTTGGAAAGCTTGGTTCACATACTACAACTTTTATTTAGACCACCCACTAATTTGATCATGGGAACAAGTCGGATTTTTGGCCATAAAGATGGGTAGTCACATAACATTTTCTGAGGCAACTCAAATTACCAACCAACAATCGGAGAGTCATAAATGTCACTCCCGATCTTCAATGAGGGCGTAAAACCCCAATTTGGAAAGCTACAGAACAAACTTCAAGTCTTATGTTGACCACAAATTGGGTAAAACATCTTAAGGAGGCGAACCATAGCCATTAAGTCAAAACACGTAAATAAAATTCTGGGCAGACCCCAGATTACAGCCCTTCAGAAAAACCCTCATATCCCTCTCTCCTGATAATGTATGGACGCATACTATACCTTTCCGTAAAACTCAGAATGTCCTCTAAAACTTTGATGTTAAACTTTTAACCCATAGGGATCTCTAACCATTCCAAAAACAGTAATCTTTAAACTGATGACAGAAAACGTATTAATTTACACACCTTCACGGTTTTGGCCAAAACGCACAATATACATACCAGAATTACAAAAATCAAAAACTCGGAGTTAACTAACATCTTAAGCCAGCTAATCATACCAAAAATTTAGTCAAACTCATACTTTATATTCCCAGGAATTTCCAGATTGCAACCATATTCATTTCCCTTGAAATTCCTTAACATGCATCACTCAAAAACATCATCTTACTTAATCTAAGTCTAATCTACACACAAGCATTTAACTTTAATCAACTTTTCATCCTTCCACAGTGAGTTTAATTATCAAAAACCACATGCATGCTCATACTTTCACATATCTTTCACTAATTCAACAAATAGAACAAAGAATCCATCTCAACTTACCCAAAATTCCCTTGATTCTCATAGCTCTTAGAAAACTCCTCTTGAAGGCTTTAAATTTCTTGATTTATTTCTGGAAAAACATGATAATAACAAGAGGGAAAACTTAGAATGTCACTTGATTCATCCTTTAAAAGAAGAGAGAGATGGAAGGATTACCACTTGAGAATGGGAGGAAGAAGAAGAGATGAGATGATGGTGGTGTGGTGGAGCGACGGACGGTCAGAGGGAGGCCGGAAAACGCGGCGGTGATGGCTGGCTGGTGGTGGCGGAGGCGGCAGTAAGGGAGGGGACGGCCGGTAGTTGAGCAAGAGAGGGAGCAAGAGTGAGAGGGGCTTGAATGTGTGGGTGTGAAGTGAGTCAAATACCAAGGAGTAAATTAACTTTATCTTGCAATTATAATGACAAGAGGCCCACAAGCCCCCTTCTTTTCCCCTTGGCCGGCTGGGATATAAGGCTCAAAAATGTTAATTCCTCAATTTTTATTCCTCCCTCTTATACTTATATCTCCCTAATTTCCCAATTTAACGAAATTTCTTAAACCGTAAAAATATTATTGGAACCCAAATAAATATACCCATGCACCTCCATGAAATTTCTCATATTTATAATCCTAATATAATTCGGATAAAGGAGGACCCGAAATATCGGTCTCAGAAAAGAATTCAGATACGATCGGAAATCATCATAAAAATTTATCGGTAGAGATTTCTTGTAAAACAAAAATTGAACTGAACCATGGATGATCGTTGCACTGTTCAAGTCCTGCAAAACACACACTGGGTTAAAAAGAAAAAGAAAATTTTAGGCACAAATTAGTTAATTAATACGATTAAGAGATTTAAATAAGAATGGTTTAGGGCGGGTCGTTACAAAAGTGATTGTAGGAAGAAGAAAGTTGGTGGCCAGACGAGGAAGCCGATGCGGAAAAATACAGCTGAGCCACGGGTGGACGAACATGACTTCATTAAATCGAACCCCAAGCATACATGGAGGAAAAAAAGGAAACAGTGTGAGATCTTGGGTGACAACAGATTTGAAGTATTTAAAGTGGCTGGCTGATCAAGGAGAGGTGACAGGTCCTTAAGAAGGGACGAATCACAAAGGCCATAATTCCAAAAAATTAGATGACCAGCATCATCAGCTGGAACATTCAGGAACTCAATAGACCCGAGAAGCAAGAAGACCTGCGGGTCTTCTTGCACCAGAGGGGGGGCAGGGCTCATGGCCTTGTATGAAACTAAACTACTCCCCCAAGTTGTTGATAGAGTAGCTCAAAAGTTGTTTCCAAGATGGCATACAACCTCAAACAGTGACCAATGCAACAGAATTAGAGTGCTACTGGCCTGGAATCCTACCTACTATTATGTTGAATACATCAATCAATCCGGTCAACATGTTCATGCCAAGGTAAACATGGTGCATACTTCCTCTTTCTTCTACCTCACTTGTGTCTACAGCAATAATAACTTGCAGGAAAGAGAAGCACTTTGGGACCATCTCAGAAATATTGCATATGATATGTCTGACCCGTGGGTTGTCATGGGTGATTTTAACGCCATCACACAGCCTGATGAGAGAATAGGAGGAGCCGAAGTGGAGGTGTTCACGACACAACCCTTCACTCAGTGCATCTAAGATTGCCAGTTACATGAACCAACGTACTCAGGCGGCTATCACACTTGGACCAACAACCATGTTTGATCAAGAATTGATAGAGTTTTGGTGAATGTGCAATGGTACACAATTGTTGATTTCCTACATGTGCATTTGTGAACAGCAGGGCTGTCAGACCATGCCGCTATAGAAATAACCTTCCCAAATGGCCCTCGCAGATAACACCCGTTCAGATTCTGCAACATGTGGTCCAATCATCCCAACTTTCGTGACATAGTGCGCAATAGCCTACTGCAAGCACCAGCAGGACATAGTCAATACAAGCTCTCTCAAATGCTCAAAGATTTGCAAACCAAACTGAAAAAGTTGCACCGTGATAGATTCTAGGACAGACACGGCCATGAAACATTGGCTAGAGACAAACTTACGGAAATCCAGTCCAAATTGCATGATGATCCAGAAAACCCAATGTTGCAATAGGAGGAAAAAATGCTAGGATGGAGTACACTGACATTCTGCACTCAGCACTTCAGCTGCGCAGCCAACAGAGCAAAATAGATTGGACATATTTTGGGGACAACAACTCCAAACTCTTTTTTGCGAAACTGAGACAAAGAAGGAACAACAACTATGTCTACAGAATTGAGAATGTTGAAGGCAACGTAGTCGAGGGATACCAAGAAGTCAATCAAGTGCTTCATGAATTTTACAAGCAGATCCAAAATCAGACCTGAAGTCATGGAGATGGGCCCATGCGTCACAGTAGAACAACAATTGTACCTTAGTCGCCCTATAAATGAAAAGGAAATTAGGGAGGTAATGTTCTCTATCCAGAATGATAAAACACCCAGTCCGGACGGCTATTCTAGCGGCTTTTATAAGAAAACGTGGGACATCATAGGGGGCTTGGTATGCAAGGTGGCACAAAAACTTTTCAGCTCGGGTAAACTCCTGAAGAGCTTCAACTCAACCAACCTTGCTCTCATCCCGAAAATCCCAAATCCGACTAAGCCTACGGAATTCAGACCGATAGCTTGTTGTAATACTTTCTACAAATGCCTCACAAAAATCCTAGCAACAAGAATCCGAGAAGTATTCCCCTCCATTGTTAATCTTGCCCAGAGCGCGTTCATCCCCGGTCGTGAACTCCTGCATAATGTGTTGTTATGTCAGGAGATAGCTCAAGGCTATACAAGGCATTCCATCTCACCCCGCTGTATGATGAAGATTGATCTAAAGAAGGCTTTTGACTCGGTCCATTGGGATTACATCGGAGAAGCGGTGAACTCCCCAAAATTTGCCCAATGGATTATAAATTGTATCATGGCATGCATAACATCCCCAACTTTTTTGATTTGTGCAAACGGGATACAGACAGACAAATTTAAAGGTGGGAGAGGACTACGCCAAGGAGACCCCATGTCCCCCCTTCTCTTCGTGCTAACAATGGAGTATCTCTCTCGTTCCCTGGATCATTTTGTTCACGCCCAGCCAAGCTTTAAATTTCACCCAAACTGCTCTCGCCTGAAACTCACACACATGATGTTTGCAGACGGCCTCGTGCTTTTCACAGCTGCCACGATAGCTTCAATACATACTGTAATGAAAGCTTCTCGCACTTCTCTGAAGTTACAGGGTTGGTTGCAAATCATGTAAAATCGGAGATGGTGATAGGGGGGTTAACAGTGAGCTTGAAGCGATACTTTTGCAGGAAACAAGTTTTTCTCGTGGAGAGTTACCCTTCAAATACCTTTGCATGCCAATCTCGGCCTGTAATCTTACAAAGAATGACTGCAATATCCTTGTTGATAAGATAATTTCCAAGATCAAAACATGGTCCACTGGGACTATCTCGTACGCAAGGAGAGTTGCTTTAATCAACAGTGTCCTCATGGGAGTTTATGGTTTCTAGGCCAGAATTCTTACCATTCCCCAACACACAATAGAGGAAATAAACAGGTAATGCCGGAACTTTTTGTGGGGAGCCTCGCATGAATACTCTCGGTCCCCATATGTTTCTTGGGAAGCCATTTGCAAACCCAAAGCATTTGGAGGACTGGATCTACGGCATATCAGTGCCTGGAATAAGGCAACCATAGCCAAAAAGGTTTGGGATGTTCAACAGCATGGTGGTCCTACCCCCCCCCCCCCCCGGTACGACACTTGCCCATACTTCATGAAAATTTGCGAAGTAAAGGACGAACTCAAGTGGGGATGCACTCCGGGGACTCGTTGGCACTGGGGGGGGACCGTGGATGGAGTATACAACGTTTGAGCTGGGTACCGATGGTTGGTCGCTCATGGGGATCGTCCAGAATGGACACAAATTCCCTGGAACAAGCTCATTTTGCCCCGTCATGCATTTATAGTTTGGGTCCTCCTCCTTGGTAAGCTCCCTGTGAGGGCTAGAACCTCCATATTGGATGGCAAAGGGTCAACCTGCACCCTCTGTGGTGATGAAGAGGAGACTTTGGACCACCTATTCATGACTTGCACCTACACTGAAGAGGTCCGGGTTCCTTTCTCCTCTCTGGTGACCACCGCCAAACGAACCGCTTCGTCCAACTCGAGCCTCGAGTTGCAATTTTCGGTCACTTCGGGAGCTGGGAGGCTAGTCTCGGCCATCCGATGGATGGGCCCCGGGGCTCCTTAGAGAGGGGCCCGCTTACAACACCGACCCCGGAGGCCTGGGGACTGGACCGGGCCGTCTCGAGACTAAAGCATAGAAGGTATCAGGGTGCGAGTGTTTAAAACCCCGGGATTAATAAAAACCAGGGCACAACCATGGCCATCAGAGAGCTTGCTCGACCGAGCCACCCCCTGGCTCACCCGAGCAATGCTTCTGCCGAGCGTGAAGGGGCGTCGGGAACTGCTCGCCAGCTGTTCTTTTGCTCGCGAGCAACGTTTGTCGGTGTCATCGTCGCTGACAACCACGCATCCAGAAGACCAGTTCGCCCGAGCCTTCCTCCTGCTCGCCCGAGCTGAACTTCTGCCGGAGATGTGCGCACGCGACTTGCCGACGACTGATGACAGGCAGAAGGCCTGCTCGCCCGAGCCATCCTTCTGCTCACCCGAGCCGGCGTTCTGGAAGACACCTTTTTTACGCTGTTTTGGCTTAATTTTGGGTTTAGTATAAATAGCTTGTTATTATACTTCTCCAGGCACTTTTTGACTGATTAATGAATATGCTTATGCATGGATTAGGGTTGCTCCCTTTCTCTCAAATCTTGTTTTACTTTATCCATTGATTAATGGTGGTGTTTGCAAGTCTTCTCTTTATTGATCATTTGGTGGATTCTTCCTTTATGATGGTCATGGTGGGATGCTAGGCTTTGGGGGTGGAATCTCCTTTATTCAAAGTCATATCCAAATCTTTTGGGTGATCAAGCTCTTATTCGATTGTGAATCAAGTCTCTCAAGCTAGTCCATCAATCTTTCCCATCACGCCACGCTCCATTTGGTATCAGAGCACAAGGTTATTGATCTAGCTTGAGTTTTCCATTGTTCTTGCTAGTTTGTTCTCTATTGTTGGAATTTTGGTATTTTGATTGAAATATTGGTGTTCCCCAACCCTTGTGACTGCAAGTGTGTTGGAGAAATTGTTATTGCTATTGTGTTTGTTGATTTTGATGCATAATGGAGCTTTGAGGAAGAGTTGGAAAATTTGTGCACACAAGGTGTTCGATAAAATGCCCAAGTGAGAAAAACACAAAGAACCCTTATCCCAAACACAAGCCAACTACAAGAAAACCCCCAAACTCCACAAAATATCCCAAACACAATCCGTCCCATACCTTTCCCTCGATATGGATGGTCACGATGATTCTGATCGAGAGGAATCAAGCCACCGGGGTAGCCCTCAACTTCGGGTCCTCGAGAATCGACTTGCCACCCATGACGAACAATTCTCCTCCACCAATCGAACCCTTAATGCCATCATGGCACGGTTGGATAACCTCGCCCAAGAGCGTCCGGTTCCGCCTCGAGTTGAACGTACGAGGCGTACACAAAGCCTAGTCCGTCCTCCTCCAAACTTTGAGTCGAGTGACGATGCTAGAGGCTCTCCACGACGCCGAATTCGCCGGAATGTGCATGAACAACCCCCTCGAGATGATTTCCAGGACATAAAAATTGACATTCCCGAATTCCACGGTTCCACTGATCCGGACGACTACATCGAATGGACCTAATTGATGGATAGGATCGTCGAAACCAAGGAGTATGATGAGGAGAAGGCTTATAAGATCGCAAGTTTGAAACTCACTGGTAGCCGCTTTGGTTCGAGAATATGAAATCGCAACGGCTCGAGAAGGAAGGAGAATTTCCACTTGGACCCATCTTAAGCAAGTGATGAATCGCCGTTTTTACCAAGCACTTACCGTCATGACAATCGAAAGGGCCTATGCCCTAACTCAAAGCGAACGAACCGTTGGAAGTACATATCGAATTCGAGCAACTTCTTATCAAAAGTGGCCTCCGGAACACGAAGATCAAACCATGATGCGTTTTTGAATGGCTTGGATCCCACCATCGCTAAAAGGTCGAGATCCAACCTTACTATTCACTGGATGAGTTGTGTAGCTTGGCGCCGGGTTGAGCAGCGTCGGAAAGAAAGGACTCTCGCGAATCTACTTCGCAACTATTTCCCGCGTCAAATCGACCTCCTTTTCAATCGGCCACACCCAAACCTAGTGAGACACCCAAGTTCCTGCGACATCCCGAATCGACAAAGGAAGGGACTTGTTGTGGCGTCTCCTGAGGACCACTCGTCTTGTGGAAGGAAAGAAATGCTTCAAGTGCCATGGATATGGCCACTTCAGCCGATTGTCCAAACCGGCGGACCTTGACTCTCAAGGAGGTTCAGGACATTGACGAGGAATTGCAAGGAGCCCAGGATGAGCCTGAATTTGTTGTCGAGGATGCATACACTAGTGAGGAATGAGAAACCGCGGTTGTTTCGCGTGACCAAGGAGACGCTCTTGTCTTGAGGCGAGCTTTGCATGTTCAAGAAGTCCCTCTTGTGAGCCAGTGGAGACTATATTCCAAACACGATGCTTAGTTGGGGGCAAGGTGTGCGAGCTCATCATCGACGGGGGAAGCTGTACTAATGTGGCCTCTACCTATATGGTTGACAAACTGGGATTACCCCTATTGCCACATCCGTCCTATTATTTGAAATGGCTCAATGACCGCGACGGCATTAAGGTAACAAATCGTGTCTTAGTGAATTTAACCTTTGGCACTCACTACAAGGACTCTATTGTTTGTGATGTTGTCCCCAAGAGCGCGTGTCACATATTGTTGGGTCGACCGTGGCAATTTGACAAGAAAACCACTCATGACGAATCGAAGAATACTTACTCCTTTATCCACGAGGGCAAGAGGGTTAAACTCCTTCCACTAGCACCACATGAAATATCACCACCTAAACACAGGGCGGGAAGTGAGAGCCCAAACACTTGAGTGAGACACGGTCGGCGAGCCCTAAGCAAGGGAAGGCCATTTTGCCTTGCTCCTCTTAGAGCGAACACATGTGAGGAAGTGAAACCTAAACACCTCTCGTTGCCCCCTTCTTGCTGAATTTGGAGATGTATTCCTGAAAAGCTCCCAGGTCTACCTCTATTCGAGGTATTGAGCATCGATCGACCTTATACCCGGCGCTCCGCTCCCCAACAAGGCGGCATATCGGTGAAACCCGCAAGAGACAAAGGAGTTACAAAGACAGGTTGACGAACTTATTTCACGAGGCTATGTTAGAGAGAGTATGAGTCCGTGCTCCGTCCCGGCCCTCCTGGTTCCGAAGAAAGAAGGTACCTTCAGGATGTGTGTAGATAGCCGAGCCATGAACAATATTACCATCAAGTATCGGTACCCTATACCGAGGCTTGACGACATGCTCGATGAGCTACATGGCTCCTGTATTTTCTCCAAGATTGATCTACGGAGTGGCTATCATCAAATCCGTATGAAGGAAGGCGATGAGTGGAAGACAACGTTCAAGACAAAAGGGGGATTATATGAGTGGCTTGTCATGCCATTTGGGCTTTCCAACGCCCCGAGCACATTCATGCGTCTTATGAATGAGATGTTGAGACCCTTTATTGGTAAATTCGTCATGGTTTATTTCGATGATATTCTAGTATATTCGAGGAGTGAAGCGGAGCATATTATGCATTTGGAGCGGGTGTTCGAGGTTTTGCGGCAACAACGGCTTTACGGTAAACTGGAGAAGTGCAAATTTTGCACTCCCCAAGTCACCTTTCTTGGGTATATTGTTTCCGGCACGGGTATTTCTATGGACCCTTCAAAGGTGGAGGCCATCCGTTCTTGGCCCTCTCCCTCTACTATCACGGAGGTGAGGAGCTTTCATGGTCTTGCTTTGTTCTACCGTCGGTTCATCAAGGGCTTTAGTACCCTTACCGCTCCCATTACCGAGTGCATGAAGTAGGGCACCTTTGAGTGGACCCGAGCAGCCCAAGGGGCTTTTGAGAAGCTGAAGTCACAACTTTGTGAGGCTCCGGTACTTGCTCTCTCGGATTTCACACAAGCCTTCGAAGTGGATTGTGATGCTAGTGGTGTAGGCATTGGGGCCGTATTGATGCAAAACCAACGTCCTATCGCTTATTTCAGTAAGAAACTCAGTGGTTCAAGGAGGAACTATTCCACGTATGATAAGGAGTTTTATGCTCTCGTTCGGGCTCTAGATCATTGGTCACACTATTTGAGGCCGAGCCAGTTTGTCCTTCATTCAGACCATGAGGCGCTCAAATATTTGAATGGACAACACAAGCTTAGCTCCCGGCATGCTAATTGGGTTGAGTTCCTTCAAGGATTTAATTTTGTAGCAAAACACAAGAAGGGGAGTATAAATGTGGTCGCCGATGCGCTTTCGAGGAGACACTCTCTTCTTTCCGTAGTAGAGGCGAGGGTACTTGGGTTCCAGCACTTAAAGGAGTTTTATAAGGAGGATGATGACTTTAAATCACACCTCGATGGTGGTGATGGACCGTATTTACTACAAGACGGATTTCTCTTCAAGGGAACAAATTGTGCGTTCCAAAATGTCCGTTGAGAAAGCTTCTAGTGCGGGAGGTTCATGGAGGTGGACTCGCCGGCCATTTCGGTATCAATAAGACCATCGACATATTAAAGGAGTACTTTTATTGACCGAAGATGGGAGTTGATGTGCAGGACGTGATATCAAAGTGTATTATTTGCCACCATGCCAAAAGCCAGTTCCACCAAGGGCTTTATACACCCCTTCCGGTTCCGAATGGTCCGTGGGAGGATTTGAGTATGGACTTCATTGTAGCTCTTCCCCGAACCGTGCGTGGCAAAGATGCAATCCTAGTCGTCGTTGACCGCTTTTCTAAAATGGCGCATTTCATTGCCTGCGAGAAAACCGATGACGCCACACATATTGCCACCCTTTTCTTCCGAGAGGTGGTGCGCTTGCATGGTGTCCCGAGGACTATTGTGTCGGATCGTGATACTAAATTCATGGGTCACTTTTGGAGGTCTTTGTGGAAGCTCTTGGGAACGAAGCTTTTATTTAGCACATCGCATCATCCTCAAACAGACGGCCAAACTGAGGTAACTAACAAGACACTCATTACAATACTTCGTGGTCTTGTGAGTCGGAGTCTACGAGATTGGGATGCCAAGTTATGTCACGCCGAGTTTGCCTATAATCGGTCCCCCTCTTGCTACGGGTCATTCGCCCTTCGGACTTGCTATGGTATCAACCCCATAACTCCTATCGAGCTCCTTCCTCTTCCTCTAGAGTCGAGGTTAGCTCGAAGCAAGTGAGAAGGCCGAGATCGAAGCTTCACGGCAAGTCGAGAAAAGATCGAGCGCACAATGAACTTTATAAGGCCCGAGCCAACAAGCATCGCCGTGATATCACGTTCAAGCCGGAGACTTGGTTTGGCTACATCTAAGGAAGAGCGGTTTCCATCCGGAGGAGTAATAAGCTAAAGCCACGAAGCGAGGGACGTTCAAGTTTTGGCCAAGATAAATGACAACGCCTACAAGCTTGATCTTCCGGATACATCGGTGTTTCATCAACCTTCAACATCGGGGACCTCTCACTACATTGAGGATGTTGAACCGGCGTGGATTTAAGGACAAATCCTCTTCAAGAAGGGAGGATGAAGAGGTCGGGTTCCTTTCTCCTCTTTGGTGACCACCGCCAAGCAACCGTCGCCCAACTCGAGCCTCGAGTTGCAATTTCCGTCGCCGGGAGTTGGGAGGCTAGTCTCGGCCATCCGATGGATGGGCCCCGGGGCTCCTTAGGGAGGGGCCCGCTTACAACACCGACCCCGGAGGCCTGGGGACTGGACCGGGCCGTCTCAAGACTAGAGCATAGAAGGTATCGAGTGCGAGTGTTTAAAACCGGGATTAATAAAAACCGAGGCACAAGTGGCCATCGAGAGCTGCTCGACCGAGCCACCACGGCTCACCGAGCAATGCTTCGAAGCGTGAAGGCGTCGGGGCTCGCCGCCGAGCCGTTCTTTTGCTCGCCCGAGCAACGCGTTCTGTCGGTATGTCATCGTCGCGCAACCACGCATCGAAGACACCGCCGCCGAGCCTTTCTCCTGCTCGCCCGAGCTGAACTTCTGCCGGAGATGCTGCGCACGCGACCTGCCGACGACGGACGGCGAAGGCCCGCCGCTCGCGAGCCGTCCTTACCTTTCGCCCCGGCGTTCTGGAAGACACCTTTTTTATGCTGTTTTGGCTTAATTTTGGGTTTAGTATAAATAGCTTGTTATTATACTTCTCCAGGCACTTTTTGACTGATTAATGAATATGCTTATGCATGGATTAGGGTTGCTCCCTTTCTCTCAAATCTTGCTTTACTTTATCCATTGATTAATGGTGGTGTTTGCAAGTCTTCTCTTTATTGATCATTTGGTGGATTCTTCCTTTATGATGGTCATGGTGGGATGCTAGGCTTTGGTGGTGGAATCTCCTTTATCCAAAGTCATATCCAAATCTTTTGGGTGATCAAGCTCTTATTCGATTGTGAATCAAGTCTCTCAAGCTAGTCCATCAATCTTTCCCATCACGCCACGCTCCATACACGAAGGAGGTACACTGCAGCATCAGAGCTTGGCCTTAATGCGATGACTACAATAACCTTCAAACTTTGGGAGACCTTGTGAGCGCACTAATAACCAGTGAAGGGCCAGAATGGGTCCGACTTTTCAAATTCACAATTTTTGGAGCTATGAGTTACAACATCTGGAAGGTACGGAATGCGAGAATACATGGGAAAAAAGGGGGACAACTCGGGGGCCGTAACCCATCGGATCCTAGAGAATATCCGAATTAGATGCCTAATTATGGCAAAGTACCATCCTAGGTATTGCAAACTTATTAATATAGCCCAAACAGTGTAATTCTGTGGGCTCGGCCTTTTGTACTCCTTTTTCCCGCTGTGAATATAACCTGATCTTCTATGCAATATATATATATATATATATATATATATATATATATATATATATATATAGGAAAATTGGATTCTAATAATCCCATGTTTTGCAAATTGGATGATGGTGGTCCTTATTTTCACTTTGCATTCTAGTGGTCCAAAAAAAAACTAAAATTGAATTGTAGTGGTACCAAATCCACCTTCACATTCTTCTTATTTTTTTCATTCCTACTCTATATTGTTTTTGTTTTTTTCGTTCCTGTCCCTAGAAAGTTAATGAATTATAGTTTTTAAACCATTTTTTAAATTATTTTTTTGAGACTCCGAGAAATTATCATGATTTTTTAAAAATAATACAAGTGAAAAAATCGTAAAAAATATGAAAAAATATGAAAAAAATTGGGAGAAACGCGATCAATTCATTAAAAATCATGATAAAGTGTTATACTAAGTTTTGAATCAAATGACACAAAATCTATGATATTTAGGGTATACTCTCGAAAATGTCCCACTACAATCCAATTTTTTTTTTTTTACCACCAGAATACAAAGTGAAAGTAGAGACCGCCATCATCCAATTTGGAAAAGTAGGGATTATTATAATCCAATGTCCCTATATATATATATATATATATATATATATATATATATCACTACAAGGAATCATGCCAGTAGCTACATTTATTTGATAATATTTCTACATTTAGAGGTGTAGGAATAAAATCATTCCTACACCATTGGGAGGTGTAGGAATTTTGAGTGTGACTAAATTTAGCTACATGTGAGGCCATGTAGGTAATTTAGCTACATGTGGCAGGTGTAGGTAATTTAGCTACATGTTAGAGGTGTAGCTATTTGATATAATGTCCCGTGCCTTCTCACAATGTAAATTATGTTAAATTAAAATTTGTTACATGTATCAGGTGTAGCTATTTGATATAATTCTATTATTATTATTATTATTATTATTAATTATTATTGTTGTTGCTCCTGCTATATATATATATATATATATATATATATATATATATATATATATATATATATATATATATATATATATATATAATAAAATATATTAATAATGCTACGAAAATTAAGTTGCAAAATAATTACGATATATAGAAGAAAGGTGTATATATAGATGATGACATTACATATTGTTCGAATTTAAATATAGTTTAATTTGATCCAAAGTAAAATAACAGTGAGTTGTCATACTACTAACATTGTACGATACAAACAAGATCAATCCTACAATTAATTAAAAGTTAAAACATAGTTCATCATTTCGCACTCTCCCTTAGATGGCTTGATCATTGTTGTTGCTTTGAGAGGGTTCATCTCGATTTTGATCGCCTGGATTGGGAAGCTGAAAAGGACACATGAGAAAGTAGATATCAAATACTACTTCTTATGTCTAAAACAATCAAAATTATGCATTATAGGAAGGATATATACACACACACAGAGAGCAAGCTTATAGGAAGGATATCTTAAGTAAATTGGCGAAGAAACTAATTTAAAAATGGAAAAGATACAAACCTGTGGTCGATAAACTTCAAAACTTGCCGATTTACTCCACTCTCCACCATAATCTCTCAAAACTTAATCCAACCTTCTGGCCTTCCTGATTCTATATACATGGATTAGTATACCACCTCTTTTTACTTCTTAAATACTACTATAGGCTATAGAAACTGGGACAGCTTGGCCGACCTCTGGTGGTTTAGCTTTTTCTTAACTCTATTCACAGGCCTATGTTCAAATCCACGCACTACCAATCAATAATTTTTTAGTATTCCTATCTTACTAATTTCTCAATTTCTTTTGTTTTACTTCTTTTCCTTCTTTTTCTCTCAGCGTGATTTACATATTATTTTGATGAACAAAATAGACAATACTTTTTATCTATTGCATCCTTAATTTACTCAAGTTTTAATCAATACCTGGAGAAGTAACCAAAATTATACATTTCTTGGCAACCTATTCATTCCTAGGATGAGGTACAAGATGAAGTTCATGCCTTATACCCATTTCTGCTAGATCCTTCCTTGTCTTATCATTGTCTTTACATTTTCCATCAATATTCATCACATCAAGACTATGTCTAAGCAAATTGAATCTCCAATAAGGCAAATAAAAAAATATGCTCCTTTTCTTCCAAAAAACTGATTCCCCATCAATATCCTCATCCTCATCCATGTCCTCTTCCACGCCCTCATCCTCCCTTGGCCTCTTGTTCGAGGTTTTAGATGACTTTCCATATTTGAATGGAACATCCTTCAACAAATCGTATATCTCACATCCACTTGGTGGTTGTGGAGGGCCTCTAAATTCATTAGTACCATCAAACAATTCCTTTCGCTTTCGATAAGGATGATTGCGAGCTAGCCATCTTCGATGACCCATATAAGAAAACTTTCTTCCATGCTTTAACTAAACAGAATGAGTCGAAGTTCTACGAGATGGACAAGCTGTACGACACTTCATGCTCCACCCAGATAAGTTTGCATAAGCAGGAAAATCTGTGATTGTAGAATAAAGAGCAACTTGCAACTTGAAGTACACTTTTGCAAAAGCATCATAGACCATCACCCCCTCCCACAACTCCTTCAACTCATGCACCAAAGGCTCTAAATATATATCTATGTCATTTCCTGGACTTTTTTCACCAGGAATGATCATTGACAAAATCAAATACGGTTGCTTCATGCACATCCATGGAGGCAAGTTATATAAAATTAACACCACAGGCCAAGTACTATAAGTAGTACTCATCGAACGAAAAGGGTTAAATCCATCAGTAACAAAGCCGAGCCTAACATTACGAGGATCTGAGGCAAACCCTTTATTGTTTTCATCAAAATGCTTCCATGCTAAACCATCTGCTGGATGCCTTAATTTCCCATCTTTTGAGCGCCCAGTGTGGTGCCATCTCATATCTTCAGCCATTTTTGCGCATGAATATATCCTTTTTAATCTAGGAATTAAGGGGAAGTAGCGCAACACTTTTGCAGCCTTAGGCTTACACTTTCTATTAGAGTCAGACATTGGTGGCACAGATATGTCTGTTTCTGCGTCAACCTCCTCATTTTCTACATTTTCCCTGCCTTTGTCTGGAGGTTTATATTGAGATGAACCATAAACCTTGCAAGACTACTCATTAGCTGTTGGACCCCAATAAATCATACAATCATTAGGGCATGCATGAATTTTTTCATAGCCAAGACCTAGCTCATTAGCTAACTTCTTAAACTCATTAGTTGAGGATGGAAGTGATGTCAAAAAGGGAAAAACGTCCTTTAAGAATTCCAACAACATGGTGAAAATCTTGTTAGATATACCTCCTAGACATTTAAGATGATACAATTGTAATTTAAAGGCCAACTTTGAATATTTGCATCCATCATAAAGCATTTCCTCACTTTCATCTAACAGCTTCTGATATCGAGCACCACCGATATTTGGTAGAGGAGGTTGTTGTGATTCTGGTTGAGAATCGCAATTAACATTGCACTCAATCCCATCACCATCTCTATCCTCATGTTCTTCGTTACATCCACTTCCTTCACCCATTTCTCTACTGTGACTTCACCAAGATAGACACCAGAAGCATACCCCCCAATATCTTGAAGCAACCCTCTTATATCATGCATAATTTCAAGAACAGATGCATCCATATTAGCCTCAGAAAGTTGTGCATTAATGTTTCAAAGTTAGTGCCATCAGTAGCATCAGTGTGTATCAACTTTTCCCCATGAAATATCCAAATGGTATAGCCATGTAAAAACCCATATTTTAAGATATGACCATGAACAACATCACAAGGCCATCGTTTCTCATTACAACATCTTATACACGGACACGCAATTATTCCTTGGGTCGCTCTTTGACTAGCAACATTCATAAAGGTTTTGGCACCTTCTTTATACACCTGACTATGAGTGGGTGCAATTATCCAACTTTTATCCATTGCGCCAGAATTAGGACTGAAACTTTCCTATGGAGTTAAATACCAACATTATGTTAATATAAGAAACTAGTACTTAGACCCATACGTTGTACAGGACAATGTTAAAATACACATATTATCATAATAAAGTTAAACACATTCGTAATATCATACATAACATTGGTACAAAGACACTATTTATAAGATATGCTTTTTTTTTTTTTTTACTATAATAGTAACTTGAGCTTAGTTACTATTTGTCACAATAACTAACTCTTTTGTCTCACTTTATTTGTTACTTTTACAACTTCAATAATTATCATTTCTTTTTTATCCCTTATTAATAAATTCATTTATCACTATTTACAATTTGAACAACTATTAACTTCAATTTCATAGTACTACCTCTGTTCTAAAATATTTCTTATTTTACCTAATTTTTTTGTATTTACAATTTTAACCCGTAATTAATAATTTCATTTTTCATTTTTTATAATTTCAACAACTATTACCTTCAATTAAAGTAGGAGTATTATAGGTAAATTAAAAAAATTTCATCTCAATTCCCAATGAACACTGGTCTTTTCAAATTAGGTAAATAAATAAATATAATACTCAAATTAATTGGGGTAATAAACAAAATACGATTAAGCAGTAGAGTACAAATTTAGAAAGTAATATAATGGCACCATATATGTAACAATGTATAACTAGGATGGGATTAATATTAATGAAAGAGACAGCTCACTAGTGTCTGCAAACAAAGACAGAGGGCTCTTTTTTGTTGTATGCTATTTTGCTTTCCCTGGCCTTCCTTAATCAAAGGTGGGAAGATACACATACAAGCAAAACTCAAAGGTTCACCCAAATAAACTTCAACTTAGTTACTATTTTGCATTCCCCAAGATTGAACCCCCTTGCTAATTATTCCATCCCAAGTTCCTACTGAAATGTACAGTATACAAGTTAGCTTTGTTTGGCATGTCCAATTATCTGCTAGTCACACAGAGTACTAAGTTTTTCTTTAAATGTGCACCAAATCAGACAATTTAATGGTAAAGTAGAGATAACTTACTATCTTTGGGTTTTACTTCTGACTAAAGCAGTAGGAAAACAAAATTTTCTTACCATGGATTATGCAGGCGCTACATCAGATACAACCCAAAACCAACCTAAGCTAGTGCAAGACAGGACACTTAGTCTGAATGAATCCCACCAGTGAGAACTTGATTTGTAGCAAGTTCAATCACAAGGCACTTAGAAAGGTGAGCCACCATTCACTTCCAAGAGTTGCCAACAACCCCACCAAACTCAAAACTCAACCATTTCCTACTACTGTCAACATTTCAACTGATTCAAGCCACACTTTTCCCCAAAACAGCCCACATCAACAGAGTCACAACACAATTACAGAGAACGACCGCCACAAGTAGCAAGCTACAAACACAAGGTTCTAAAACAGCTTAAACTCCCTTTGCATGAGTCTAGTTAGGGAAGAAGCGCTTGTATTTGGTTTTGTATATGATGATGAAAAGTACATTTTTTGAAGCAGAAATACAGAGAAAGACCACAACTTTGGTTCGTCATTTCATCACTTGGTCTATAAATGATGAGCAGCCTACTTGAACTACACCCAGTATCAATTAATGATTCCAAGGCCTACCTGGGAAATCCTAGCACGCGGCCTGACCTATCTAGTCACTCAAATTAGCAATTCATACATGTTTGGAACTTTTAAACCCAGTAAGTCGCTTAATTCCACTTATCTGCATGTCGTTTGCTTCAAACTTGCAGAGGAGCTCTCCCTAAACTCTTATAAGCTTAGGATGACTCTCATATATATATCAAGCTATCGTCATCAGATTAAGACCCCAATTCTAACCAAAGACCAAGATTTGATGACCCAGAGCCCACTACAGACTATTACATCATCATCTTACGGCACCAATCAACCAAAAGGAAACACTCAAACAACTTGAACTACTCATCCTAACTGAAGCTTTTTCCTAAAGTTGCAGGAGCAACACCAAAGGCCAGATACTCCCAAAAGAGAGAATAAAAACCAAGGAAAATAGGATGAAAATTTATAAGGCAGTATAAATACCCACAACCCAGAAACAAGGCACTGTAAATTTACAAATTGAAACTAAAAGAAAACCTTACCAGAATGTAGAGTTAGGGCTAGGCTGCAAAGTAGGTGACCGGAGAAACGAGGAATGAGCAGCCACGAGAAGACAAGGAGTCTGCACGATGATGCATCCTTTTAAACCGATTCGAACAGCAATCCCAAGAACATTGAGAGATTATGAAAAATGCGAAACCAACCTATTTATCGAATTAACTCACCAGAAATTAGGGAGGACAGTAGTTAGGGTTTTAGTGTCGACGCCGGCCAGATTAATGTTGGATTTGGCGGATAAGGTGGCCGGAGTGATGTCGGCACAGGCCGGAGAAATGATGGAGTTTAGACCCAATTTTGTGTCTAAAATACCGCCTAAATCCTTAGGCTTTTAACTCGTTTTGTGGTTTAATTTCATAGCTTTTAATGTGTTTTTGATTATTTTGTAGATTTTGGAGTTTTCACCAAAAACGTAGCAAAACGAGCCTTTTTATAGCATTCTTGGCGATTTTCCGAGCCGAACCGGACCGAAATCCGAGACGGAATTGACCCGGGACCACACTCCCGACCTTTGGTGCCAATTAGTGAAGTAACTCATGCTACGACCTTCGGATCGAGCGTTACATGCTTCGGAATGAAGGAAGAACAAAGGGAAGGGAAGTCGGAGCGTAGCCCCCGCCATGAATGGCATAGCACCCACTACGCCCAGAGTGCAATGGAAGCAGAGTGTGACCGTGGCCACGGTCATGGCCACCGTAGCCACGGTGGGCATGTGCTGAGAGTCAGGTTGTCCGAGGAAGACCGTACCCACGGTCGGAGCCACTGTAGCCACGACGCCTCGAAGAGAAAAATCGCTCGAGGAATTTCGCTGTTCGCGCCCGTGACGGGGTGGGTCGCGCCCGCGACCCCCCTGCTGGGCTCCGACTCTTCGACATTAAACGCCGCGTTTTGGCCAACTGTTTGGGGGTTTAATAGCTCTTTTGCTGCGATTTTGAGGGGATTAGACTCAACCTATCTAGGGGTGAGACCTAGACATTATTTCAGCTTTGTATTAGTGGATTTTAGAGGGAGATTAGTGAAAGATTAATCTAGGGTTTTGGAGATTTGTGTTGTTATTGAAGGTTTGGGGATTCAAACAATTGAAAGATTGTTGGATCATCTTTTTATTGCTTTCCTTTGTTCATCTACAGCATTTTGATAAGTATTCTCTTCCCATACCTTTTTTATTAATTACCTTGCTAATTGCTTTGCTTGTTCTTAATTGCTTTGCTTGCTATTTCATTACTATTGCTTGTTTATGGTTGTTTGATGTTAGAAATCATGTTTAGGTTTGGTTTGGATGTTGTTAGCTTAATTTTTATCATGATTAGTGGCTAGAAACCCTATGGGTTAGGGGGTAATTAAGGGTGTGAATGGGTGATTAGGTTCGGGTTAGCAACATTAGTGAGTAATTAGTTGGGAAATCAATTTCCCACTCCTATCCTTCCCTCAAGTGGGATGTATTTGGGTGCGAAAGCATCCCGAATACCTCCAACACTTGTGTTGGAAGGTAGAAATTGGGATAGTTAGTATTCTAGTTCGCGAAAGCGAATAGAAACTAACTAGAAAATTTCGTTTCATTAACCCCCTGGGTCTGTCGATGTACTTTGGGGAAGTTAATCCGGACTATCCTTGAAAGAGGAAGCCCGGTGGGTATTTTCTAACGGAATTACCATTTGATTCTCCCTTCTTGTTATTCCCTTGTTGCAAAACCCATTTTCTCATCCCCGTTTGCATCCCGAAAAGCCTCCGAAGCCCATTTTCCATTCTTTGACCGACCTTAGTTCTATTTGTTGTTTCGTGACCGCCTTTTCAAACCGATATCCTTACCTTAGCAATCTCGACCCGACCATTGACTTAGTTCCTATGACCAAGGCCGCCAGCTCCCTAAGAGAGAACGATATAACCGAGGTCTTACAAACCACGTTACACAAAATAGCGCCGTTGCCGGGGAGCCAGCACCCCTAGTTTTAGTTGCTTGGTTTTTGGTTATTTGAGTTTGCGTTCACGCTAGAAATCAGATTGTGTTCCTAAAGAAGACTGCGGAGGAAGCCAATATTTTTCTTCATGAGCTATCTCAAAATGTGCCCAGTTGGGGAGGCGGCTAAAATTCAGGAAATGGGGATGATTCTTTGGAACACAACCCCACTATCAAGCTTCTAATGGCTACCGTCCTTGATTTACAAAAGAAGATGGTGAATGATGAAGTTTCCAACCAGTTGAACTTAGCCCGAGGTATGCAAGCCTTTGCATCCATTTCCGCTCCACGTCTCGAGCATCGATGTGTGGAGTATCGTCAAGTAGAACATGTGAATGCCATTTATTCCAACCAACTCTATTCCCATTCTTTTGAGGATTATGATCCTAGTTATACTACATTTGCCAATCCTACTTTTGACTCTATTTCACAAGTTCATGACCATCGCACATATTTTCAAGAAGAGTTTTCACCTCAACCCACCTCACAACCCCAATTTTCTCAACCATCCCAAGATTCTATGATTGAAAAGTTGTTGCAACAAATTGTTGCTAATCAAGAAAGTGAGGGTGCTCGCCTTAGAGACCTTGAAACCCAAATGACCCAAGTTGCTCAACAAGTATACTTTTCTCAACCCATTCAACCTCAACCTATCCAAGGGAAACAAGTTGAAGCCATTACCCTAAGGAGTGGAAGAAAAATTGAAGAACCTTTGGTAGTGGAGGAGAATGTGGAGGAGGAGAGACCTTTGGGAAAGAATGAGGGAGTTGTGGTGGATAGCAATGAAGAGGAGGACTTAGAAGTTGAGCAGGCTAGGATTGAAGAAAAGGAGAATGATGTTGTGGTTAATGAGGCCGAGGATGAAGAAAAAGAGAAGTTGGAAGAGATGGTAGAGATTGAGAAAAGACGAGAGAAAGGAAAGGAAGTCTTGAGGGAGGATATTCATGTAAATCCATTGGAGAAACCCGTTTCATATAGATCTCCAGTTCCATTTCCCGGAAGATTAGTTCAACAAGAGAATGATGATAAATTCTCCAAGTTTATTTTGATGATGAAGAAGCTCCAAGTTAATATACCGTTTCTAGATGCCATGTCGGAGGTCCCTTCATTCAAGAAACATCTCAAGGACCTTTTGACGAACAAGAGAAGAATCAAGGAGTCGTCGACCGTTCATCTTACGGTTAGTTGCAACGCCATTATGGGAAGCAAGTGTCCCGAGAAACTAGCCGATCTCGATAGTTTCTCTATTCCAAGCTTAATTGGTGATATGAAGATTGATAATGCATTATGTGACCTGGGGGCAAGTGTGAGTGTCATGCCACACTCTATATGTAAGAAGTTGAACCTTGATGACTTGACCCCGACAACTATTAATTTGCAACTTGCGGACCGGAGTATTAGGAGGCCCTTGGGAATATTAGAAGACATCCCGGTTCAAGTGGGAAGTTTCCTTATCCCTTGTGACTTCATTATTTTGGAGATGGATGAAGATTGGAGAAATCCTATTATTCTTGGTCGACCCTTCTTGGCTACCGCAGGAGCTATTATAGATGTGAAAAGAGGTTGTTTGTCTCTTCATGTGGGTAGAGATCGTATTGATTTTGACATTGACCCTTCAAGAATGAAATCCCACAAAGAATCTCATTTTAAGGCCAATGCGGTGGTAGGCATCTTGGATGAACCCCAAAAGGAGTCTTATTTTCTCAAACTTGAACCCGATGATTGGGGAGAAATCAAATATCTAAGGGTTTCGCATCCAAATCTAAGCGAATTTGAGGACAATTACTTTGATCATACTCTGAAGATCACTCCATGGAGGAAGGAGATTTCTTTGAGTGAAACCTATGTTGAATGCAACAAAGTCAACGAGTTGATCTTCAAAGGTCCTAGGCCCGGTAAACCACCAAACACCAAATTGAAGTTACTTTCTTGAGGAAGCGAGATTCGTTTCTACGCAAGGGTATGAGGTGTTGGAAGAGAAGAAGGAAACGTTGGTGGAGAAAGCTCAAGGAAATGCTACCCAGATATCCTAGGCAGATGATTAGGCTACCGGAAGAGTGTCCCATGACATTCATGAACCTCTTTGAGAATCATAGGAAAAAGAGGAAGAAGAACTGGTGGAAAAGGTTGATGATGTTTTTGGTTTGTGTCCTGAGGATTCCAAGAATCAAGTAGGCTATTTAGGTCGAGCTAGGGACCTTAAACAAGCGCTCTATGGGAGGCACCCCATAATTTTTGAGTTCTTATTTCAATTTTTAGTTTTTGCTTTTTTCTAATTTCATTCCTTTTTCTTTTCTTTAATTTTTCTTTTTAGCTTTCTTTAGGTTTTTTTTTTCTATTTTTCTAGTCTTGTTAGTTTTTCTTTATTTCTTTCTCTTGTAATTGAGGTATTAGTTCTAGGTTTAAAAAGAAAAAGATTTGAAAAAAAAAGAGAGAGAAAATGACGTGAAAAATATAGAAAAAAAAAATAGAAAAAGAGTTGGAGTTGAAAAATGAAAAAAAAGTTTTTTGAAGTTAGAAGGCAGGAAGAATGTGTGAGTGAGTGAAGTTTTGAAAAATATTTGAGTGTGGAGGGAGTTTGAGAGTTGGAAAATCTTAGATTGAAATTGAGGAAGTATGGAACAAATTGAGTGTTGAAGTGTGTTAATTTTTGGGAGTTGGAGTTTGATTGTTTTGAGTTAGGCGGTCTGTGCGAGTGGCGGCGCTACCATCAACATAGCACTTCGCCAAGTGGCAAAGCAGGCGACATCGCGTCGAGCTCACCCGACCACGGTGCATAAGGGCCGTGCCTCACGGTCGTGTACCTGCAACGCCCAGCACGCCTAGCGCTCCCAACTGCTCCAACATGTGGCGCCCGCGACGATGTCGGTCGCGCCCGCGACCTGACACTGTCAGCGTGAAATTCTGCCCTAAATTCCCGATTTCCTTTCCACTTTTCTCATTTCTTTTCTTTCTCACTCGACACTCTCACCCTCTCTACAGCCCTAGACCTGCAAACACCCCTCTCTCACACCCATTCCTTCCCTCTAAACTCTCAATTCGTCCCTCTCTTTCTCTCCATTTTTGATTCTAAGCCCTAATTCTTCTCACCTGCTGCGTGTTTTTGCTGCTGGGATTCGATTTCTGCTCATATTTCGTCTAACTGTGCGGCATTATTCAAGCATTTGGTATACACGGCTAAGTTGAGGTATTTCTTGTGTTAATTGAGCGAAATCCCTTCCCTCTCTTCTGCATTCTGGTTTGTTTGTCATGCTTTGTTGAGCTGGGTTTGTTCCTGTCATTTTTTTCACGCATAATTCTGCCTCAGAGTGTTTCTAAGTTCGAATGATGTGGCATTGTTTTGATGTTTTGTGTGATTAATTGTTGTTTTTCATCTGTTGAACACACATACACTGATTGTGCTAAGAGATTCTCGTCAATTCACACACACACACACCCACACTTTGAGCTGTTTTGGGGTGTTGTGTTTATGCCCTTCTTTGTGCTGAGTCGAGTCCTTAGTCCTTACATTAGTGCTTTGTGTGAGTAATTGCTGCATATAATCTGTTGAAGCACGCACATGGTTTTTTTGCTAAGAGTTTGGTTGATTTTCACACACACTTACATTATGAGCTGAGTTAGAAAGTTGTCTCTGTGCTTTTTGTGCATTCTGTTTGTGTGTGGCTGTGAATTTTTGGTTCATTTTGGCAAGCAAAAAAATCGTTCCTCCTTGGTGAATACACGTTCAAGTGCTCCGATCTAAGGTAATCTCTAGTGAATTTTTGTGCATAGGCTTTTCAAACTCATGTGTTTGTTGCTTGTGTCGATTGTTTTTGGTTTACCTTTGAATTTAGGCACTGTTATTTGCAAAATTCTTGCCAAATCCTGCTTTTGTTCATCATTAGTGGGAGGAACAAGCGTTCACGAGTCGAGGAAGCTTCTTCTTCGCAACCAGGACTATCCTCATTCACAAAGGATCGTTACAAAGCGTAAATGCCCACACTAATTCGGTGTGAACCAGATGCGGATGTGACTTTCCGGGATGAAGAGCATAAACGACGGTATGAAACGTTCCAAGCACGGAAAATATGTGCACCGGATATTTATGATGCGGCGACAATTGAAGCCATCCATTGCAAGCCGAGCTTCGATTACCTCATTGGTGTTCTTTGTTGGGAGGTATTCATCATGATCGACGAATCGATCGTGGATCAACCCGTCCTCGAATTTTTAAGCTCCTTGAAGGTTCACAATGATGGCAAGAAGAATGCGCATTTTGAATACGGGGTCGCCAACAAAGACAAGACGTGCACCTTGAAGCATTTTTGCCAATGGTTGGGGTTGCCCGAGGATGGGAGACTCTATGAGCGATGCGCGAATTTTGATGAGCAGCAGGCAATGATGGACTTAACTTGTTGGAGGAGAATGAATCTTGGCATGAGGGGCGAATATCCACGATATCATTGCCCCCGAAACTCTAAGGGGCGTGACTTCTGCAATCCAGTTATTCGAATCTTCCATAGAGTTGTGACTAGTTCGGTGTTTGGGAGAGATGACGGACGCCCCAAGGTTCGAAAGGATGATCTTTTGTAATCTACAATGCCATAAGGGGTAAGCGGGTCAACACCGGATCTTGCATTCTACACTGTCTCCGGGAGATTAGCACGGAACCCCGACCCACTACTATCGGGATGGGGCACATTATTTGCCACTTCCTAGTTCAGGAAGGTTTTGGCAATTATTTGAAGAAGTGGAAACCGCGCTATGATCCGGATCCTATCGACAAGGTGCGGTTGCAGAAAATGAACATCCTCGCCAAGCACCCAACTGCCACGATCTATTTCCACGGACACGACAACAACACAAAGATCCTTTTAGATCCTGACCATGCCGAGGAGTGGTTGGATATCACTAGCTAAGAAACACAACTGGTCTTGTGGTCAGGTTCCTAGTGACCGCAAGGTTGGTGGTCCAGATGGGTCCAGTGGCGGAGAAGAAGAGGAGGACATTGAGGAAGGAGGGGAAGAAGAAGAAAATGAGGAGGAAGAAGAGGAGTATGTCGGCCACGGCGAAGCTAGTGGAAGTCAAAGTCACCCATGGGAAGCTTCATTTGAGCATCTCAACTCTCAATTTGAACAATTGAGAGTTGACCTTCGAGAGCAACGAACGATACTCCAGCGTCAAAACAACTTGTTGGAAACCCAACAAGATCTGATACGTGCCCAACAGTCTACACATCAAAGGCATGAGGGGTATTTTCAACAGCAGAACCAGTATTGGCGTGACTGGGGGTATTATCACTATTCCATTGCGAACCATCCCCCCGCACCACCGGAGTACATCAACAGCTATTATCCCACCTACTTTCCATATCACCCATATCCTCCCCCAGGAGGATCCGAGCAATAATTTGTAAGTGTCCCCACTCCCACTTTACTCTATTGATTTTATTTACACTGTTAGTGTTAGATAAGTGTGGGGGGTGCTTTATTGGGAAGTTGGAGGGAAAGTGTGTTGGTTAGTCGGTTTTGTTTGTTGTCCCCATGGTTTGAGTTATTTTGCATTCATTGCTTCATCATTGGTTCGGCCAGTTATGAGAGTTGTTTCACCCTCAATTCCCTCCTCAAACTAGTGAGATTCGGGGTTGAGGTTAGTTAGTGTCAATGTACATGTTGTGAATAGTTTGTCTTTTCTTTAGTTTTTAGTCTCTAGTGTCTTGTTTATTTTTCTGTTTCTGTTCTTTTTCTTTCATGCATGTGACATTCACACTTACTATGCTTTTCTCGTTTATTCCTAACCCAAGTGTCATGTTTTCCCTGGATCGCGGATTGGTTCGTTAATAAATTGAAGACCTCGAGGTAACCTCTTTCCGCATTCTTTGTTGTGTATATATATGGATCCATGCTGCATGCTTGATTTTTCTTTTGGGTGGCGAACCCCTTTGAGTATTTGTGTTGGGATATATTGTTGTTGGAGCCGTGTGGGCTCGGGTCGCCACCATTTTTACTTGCTAGTTGTTTTTTGTTTGTTTGTTTTTGTAGGTTCTCTACCCTTTTCATGTGACACCTTCCCACAATGAGGACATTGTGGAGTTTTAAGTGTGGGGGGGGGGAGATACTTTGTTTCAAGGGTAGATCACCTACCTGTTTTCGTTTTTATTTTCTTAGTTTTTGCTTAAAATTTGAAAAATTTTCGTATGAAAAAGAAGAAAAAAGGGAGTGAAAACCTTTTCAGTTTTTCTTTTCGTTTTGTTTTTGTTTTGCTTTATTTCCTGGATCTTGTTATCGAAGTTGAGAAGTCGTTCTTAAGCTTCTTTAAAAGTAACCTGTTGGAGCATTTTCGACCCTAACTCGGGTTCTAGTAGAGACTTGCCCTTAATTAGACTCCCTTCATCGAGTGTCTAGTGAGACCCCCAATTCCTTTCATGTTCTGATTGGAACCGGGAGATTCTAGGGGCTTGTGTCCGAGTTCGTTTTGTTTCCTTGTTTAACAAAAGAAAAAAGTGAAAAGTTCAAAAAAAAGAAAGAAAAAGAAGTTATAAGATACAATAACCTGATTAAGTGGAGCGTGTCGCTGAAGACACTAACCACCTTACACTTAGCCAACCTACACGGGCCCGGTATCAGTGGTACGGCACGGATACCCCTTAACCCTCCTCCTATATCGCTTTGCGACGGAGAGGCGAATGGAAAAGACCGTGTTGGGAGGGTATACCCCTTATATGGGCCGTCCAATTCCCGAAAATAAGGCTAATACCGACCTTTAAAAAGAAAAAAAAGAGAAAAAGAAAAAGCAATCTTGTTGGTAAAACCAACCCAAAAAGAAAAGAAAGTTTTTGCTTCTTAAAGAGTGGGGCCTCATCTTGCATCCCCTACGACCCTCACCAAGCCAAGGGCGACCAAATGTGAGGAAGGGAAACACTGTTCTTGGTTATTTCGTTGTTTTTGAGTTCGGACACAAGTCTTTAGAGTCTTTTGGTTCCGGTTAGAGCCCACTTGCGAGAGGCATGGGGTTTTGCTTGGCATAAGGTGTAGGGAGTTGAAAATCTTCAAGATTGGCCTTTATCAGAGTTTGGTGTTTGAGAGATGCTCCTAACGGTTACTTTGGGAGGTTTAATCGCGTTTTCTTAGTTTGGATTACGAGATCTTGTGAATCAAAGCCTTTGTTTTTCTTTCCTTTTTTTTCTTCGGTGTTGTTTTCACTTTCCCTCTCTCCTTTTTCTTTGGCTTTTGTGGGTACAGCCACTACAAACCCTCACGAGTCCATCTCGTCCACCCGGGCTGACGGGGGGTTCAAAGGGCTTGGTGCATACGCTAAATGCACTCGTTTCCTACCACGACAGAGGAGTTGGTGTTTAGTTTTCTTATTTGTTTTGTTTTGTTTTGCTAGGGACGAGCAAAAGTTTAAGTGTGGGGGGTGTTTAGACCCAATTTTGTGTCTAAATACCGCCTAAATCCTTAGGCTTTTAACTCGTTTCGTGGTTTAATTTCATAGCTTTTAATGTGTTTTTGATTATTTTGTAGATTTTGGAGTTTTCACCAAAAACGTAGCAAAACGAGCCTTTTTATAGCATTCTTGGCGATTTCCCGAGTCGAGCAGAACCGGAAACCGAGACGGAATCGACCTGGGACCACACTCCTGATATTTGGTGCCAATTAGTGAAGTAACGCATGCTACGACCTTCGGATCGAGCGTTACATGCTTCGGAATGAAGGAAGAACAAAGGGAAGGGAAGTCGGAGCGTAGCCCCCGCCACGAATGGCGTAGCATCCTCTACGCCCAGAGTTTAATGGACGCAGAGTGTGACCGTGGCCACGGTCATGGCCACCGTAGCCACGGTGGGCATGTGCTGGGAGTCAGGTTGTCCGAGGAAAACCGTACCCACGGTCGGAGCCACCGTAGCCACGACGCCTTGAAGAGAAAACTCGCCCGAGGAACTTCGCTGGTCGCGCCCGCGACCCCCCTGCTGGGCTGCGACTCTTCGACGTTAAACGCCACGTTTTGGCCAATTGTTTTGGGGGTTTAAATAGCTCTTTTGCTGTGATTTTGAGGGGATTAGACTTGACCTATCTAGGGGTGAGACCTAGACATTATTTCAGCTTTGTATTAGTGGATTTTAGAGGGAGATTAGTGAAAGATTAATCTAGGGTTTTGGAGATTTATGTTGTTATGAAGGTTTGGGGATTCAAACAATTGAAAGATTGTTGGATCATCTTTTTATTGCTTTCCTTTGTTCATCTACAGCATTTTGGTAAGTATTCTCTTCCCTTAACTCTTTTATTAATTACCTTGCTAATTACTTTGCTTGTTCTTAATTGCTTTGCTTGCTATTTCATTACTCTTGCTTGTTTATGGTTGTTTGATGTTAGAAATCATGTTTAGGTTTGGTTTGGATGTAGTTAGCTTAGTTTTTATCATGATTAGTGGCTAGAAACCCTATGGGTTAGGGGGTATATAATGGTGTGAATGGGTGATTAGGTTAGGATTAACAATATTAGCGAGCAATTAGTTGGGAAATCAATTTCCCACTCTTATCCTTCCCTCAAGTGGGATGTATTTGGGTGCGAAAGCATCCCGAATACCTCCAACACTTGTGTTGGAAGGTAGGAATTGGGATAGTTAGTATTCTAGTTCGCGAAAGTGAATAGAAACTAACTAAGAAATTCCGTTTCATTAACCCCCCGGGTCTGTCGATGGACTTTGGGGAAGTTAATCCGGACTATCCTTGAAAGAGGAAGCCCGGTGGGTATTTTCTAACGGAATTACCATTTGATTCTCCCTTCTTGTTATTCCCTTGTTGCAAAACCCATTTCCTCATCCCCGTTTGCATCCCGAAAAGCCTCCGAAGCCCATTTTCCATTCCTTGACCGACCTTAGTTCTATTTGTTGTTTCGTGACCGCCTTTTGAAACCGATATCCTTACCTTAGCAATCTCGACTAGACCATTGACCTAGTTCCTATGACCAAGGCAGCCAGCTACCTGAGAGAGAACGATATAACCGAGGTCTTACAAACCACGTTACAGACGGCACTGGTCGGTTATCAATTACTGCGACGAACACAACCAATGGAAACCAGCCCTAGCTACTTTGTTCTTCAGAGGAAACCAGAAACCAAAACTAGCGTTTGAAGGCAATAGTTTCAATTACCAAATAAAATCCTTATTGTTTTCCATTAAGCGGGATTATTTTTCCTTACCCGCCAACTTCCAAAACTATTTACAAAATTTGTTTATATTTTCTCAAAATCCAAAATTATTTTCAAAATTTGTTTTTTTGAAGGCAAATTATATATATATATATATAGTCGTAAAAATATGCTCGAGTCTCGTATTTTTTTGGCCTAAATAAAATTGGGTAATTTAGCGTTGTGAAAATTTTGTCTTATCTGAATATTCGAGTTTGATTTCTCAATCGAATTTTTTTGTTGATCGAACACTCTGAAAAAGAAGTGATTATGATTCATAATTTATTATCACATAATTTAGTTTAAACTTATCTTACGTTGAACTTATCTTAATTTCTAAATAATAAAATCTAAAGATCAGATTGTTATCTATAATTGCTTTTAGAACTTGGTTAGTTATTATATCGTCATTGATCTTGTTTAAATTATACCAAAAAAATATAATATAAAAAATAATTATTTTTTGAACTTATTCGTGAGAGGTTCAATACTTCTAATAAAAAAAAAGAAGTAATGTTATCAATCTCAACAATATATTGTGTTTTCGACGATCATATAACAAGTTACAAGATTTTCGTCAGTGGTTGCAACCCAAGATAATGTACATCTTAAATCTCAACAATTGGTAGCAGTAACTTGAATCTCAACGAGTTAGAATAATATTTTACCCGACCATACCAAAAAAACACACTAGTCAATGTCAAATTAAAAACAATATTGTTCAGTTTTGCCAAGTCTCTAATATATACAATAGTGTAACAAAACTTAATAGTGATTGGGATGGTTATGAATATATCCACTTATGAAAATGAAATTTCAAGGAGCTATGGTAGATAAGATATTGATAGGAGAGTTGGCGGTCATTCAAAAGCAATGATCTATCTAGTGGGCTCATCGAAAATACGATATATAGGTTTCATTGAAATACAGTGGTGGTAGAACTTGGAATGGAATAGTACATTACGTAGGTATCTTCGACTAATAACAACAATTTTATTCGTCGTAAGTGATTGGGATAAAAGGGGGTCATGACCAGTAAAACTGACAGAAACCTGAATACACTGAATCCGTATTTATTCGGACTCGATATACACCCAACATGTATTTACCTGAGCTCGATATACATTTGATCTGAACAGTCAACACTTTCATAATAATATATTATAACTTTTGTATTAGAAAATAAAAACACATATTAAAAAGATTATAATTTGATTATAAAAATAAATCAATAGTTGTATATCTAGTAGGTTCCAATTAACAAATAATTGGATATAATAATATGCTAATATTTACCAATTTTCCTTCATCGTTGCCGCCAAAGTAATTGGACAAATTCAAAAAACAATCCAAAAAATTTCCTTTTTCCATCCCAAACAACTAAACTTGCGTGCCAAATGAAAAATAAAATCTAAAATTAGGATTTTACTTTGCAAGTGTAGCAAACAAAAAGAATACTACTTTATGTAAATTGATACACCTTTTAGGTGTACCAAACAATTAATACACTTATTAAATGTAGCTAACATGGGAAACTCATGTTTTTGCTTCTACACTTAAAGGAGGTGTAGGTAAAATGGTGTAGCTAGTGGCATGATTCCTTGTAGTGTATATATATATATATATATATATATATATATATATATATATATATATATATATATATATATAGGGATATTGGATTCTGATAATCCCTACTATCACAAATTGTATGGAAATAATCCCTACTATCATTTTGGATTCTGGTGGTCCAAAAAAAAAAAAAAATTGTATTGTAGTGGTACCAAATCCATCACCACATTCTTTTTATTTTTTGCATGCCTACCCCATATTGTTTTTGTTTTTTTGGTTCCTACCCCTAGATAGGTAACCAAGTGTAGTTACTAAAACATTTTTTAAATTTTTTTTTGAGAATCCGAGCAATTATTATGATTTTTTAAAAGGAATAAAATTGAAAAAATCATAAAAAATTGAAAACAAATTGAAAAAAATTGAAAAAAAATTCTGTAAATTCATTAAAAATCGTGGTAAAGTTTATTCAAAGTTTTGAATCAAATGCAACACAAAATTTATGATATTTAGCATATACACTCGATTTTGTCCCACTACAATACAATTTTTTTTTTTTTTGACCACTAGAATCCAAAATGATAGTAGGGATTATTGCCATACAATTTGTGATAGTAGGGATTATTAGAATCCAATATCCCTATATATATATATATATATATATATATATATATATATATATATATATATATATATATATATATATATATAAAATTTTTTTTGGAGCACTAGAATACAAACTGCAAGTACAAATTATTGCCATCCAATTTGTAAAAGATGGGATTTTATAATCCAATTTTCATATATATATATATATATATATATATATATGAAAATTGGATTATAATAATCCCATCATGGCGATAATCTCTACTTTCAGTTTGTATTCTAGTGATCCAAAAAAATAAAATTTGTATTGTAGTTGGACATCATCAAGAGTATTCCCTAAATATCATAGATTTTGTGTTGCATTTGATTCAAAATTTAACATAACACTTTGCCATGATTTTTAAAGAATTTACGACATTTCTCCCAATTTTTTTCAATTTTTTTTCAATTTCTTACGATTTTTAAAATTTTATTCCTTTTTAAAAATTCATAATAATTACTCGGAGTCTCAAAAAAATAATTTGAAAAATTGTTTTAGCAATTACATTTCATTACCTTTCCGGCGGCAGGAACGAAAAAAACAAAAGCAATATGGGGTAGGCATGAAAAAAATTAAAAAGAATGTGAAGGTGGATTTGGCACCTCTACAATACAATGTTTCTTTGTTTTGGACCACCAGAATACAAACTAAAAATAAGGGTTATCGCTATCCAATTTGCAAAGTTGAGATTATTATAATTCAATTCTTATATATATATATATATATATATATATATATATATAAAATAAATTGCAGAATGACCTTCGCTCCTAAGCCCTCCTGCCCCTGATCTCGAAAGCCTGTGAAATCCTGCCAAAAATTTATATTTAAACTGCAATTTGAATGCTTCAGTTTTTCCACTTCCAAGCAGTTATAAACGATTACCAAAACCCCTGGTAACTTCTCCCTAAAATCTAAGAATCAATTCTCTACAACCTCCCACATCCATAAATCTCGGTCTCTTTCCTTTCTCTTAAAAGCCATTCACTTTCTTCCAAATATTCTTTCTTTCTACGCCTTTGTTTCAATGGACGCAAACCTGTATTCAGCTTTTTGTTACCCAATTTCTTACTCATATCATGTTCTTTATAGATTCACGAACCTAGGGGAAGAAGAAAGAAGTGTGTGTATTTTCGGCTTGAATGCTTGATTTCAGACATGAGTTGAGATGCAAGGAAAGAAAGAATGTTGGTGGTGGTGACATGATGACATGCATAAGTTGAGTTTTTGTTTTTGAATTTTTGTATCTTTGTGAAGATTGATGAATAAATTGATTGAAACAATTGATGAAGATAGAGATTGGAAAACAAGGACCCTAATATTATTGTGAATGATGGATACCACTTCAATCCCCATCTGGAAGAAGAGGAAGAAGAGAGTATTTATACAGCTGAAAACCTAAAGAAGAAAAACAAAACAAAACAAGAAAACGAATAAACACTAAATGTCCTTTATCTCATTATTCCTAATACTCCCCCTCAAATTGGAGGGTGGTATAACCCCCAATTTGCCAAGAATCTCCAAATGTTTGTTCCCAGGTAGTGCCTTTGTCATGATGTCTGCTAACTGTCCAGCTGTAGGAGTATAGCTCAAAGATATTAAGCCATCCATCAGTTTGTGTCGAGTGAAGTGATAATCTATGTCGATGTATTTAGTCCTTTCATGATAAACCGGGTTTTTAGCAATGTAAATTTCTGCTTCACTATCACATCTTATGGGAATAGGTGGGATGGAGGTGACTTCCAGCTCGTCAAGCAATCTACTCAGCCGCGCCAATTCAGCAACCAGCCTTCTCAAGCTCCGGTATTCTGCTTCTGCTGATGAAAGGGAAACTCTAGGCTGCTTCTTTGATTTCCATGAAATCAGAGTCTTGCCAAGAAATATCACAAAGCCACTGATGGATCTTCTTTTATGCCTGCAAGAACCCCAATCAGAGTCACTATAAGCTTGTAACTTAAGATCATCATTTTTATGTATTAAAATGCCAAGGTCAGACTTCCCTTTAAGATACTTTAGAACATGCATGGCTGCTGTCCAGCTGTGGGAGTTTTCAAGAATTGACTTAAGTGCTGCACAACAAAAGCAATGTCAGGCCTAGTATTCACAAGAAAATTGAGTTTTCTGTAGTTGGATGGATCTGAAATAGGGGTTCCAATATCAGGGGTTAATTTCTCATTGAGGTCCATTGGTGAAACAACAGGCCTCACACCCTTGTACCCAAATTCACGCAAAACTTCTTCGATAAATGTCCTTTGTGAAAGCATTAACCCTTCTGGAACTATAATGATTTCCATCCCCAAGAAAAATGTAGCTGCTCCCAGATCTTTAATCTTGAATGTTTTATGCAAATGATCTTTCAAGTCTTCGATTTCCTTTTGATCACTACCAGTATATAGAACATCATCAACATAAATAGCAAGGTATACACTGTTTCCATTGATTTTTCTATAAAACAAGGAATAATCATTGAGTGCTTATAAGCTCTATGATGTAAAACAATAGCTAACTTCTCATACCATTGCCTCGATGCTTGTTTTAGGCCATACTAGGATTTCTTTAGTCTACAAACCCCATTTGTGATATTACTGTCAACACCTTGAGGAATTTTCATATAAATCTCTTCATGGGGATCTCCATGGAGAAAAGCATTATTAACATCTAGTTGTCTTATGGGCCAACCTCTCTTAACAGCAACAGCAAAAAGGGATCTAATAGTGGTCATTTTTACCACAGGGGAATATGTTTCATTATAGTCTATTCCAGCCTTTTGAGTGAACCCTCTTATAACCAATATTGCTTTCAATCTTTCAACACTCCCATCTGCTTTATGTTTTACTTTGTAGACCCATTTACTATCTATGGGTTTTCTTCCCTTTGGTAAAGGAACAATCTCCCATGTGTTAGTTTCGTGTAATGCTCTTAGTTCTTTTTCCATGGCTTTCTGCCACCCAAGGTGTAGGACAACTTGCTCATAATTCTATGGTTCATTGAAATCAAGATAAGAACTGACATTCATATCTTTAGATGGTGAATCAGAGAATTGCACAACTTTAGGATCACCATGTAGGTTTGTTACACAAGAACAACAAGTGTCATAATCATCCAAGTATGCAGGAGTCTTATGAATTCTGCTATATCTTCTAAGGGTTTGCAGAACATCATTTTGATCATTGTGATCATGTGATTGTTCTGTAGTATTGTCTTGAAGATCAGCTGAACGAATAGGGTAGGTAAGAGAAGCTTCATTTACATCAAAATTTCCATTCTCATGAGGTGTTATTTCCCCAGAGCCATGAGTGTTTTGTACAGAATTTTCTTTTCCTTGAAAGGGAAAAACATGTTCATAGAAAATTACATCTCTAGATGCAAAGATATTGTGTCTTTCTAGAGAATATAGTTTGTATGCCTTTTTTCCTTGGGGATACCCCAAGAAAACACACTTTTCAGCTCTTTGTTGGAACTTATCCCTCCCTTGCTTGAGGGTACTAGCATAGCATAAAGAACCAAAAACTTTTAGATGTTCATATGAAGGTTCCTTTCCATAGAGTTTTTCATATGGACTTTTCCCTTTTAATATAGGTGTGGGTACCCTATTGATAATATGAGCAGTTGTTAAAACACTTTCTCCCCAAAATTTGATGGGTAAACCAGATTCAAACATAAGAGTTCTAGCTACTTCTAGCAAATGTTGATGCTTTCTTTCAACAACCCCGTTTTGTTGGGGTTTTTGAACACAACTAGTCTCATGTATGATGCCTTTGTCAGAAAAGAAACTAATAGCAACATCACTTCTTCCTATTTCCAAAGCATTGTCTGACCTAACTTTCTTTACATTTGTGCCAAATTGATTCTTGGCCATAGAAATGAAATACTGAAGTCAGCTGAAAGCTTCACTTTTGGTCGTCATTAGAACTATCCAAGTATACCTTGTATAGTCATCTACTATGGTCAAGAAATATCTTTGACCAAGATAAGTTTTGGTATGAAAAGGACCCCAAGTGTCCACATGAATCAATTCAAAAGGGGAAATGGAAGAAATAGTGCTAGATTGAAACGGCAAACATTTCTGTTTGGCCTTATGACAAACATCACAATCATTTTTCATATAGCAATGTTGAACAATCTTGATTGGCAAAAGTTTCATCCTGGATTTAGACATATGTCCTAATCGTATATGCCAGACATTACTATCTACTGAACATGCAATCTTACTGGTATTGTTGCTATCAGACTTTAAAGGACAATATCTATCAATGCCACTAATCAATACATCAGTATCCAAGAAGTAAAGCCCATTATCTTCTCTACCAAGGATCATTGGCCTCCTCATTAAAGGGCCCTGCATCAAGCATTCTTTTTCAGTAAAATTAACATGACAGTGCAGTTGATTGCATAGTTTCTTTACTGATATAAGGTTAAATTGAAATTGGGGAACATGCAAGACATTGGTAAGAACCAAATTTCTTCCCAAGGTTAATTTTCCACATTTAGTAACATGAATTCTTCTACCATCAGGTAATGTTATCTCAATTGGTTGAGTCAAATTTTCTAAGGAATGTAAATAATCAGAATTATTGCACATATTGTCACTAGCACCTGAATCAATTATCCAATCTTTCTTAGTCAAAGTGCAAAAACATGTGGCAGTATTGGTAGCATATTCAAGTACTGAAGTAGAAATGTTACCTGAGACAGTGCCATTGTCTTGGATAGAACAAGGGGCACTGTCACTTACGAGGTTGTTAAGAAGCTGCTGAAGCACATTTTTCGCTTGATCCTGACTTATTTTATATGTAGAGGATTGTCCAGCTCCTTCTTCTTGGTTGGTGATGGGCTTCTCGTTCCTGCCAGGCATTATAAGCCGCCTTTCGTGCGTTTGGCTGGTTGCCATTTTGCTGACTTTGTGACTTGTTTTGTTGCCTATCTTGGTTTCTTGGAGAGTACCCATGTATCTTGAAACACCGATCGATAGTGTGTCCATTCTTCTTGCAGTGGTCACAAAATAGGATTGCTCTTTTATCATCTTGTTTCCCCTTTTGCATTCCTCTGTTGGCATAGAGAGAGGTGGAGCCTGAAAGAAGATTTGATTGATCTCTAACTTGTTGCTGTTTTTCTTCCTGGGAAAGAATGGCGTAGACTTTGCTCAATGTTGGTAGAGGGGTCATCATCGGAATGTTGCCTCGAACCGTAGTATAGCTGTCGTTGAGGCCCATCAAGAATTGCAGAAGCTTCTGTTCTTCAAAATGAACCTCAAATTGTTTGTTGATTTGAGTTTTGCAGGTACATTTCCCACAATCACATTTAGGAAAATTGCTCACAGCACCAATTTCTTCCAACAATTTCTTGGCCTTGGTGTAATATGTTGCGATATCCAAAGAATCTTGGGATAACTTTGATACGCTCTATTGAACATCATATAATTTTGCTTAGTTCGTCTGGCCGAACCTTTCAATCAGTTCGTTCCATAGATCTTGAGCGACCGTGGAGTATAAAACACTGTCCCGGATGTCTTTGTGCAGCGAATTAAGGATCCAAGAGAGAACCATGTTGTTCCCCCTTTTCCAATAAGGCAATCAAGGATCATCAGCATCTGGGCATTGGAGGGTTCCGTCGACGAACGCAATTTTGTGCCTGGCCGAAAGGGCAATAATCGCCGATCTCTTCCAAGTATCGAAATCATCCCCGGTAAAAGGATCGGCTACCAGAGAGATCCCAGGTTGATCGGATGGATGAATGTACAGGGGATCGGAGGGATCAATGATAATCGGAGCCTTCTTGTCAGACATGGCGGATTTGAGAAGGAGAGGGAAAGAGAAAGGATCAATCGAATGGATCTTTGCCTACCAAGGTTCTGATACCATGTGAAGATTGATGAATAAATTGATTGAAACAATTGATGAAGATAGAGATTGGAAAACGAGGACCCTAATATTATTGTGAATGATGGATACCACTTCAATCCCCATCTGGAAGAAGAGGAAGAAGAGAGTATTTATACAGCTGAAAACCTAAAGAAGAAAAACAAAACAAAACCAAAAAACGAATAAACACTAAATGTCCTTTATCTCATTATTCCTAATTATATTTTCCCTCACAATTTTTGGGTTGTAATTATCTGATTTCAATTGAATGTTATTATGTTCTGAACTGTTTCAAAATATGAATCTCCAGCCACATGCATGTTTGATTATTTGCTTTTTTCTAGAACTGTATGTTTGTGCGTCGTCCCGTGTAGCCTCATGTGTTCATACGTTCTAGAGGGAGGGAGGGAGGGGGAGAGAGAGAGAGAGAGAGAGAGAGAGAGAGAGAGAGAGAGAGAGGGGGGGGAGAGAGAGAGTTTGGTAATTAGAGAAAGAGAAGGGATTAATTAGTTGATTATTTAATTAGGATGCAGTAAATGATGACGAGGGGCTTGCAGTTGCAAGGGAATGAAGAAGAAGAAAAGGAGGAAGAAGACGATGATGGTGATGGTGAAGTTAAGGAGAAGTGGTGATGGGGAGGAAAATCAACGACCATAATGAATTTGATGATGCTGATTGACGATGATGATGATGTAAGGGATGGTGGTGGTGTACTTAGTGTTCTCATGAACATGTATGTAGAAAGATGGATGAGGGAGGAGAGAGTAGGAGAGAGAAAGAAAGAGAAAGAGATGGGAGATTATCAATTTATCACTTGCCCTTGGATTAATGTAAAACCACCAGGATGAAGACCATGTTCTAAAATAAGATAAAATCAAATAGATTGATGAGTATTATATTAAGGTATATTCCCTGTATCGCTACTTAAGTGTCAATTTAGCTAAATTTTAATCATTATTTACAAATTATATAAATTACCATTATTTTAATTTTTTGTATGATATTTTTTTGATGAAGGTAATTTCATACTGCAATATGTGAATAATTAACATCAAAATTTAATCAAATTGACATTCATTTAAAAATGGAGGTAACACTATCTTTTTAAAATGTTTTTTAGATTAATATATATTTGGCTCTCTCCTTAATTTCTAATTTTTTATTTACCTTAACCTCTATTATTTACCTTGCATGCATTCATAATAGAATATTGGTAACATTATTAATGGTTTTTTCTTTTTGTTTGATCGATATTAACCTCACCTTTAAAGTAATGGTATGTTTTGTAGTTTTCTGAAAAAGAATTTTCAGGAGAAATTTGTTCGGGAAACTATTTACTGATTAAAACTTTCCCATCTATTAGAGACAATCATACATGGGAAAATTGTCAACTTCAAAGAATTTCAACTAAGGATGGCAATGGGTCCTGGACCCGCCCCAGACCCGCTCGGGCCCGCCCCATTTAAGCGGGTCTGGGTCCAAAAAGAATTGGACCCATCGGGTCTGGGTCCAATAAAAAATTTGGCGGGTCCGGGTCCGGGTCCGGGTCTCGGCATGGACCCATCAAATTTTATATATATATATATATATATATATATATATATATATTAAATGAAAACCTTAGTGTATTTGTATTCTTAGAGTTGTATAGTGCCATAATCATGAACTTCGTGATTTTTTATTTTTTTTTTGTGCATTTTAAGTTGTATAGTTGCATTCTTAGAGTTGATGTGTGGATGATTTTTGTAATGTTTTTATGTTGAATTTTGCTCATTGCCTAGTACAATGAACTAGCTATTTTTATTGTGTTGAAAATTTGTGTATTTTAATAGAATAGTCATTATTATACAATTGCATACGTATAAAATTAACCCGAAAATTGATAAATTTAGTAAAACAATACATACGAGTGTTGGACCCACTAAGAACCCGTGGACCCACAGACCCGGCGAGTCCGAGTCCGGATCCCACTTTTTGGGACCCATCGGGTCTAGGGGCGGGTCTGGGTCCAAAAAAAAGTGACGGATCCGGTTCCAGCTGGACTCGCCCCAGACCCTGCCCATTGTCATCCCTAATTTCAACTTTTCTAAGAAAATTTCCTATCCAAACGCTCTCTAATATGTTACGAAATTTCTTGTTGCAAATCAAAGCAAATATTTTTTCTTGACAATAAAAGAGTATCTTTTTGATTTATTGTAACAACCGTGATTTAAATACTATTAAATCAATTTGTTCAGTTTTATTAAATCTACTACTTACTAGAGTATTAGCAAAAAGATATAATGTCGCATTTTTTTAATTTATACTTTTCATTTTTATTCATTTAATATATTGTTCCAAAATATATTGTTTCAATTCAACTTTGGTATCTGTTCCATTATATCTTTGATACTTTTGTCAATTGTTCATATTTGTTATTTTAATTTATATTCTTCCACCTAAACTAACGCCCATTCGGATGAAGTGTTACTGTCGTGGTGGGTTAATCGTCGCTTGAGTTTTCGATAGGAATTCAACGGAAACAAAGCGTGGAAACCATAGGGCTTGCATATGACCTTGGGAAGGAGAAACCACAAGTTTGGCCTAACAATCCACCATGATTAAATAGGATAAAACCACCATTAACTACTAAAGAAATGACTTGAACACCACCAGGATAAAGTAACAAGATTTGGGGAACAAGAGGTTTTAGAGAGCTATCTCTTGAATTTCATTCAACATCATATATTCAGCCCAGAAAAATGCAGCCAACAGGTATTTATACAAAATGGTTAAAGCCAAAACGTAGCCATTTTGCATACAACAAATTCGGCAGAAAACTAGGCGTCGCGGGCATAACAGAGCGAGTCGCGGGCGCGACGGTATTCTGGCCGACTCCTGGCTTGGGCGCGAAACGGAGATAGCATGGGATCGCAGGCGCTACACCAGGTGTCGCAGGCGCGACAAGCTGCGGCAGCATAATGTCGCGAGTGCGACACCGTTTGACTCGAGCGCGACTAGGCTCTGTCCAAGACAAGTTGGGGCAGAGAAAGCTGGCGTTGCGGGCGCGACCTCCTGGGGCAGTGAAGCTTCTCGATCGTGACAGTGTGTGACTCGGCCGCGACCATAATCTGTCCCAAAACAACATGTACATGCCCATTTAGCTTCCAAAAGTAACCCGAACCCCGTCACCACATTGTTCAATATCTCGGGATGGTCCGGTATGGCCTCGAGCCTCCGGGGGTCGGGACATAAGCGGGCCACCTTAGGTCTCGGTTCCCATCCAATGGATTGCCGAGACTACCCTTTTATTTCCGGATTTCATCAGGAATGGCACTTTGAGATTTACCATAGTTAAGGGGGTTCGTTTGGCAAATGTCACGAGGGACGAGAACAGAACCCGGGACTCTTCATCCTCCCCTTCTTGAAGAGGATTTGCCCTCAAATCCGCATCGGGTTCAACATCCTCGATGTAGGGTGAAAGATCGCCAACGTTGAACGTGGTGGAGACCCCCATATCGCCCGGAAGATCGAGCTTGTAGGCATTATCATTTATTTTCTCCAACACCTTGAACGGTTCCTCACTTCTTGGCATGAGCTTGCTTTTCCTCCTCGAAGGAAACCGTTCCTTCTTCAAGTGGAGCCAAACCAAGTCCCCGGGTTTGAAGGTGATGCTCCGGCGGTGCTTATTGACTCGGGACTTGTAGAGCTTATTAGTCTTCTCGATCTTCTCCCGGATCTGGAAATGAAGCTTTTGAATCTCGGCGGCCTTCTCGCTTGCCTCAAAACTCACCCTTTCCTCCAAAGATAGAGGGAGGAGGTCGATCGGAGTGATAGGATTCACCCGATAGCATGTTTCGAAAGGTGAGCGACCCGTGGCGAATTAAGGAGCCCGGTTGTATGCGAACTCGGCATGACAAAGCTTAGCATCCCAATCTCGTAGACTCTTGCTCACAAGATCCCGAAGCAAGGTAGTGAGGGTCTTGTTGGAGACCTCGGTTTGACAATCCGTTTGAGGGTGATGTGAGGTGCTGAAAAGGAGCTTCGTTCCAAGGAGTTTCCATAGGGATCTCCGAAAATGGGTCAAGAATTTCGTGTCACGGTTTGAAACAATGGTCCTTGGAACACCGTGCAACCTCACTATCTCCCGGAAGAAGAGATTAGCGATGTGAGTGGCGTCGTCGGTTTTCTCACAAGCGACAAAGTGTGCCATCTTGGAGAAACGGTCAACAACGACGAGGATTGAGTCCTTGCCACACATGGTTCGGGGAAGAGCAACGATGAAGTCCATGCTCAAATCTTCCCACGGACCATTCGGAACAGGAAGAGGAGTATAAAGCCCTTGGTGAAACTGTCTTTTGGCATGTTGGCATGTAACACACTTGGAGATCACATCGTGTACATCCTCTCCCATTCTAGGCCAATAAAAATGCTCTTTTAGCATGTCAAGGGTCTTTTTGATGCCTAAATGACCGGCTAGACCACCTCCGTGAACTTCTCGCACCAATAGCTTCCTTAACGGACACTTGGGCACACACAATTTGTTCCCCCTGAAAAGGAAACCGTCTTGTAGAACATAGGGTACGGTCCATCACCACCGTCAAGGTGTGATTTAAAGTCATCATCCTCCTTATAGAACTCCGTCAAATGTTGAAATCCAAAGACCCTTGCCTCCATCACAGAAAGAAGGGAATGTCTCCTAGAGAGTGCATCGACAACCACGTTAACACTCCCCTTCTTGTGTTTTGCCACAAAATTAAACCCTTGGAGAAACTCAACCCAATTGGCATGTCGAGAGCTAAGCTTGTGTTGCCCATTCACATATTTTAGAGCTGCGTGATCCGAATGAAGGACAAACTGGCTAGGCCCTAAATAGTGTGACCAATGATAGAGTGCTCGCACGAGAGCGTAAAATTCCTTGTCATAAGTAGAATAATTCCTCCTCGATCCGCTGAGCTTCTCATTGAAATAAGCAATAGGGCGTTGGTTCTATATCAAAACGGCTCCAATGCCTACCCCACTAGCATCGCAGTCCACCTCGATGACTTGTGTGAAGTCCGGGAGAGCAAGTACCGGAGCCTCACAAAGTCGAGCCTTCTGCTTCTCAAATGCCCCTTGGGCCGCGCGGGTCCACTCAAAGGCGCCCTTTTTCATACACTCGATAATAGGGGCGGTAAGGGTACTAAAGCCCTTGATGAACCAGCGCTAGATTGAAGCAAGACCGTGAAAACTCCTCACCTCCGTGATAGTAGAGAGAGAAGGCCAGGAGCGAATGGCCTCCACTTTTGAGGGGTCCATAGAAATTCCCTTGTCGGAAATTATATACCCAAGAAAGGTGACTTCGGGAGTGCAAAATTCGCACTTCTCTAGTTTGCCGAAAAGTCGTTTTTGCCGCAAAACTTCGAACACCATCTCCAAATGCGTAATATGCTCCGCTTCACTCCTCCAATATACCAGGATATCATCAAAATAGACCACGACAAATTTGCCGATAAATGGTCTCAACACCTCGTTCATATGACGCATGAACATGCTCGGGGTGTTGGAAAGCCCGAATGGCATGACGAGCCATTTATATAATGCTCCTTTCGTCTTGAATGTCATTTTCTATTTATCACCTTCCTTCATGCGAATCTGATGGTAACCACATCGTAGATCAATCTTGAAGAAGATACACGAACCATGTAACTCGTCGAGCATGTCATTGAGCCTCGGAATGGGATACCAATACTTGATGGTAATATTGTTAATGGCTTGGCTATCAACACACATTCTGAAGGTACCATCTTTCATCGGAACCAAGAGGGCTGGGATGGAACATGGGATCATGCTCTCTCGAACATATCCGCGAGAAACAAGTTCGTCCACTTGTCGTTACAACTCCTTAGTTTCCTGCGGGTTGCACCGATATGCCGCTTTGTTGGGAAGTCGAGCTCCGGGCATAAGGTCGATTTGGTGCTCAATGCCCCGAATAGGGGGTAGTCCCGATTGAAGATCTTCGGGGAACACATCGTGGAATTTGGCAAGAAGAGGGGCAACGAGAGGATGCTTGGGTGTCACTACCTCACTTGTGTTCGCCTCTAAGAGGAGCAAGGTTAAAACGGCCTTCCCCTTGCTTAGCGCTCGCTCGACCCGCGTCTCACTCAAGTTTTTAGGCTCCTCACTTCCCACCCCAGGTTTAGGAGATAAAATTTCATGTGGTGCTAGTGGAAGGAGCTTAACCCTCTTGCCCTTGTGGACGAAAGTGTAAGTATTCTTCATCCCGTTATGAACAGTTTTCTTGTCAAATTTCCACGGTCGACCCAACAATATGTGACATGCGCTCATGGGAACAACATCACAAACAACAAAATCTTCGTAGTTAGCACCAAAAGATAAATTCACTAAGACACGAGTGGTTACCTTAACGCCTTCTTGGTCGTTGAGCCATTTGAGCGAGTAAGGACGAGGATGAGGCATTAATGGCAACCCGAGTTTTTCAACCATATAAGTGGAGGCAACGTTGGTACAACTTCCTCCATCGATAATAAATTCGTAAACCTTGCCCCCGGCAAAGCACCGTGTTTGAAAAATAGTCTCCCGCTGGGCCTTGTCAAGAGGGTTTTCTTGGACATGCAAAACTCGCCTCAAGACAAGAGCGTCACCTTGCACACGTGACACAAGGGCGGCATCCTCATCTTCACTAGTAACCGCATCCTCAACAATCACTTCGGAATCCTCTTGGGCAACTTGTAGTTCCTCATCAATATCCTGAACCTCCTTGAGAGTCAAGGTCCGTCGGTTCGGACAATCCGCCTGATAGTGACCATGGTCATGGCATTTAAAGCATTTCCTACCCTCCATCCAGCGAGAGGGATCCGTCGGAGACGCCACAACAAGTCCCTTTCCTTTATCTGTACGACGTAGCGAAGGAAACTTTGGTGTCTCACTGGGTTTTGGGGTACCCGAATATGGAGGGGGTCGGCTAGGCGGTGGGAAGAAGGCTCTTGGTGCCGGTTTGGAAGTAGCCTTTTATTTCTTTCGTCGCTCAACCCGAAGGGCCCAGCTGCACAAGTCATCCATGGAGTAGTATGGTTGAACCTCAACTTTCTTGGCTACCGAGGAGTCCAATCCATTCTAGAAACGCATCATGGTTTACTCCTCGGGTTCATGAAGGTCGCTTTTGATGAGGAGTTGCTCGAACTCCTGAATATAGTCGCTCATTGACCGCTTGCCCTGGGTTAAGGCATAGAGCTTCCTCAAAACATCCTATTTGTATGTAGCGGGTAAGAAACGGTGGTTCATCAACTGCTGAAGCCGTGTCCAAGTGGTGATCCTCGTTCGACCTTCTCGAGCCCTTTGCGCTTTCACATTCTCAAACCAAAGCGATGCAGCTTTGGTGAGTTTCAGGCTAGCGACCTTAAAGGCCTTCTCATCATTGTACTCTTTGGTCTCAAAGATCTTATCCATCATTTGGATCCACTCAAGGTACTTGTCAGGATCATTGGAACCATTGAATTCGAGAATGTCGATTTTGACGTTCTATAAGTCATCACGAGGGAGCCTATCATGCACCTCTCGACGTGGACGGCGACGTGGGGAGCCTCTATCATCGTCACTCGACTCAAAGGTAGGAGGAGGATGGATAGGGCTTTGAGTGCGCCTCCGACGTTCAATTCGGGGTGGACCTTGGAAATTCATGATCATGTTATTCATTTGGGCTGCGAGGTCTTGAAGAGTCCGCTCGATGGAGGGGAACCGATTGCCAAACGCGGTGGTGAGTCGGTCCTCGAGAGCTCGAATTTGAGGATTACCATGGTGGCTTGATTCCTCTCGTTCGGAGCGAAATTCTTCGTCCATACCGAGAGAAAAGGGTGAAGGACGGTTTGTGTTTGGGTATTTTGTGGAGTGTGAGGGTTCTTTTGTAGTTGGCAAATGTTTGGCTAAGGGTTCTATGTGTTTTTTCACTCAGACATTTCATCGAACACCTTGCGTGCACTATTTTAAAACTTCTTTTCAATGCACAAAATGGCTACGAATCCAACAAATACACCCACAATACAATATTTTCCAACACACTATGATAGCAATGGGGTTGAGGTTCACCAATATTTGCATACGATTCACCAAACCCAATACTAGAAACAACACTAGCAAGAACAATGAAGAACAACTCAAGCAAATGAAAAACCAAGGCTCTGATACCAGATGGAGTGTTACCGTCGTGGTGGGTTAATCGTCGCTTGAGTTTTCGATAGGAATTCAAAGGAAACAAAGCGTGGAAACCATAGGGCTTGCATATGACCTTGGCAAGGAGAAACCACAACCTTGGCCTAACATTCCATCATAATTAAATAAGATAAAACAACCATTAACCACTAAAGAAATGACTTGAACACCACTAAAGATTGATTGAATAAAGTAACAAGATTTGGGGAAGAAGAGGCTTTAGAGAGCTCTCTCTTGAATTTCATTTAATATCATATATTCTGCCCAGAAAAATGCAGCCAACGGGTATTTATACAAAATGATTAAAGCCAAAACGCAGTCGTTTTGCATACAAAAAATTCGGCAGAAAACTAGGCATTACGAGCGCGACAGAGGGGGTCACGGGTGCGACAGTATTCTGGCCGACTCCTGGCCTGGGAGCAAAATGAAGATAGCATGGGATCGTGGGCGCTACACTAGGTGTCGCGGGCGCGACAAGCTGCGGCAACATGATGTCGCGAGCGCGACACCGTTTAACTCGAGCGCGTCTAGGCTCTGTCCAAGACCAGTTGCATGGGGCAGCGAAAGCTGGGGCCGCAGGCATGACCTCCTGGGGCAGTGATGCTTTTTGGCCGAGACAGTGTGTGACTCGTCCGCGACCATAATCTGTCCCAAAACAGCCTGTGCATGCCCATTTAGCTTCCAAAAGTAATCCGAACCCCGTCACCACATTGTTCAATATCTCGGGACGGTCTGGTACGGCCTCGGGGCATAAGCGGACTGCCTTAGAAGGTCTCAGTTCCCATCCAATGGATGTCCGAGACTACCTTATGTTTCCGGGTTTCACGAGGAATCGCACTTCGAGATTTACCATAATTGAGGCGGCTCGTTTGGCAAATGTCACGAGGGACGAGAACGGAACACGGGACTCTTCATCGGAAGAACGGGCAAAAAAATTGTACATATATATATATATATATATTTGGAAAATTGGTGAGAACTTTCCATTACCAAAACTGATTTATAAAAATACTCTAGGCATACCTAGAGGGGCAACAAAATCCCGCCCAAGGAAACAAACAAAACAACTAGGAAGTAAACACTCTAACTCAATCTAATATTTTATATCATTTACAATACTCATCACTAAACTATGAAAAATTCTTTCTTTGTTTTGAAAAATGCGTAAATTTCTCTCAAACCAAATGTGATAAATCAACGTTGTTACGCCCAGACCAACACGGTCTCTCATCTTCTTTTGCAAACTTGAACAATACTCAATCCAATTATCCCAATCCACAGTAAGAGAAAACATAGAAGACATAATGAAGGAGCCAACTCTGTAGGAAAATGGGCATTTGAAGAAGATATGATTCACCGATTCCTCAGCCTGTAGACACAGAGTACATCTACTAGCAAGAGCATATCCAAATTTCTTCAATCAGTCTTGAGTAATTAAACGTTCCCGGATTGACAACCAAGCAATAAAAGAAAACTTTGGTACTTTAAGACCATTCCATAATAAAGAAAACCAAAAAACTCTATCTTCATGGTCTTTTAAAAATTGATAACCATCCTGAATCTTGTACTGATGATTAGAAGAGATTAGTACCTTAAACAGGTCAGCCAAAGCATCTCTAACAGTGAGTAGCTTGCGCCAGTACCAGCAATTATTTTGCTTTATTGTGCAATCCCATATCGAACTCCTTTTAAGATAATGATGATGCACCCACTTAACCCAGAGAGACTCCTTATCATCTATTAGCTGCCACACCAACTTGCCCAACACTGCTATATTCCATGCATACGGATCTCGTAGATTCAGACCACCTTCTGGTTTTGAAAGACAACATGTTTTCCATGCAATAGGAGGAGACTTTCTTTGCTGATTTCCCCAAAGGAAAGCTCTACATATTTTAGTAATACTATCTATAACTCCTTTTGGAATTATAAATATTTGAGCCCAATATGTGTGAATTGCCATAAGGATGCTATTCACTAATTCTACCCTCCCAGCATAAGAAAGTCTTTGTACAGCCCAACCATGCAATCTTTTTGACATCTTCTCCACCAAAATTTCACAATCATTTCTGTTCAAACGAGTAGGTTTCACAGGAACACCCAGGTATTTAAAAGGAAGACAGCCTTCCTTATATCCTGTGACTTGCAACATATTATGTTTAATATCAGATTGAACACCAGCAAAAATCACATTAGACTTTGCACAGTTTGGATGCAATCCAGAGCATAACGAAAAATGAGTTATAACACCCATTAATAGCTCAACACTCTTCATATCCCCATTACAAAACACTAGCAAGTCATCTGCAAAACACAAATGGGCCAAATTTAAGGACTTACAGTGCTGATGGTATTTAAACTCCGCACAGTTAGTCGCTTCTTTAATTGCTCTGCCCAAATAATCCATAACCAGAACAAATAGGAGGGGAGAAACTGGGTCCCCCTGTCTCAGTCCTCTTCCACTCCGAAAATAACCAAAATTGTTCCCATTTAGACCCACAGTAAAGGATGCTGTGGAAATACATGTCATTATCCAATTAACAAAAACCAAGGGGAAATTCAGAGCAAGCAACAGATTACGCAGAAAATCCCAATCTACAGTGTCATATGCCTTTTGGATATCAATTTTGAACAAACAGCTCGGTTTTACTCCCTTCCGATTATAAAACTTGACAATATCCTCAACAATAAGAATATTATGTATAATAGACCTGTCCTTGACAAAAGCAGATTGTGTGATATCTATCAACTCCGGGAGGACTTTACTGAGTCTATTGCAAATTATCTTGGTAATCGTCTTGTATAATATATTACAGCACGAGATAGGACGAAGATCACCCACAAATTCTGGGTTATTAACCTTAGGAATTAAGGCTAATAAAGTAGAGTTTACCTAATTGAGAAGCTTCCCAGAAGAAAAGAAATCCATAATAGCTGCAACAACATCTTTCCCAATAATAGGCCATGCTTTCTTGAAGAAAGTGGCATTGAGACCATCGAGACCCGGACTCTTCTTCCCATTCATGGCAAAAATGACCTTCTTCACTTCCTGTGTTGTAATAGGAGAACAAAGGAAGTCCTTCTGCTCTTCATTCAAACAATTACCATAACATATTGTACTCCATTTCACTTTGCCCAAACAAGCATGCTTTGCAAAGAAACCTTCAAAATGATGAGCCAAAAACTCACCCATTTCATCCATATTAGTTAAAAGTTTGTTCTCCTGATTCCTAATGCAAATAACCTTATTATTATAAGATTTCGATTTGAGCACAGAATAGAAGAACGCAGAGTTTTGATCACCAAACTTTATCCAATCGAATTTTACATATATATATATATATATATATATATATATATATATATATATATATATACATATCTTACTTTAATAAATTGCATAATGACATCTCATGTATGTGCTTCCCTCCCCCAACCCAGCCTCCATGTTGATGCTTGCCGTATTCACCAACTCCTTCCTCCCATTCAATAACTGCTGTTAGTTTACATTAAACACATTAACTGCAGACAGTTATTAATGGCAGTTCATGGTAAACTGTAGACAGTTATTAATGGCAGTTTATGGCGGTCACCAACTTCCTCATGACTAGATATAAAGCTTAACATTATATAAAGACAATCACATACTGAAATTCAAAAAAGATACATGGAAATAGCAATACCCATATTGATCACATAAATAGGAGCAACAAAAAAAGGATCAATCCCTCCAACCAAAATCTACAAATTGATGTAAAATTGATGTTAGATTCGAACATAGAAAAGGGCCAAAAGAAGAGTGACAACGGTGAACAAATCCACCTACCCTTTTGCCCAAAATTTCAACACCATCTGGCAGAAGAAGAAAATTGCAACCTCCACCTACCCCTTGCCATCCTTTCCACCGCCCTAGTCTTCTAATTCAACAAAGCAGCTCATTGTAGTAGAAAATGGTGCTTGTCAATAATTGAGGTAGTTGGGAAATTAGTCTATAAATAACAACGTTTGAATCAGCAGAAAATCAATCAAGCAATGAATCAAATTTTATCAAAACATAGTGAGTGTTTGTAAGGTTGAGAAAGAGTCTCCCTTCCCCTTTCTGTCAATTCCTGAGAGTTGAAGTATAGATTAGTCTATCAATTCCTCCCAGTTGAAGTATAGAGCCCTCCAATTTGGTATCAGAGCATATGGTTTGACTACCTGTTGATTTGCTGTTTGTTTGCTGCCATCAAACCCATCGCCCATCATCAATTCCTCATCACCATCTTCGTCTTGATTTTTCATCCCCATTGTGATTCAGAGATTTCCAAAAAAAAAAAAGTCTGACCATTTTTTTCCTTTCGCCATCACCATCACCATCACCATCTGAAAGTTGTTCTTCAACTCCATCGTAACTCTTCTGCACTTCCATCTTCATCTATACTATGTTTTGTTCTGTCTTTGCTTTTGTCGTCCAGAGTAATCTTTCCTATTTACTATATGGTAGGAGAAAGGAGAGAGAGTGATTGAGTTAATTGGAGGCCACTTTAATTGTTGGCAGTAGGACAAAGTTACCTAGACTACTCCAATTTGGGTCGCACACTCAAAAAGAGAAAGGAGTAGTAATGATGACGCGTGGTGGGAAATGAAGACCAAGGAAGACACCTGGAAACCAATTAATTTGAAAGCTTGACATTGTGAGCCCACATGGCATTCAATTGAAGAGGTTGAGTACACATGTACCCATGTCATACTTAGTTTATATTTACAAGCTAAATAGTACGACAAGTATTTTTTTTATTAAATCTTGTCATTTATTGAGTCTTTTTTTTAAAAAAATAAATATAGAGAGTTGAAAAAAAAAGTAGTATGCATTATTATCATAAAAAAAGAGTGAAAGAATAGTACAAAAAAAAAGAAATATTTTTTTGTTTCGTATTTTTTTTTCTTTGTTTATTTTTCAGGTAATAAAGATGTCGCCAAGACCACGACGTGGATGACATAATTATTGTTCAGTTAACGATGCTACTATTTTCGATCTACAACAGGAGATCCAAAGATTTCAAGAACGGCTTGCTCGATATGAAGGTCCAAGCAATCAATCGGGAGGTGAACAAACCGAAGGAAATCACGAAGAAGAAAATCCATTTCACCACTCCAAAGAATCTTCGTCATCAGAATCATCTATTCCAGAGTGCGCAATTCATATCCGATCTCAGCAGCGAGATTTGGTATAAAAGTCGAGATTCCCGATTTTGAAGGAGGTGTCCACCCAGATGACTTCATCGAAAGGCTCCATACTGTCGAGCGTGTCTTTGATCTAAAAGACATTCCTAACGACCGAAAAGTCAAGTTGGTTGCTATTAAACTCAAAAAGCATGCATCCATTTAGTGGGAAAATTTAAAGCGCCAATGAGAAAAAGAAGGTCGGCGCAAGATCCGCACGTGGGAAAAAATGAAGCGAGAACTGAAACACAAATTTTTGCTCGGTCATTATCGACTTGATACTTTCCTAAAGTTTCAAAGTCTCCGACAAGGAAGAAATTCTGTTGCCCAATACGCTGCAGAATTTGAAGAACTGTTTATAAAGTGTGACAACTCTAAGCGAGAAGAACAAACCATGGCTAGATTTCTAGCTGGGTTGGAGCCCAAGATTCGCAACATCGTACAACTCCAACAGTATTGGACGTTGAATGATGTGGTGAAGTTGTCCCTTAAAGTTGAGAAGCAACAGAAAAATGACAAAGAAACTTTGAAGGGAACAACAAGAGATGTGTCTAGATACGACACAACCTCGTCAAAGCCACCTCCGAGGCCTACAACGTCTCTATCACCAAAGAAGGGTGAAACCTCAGTTGAGCAAACCAACAAGGTTGAGGAGTAGCAATACTCGGTGCTTCAAGTGCAAATGGCTTGGGACATTATGTATCTAAATGTCCGAATGCCAAGATTATCACCTTTGTGGAGGAGGAAGCTTTTGATGAAAGCTTTCCATTTAAGGAAGAAGGCTCGAAAATGACGATCCCCAAGAGATTGTGCAAGCTGATGAAGGAGAATCACTGGTGATTCGCCGTGTATTAAATTCTTCTATTGCAGAAGAGTACAATTGGCTTCGTAACAACATCTTCCACACTCGATGTACTTCCCAAGGGAAGGTTTGTGATGTCATCATTGATAGTAGAAGTTGCGAAAATGTTGTTGCCGCAACGATAGTGGAAAAGTTAAAGTTGCCAACCCATGATCATCCTTATCGATATAAGCTCACATGGCTAAAAAAAGGGAACGATCTCAAGGTCACTAAACGTTGCCTTGTTGACTTCTCAATCGACAAAAAGTATCGTGACAAGGTGTGGTGTGATGTTATCCCCATTGATGCCTGTCACATTCTCCTTGGCCGCCTCTGGCAATATGATCGACATGCCATACATGATGGGTACAAAAACACGTACTCGTTTGAAAAAGATGGAACAAGGATCGTGTTGGCACCGTTCAAAAGTACAACTCAACGGAAGCCAGCTCAGAGCCAGGACCACATCATGTCCAAATCCATCTTCAATCAGGCACTGCAAGAATCTGAGATTGCTTGTGCCTTGGTGCTGCTAGAAGAAAACAAAGGGAGCGAAGTGGCCCCAGACCTGGTCAAACCACTCTTACAAGAATTCAAGGAAGTAATACCAGATGAAATTCCTGCTGGATTACCTCCTATGCGAGACATACAACATGGCATTGATCTTGTCCCTGGAGCAGTTATTCCTAACAAAGTCGCCTACAGGATGAGCCCAAAGGAACACGAGGAGTTACAACGACAAGTTTCGGAGCTCTTGGAAAAAGGATTAGTCACGGAAAGCGTCAGCCCTTGTGCAGTTCCAGCCCTTCTTATTCCAAAAAAAGGATGGAACTTGGCGCATGTGTGTTGACAGTCGTGCTCTCAATAGGATCACCATCAAATATCGCTTTCCAATTCCTCGACTTGATGACCTACTTGATCAACTTCACAATGCTGCTATCTTTTTAAAGATAAATTTGAGAAGTGGGTATCATCAGATCCGAATGCGCCCAGGAGATGAATGGAAGACCGCATTCAAGACCAGAGATGGGCCATACGAGTGGATGGTTATGCCATTTGGTCTTTCAAATGCTCCAAGCACCTTCATGAGGTTAATGAAACAAGTATTTCGACCATTCATGGGGAAGTTTGTCGTCGTCTACTTCGATGACATATTGTTGTACAGTCGCAATCCTGATGAGCACTTACAACATTTGAGAGAGATTTTTCAAGTTCTTCATTAGCAGAAGCTTTATGCCAACATGAAGAAGTGTCATTTTATGACTGATCAAGTGACCTTTCTCGAGTATATTGTATCTACCCGTAGAATCGAGATGGAACCTGAAAAGGTCGAAGCTATCATCAGTTGGCCAACACCAAGTTTAATTCATGATGTGAGAAGCTTTCATGGTCTGGCCTTGTTCTATCGACAATTTGTGAAGAATTTCAGCACTATTGCTACACCAATCACCGAGGTTCTCAAGAAGGAAAAGTTCGAGTGGAACACGTCTGCCCAACGAATTTTTGAAGAATTAAAGAAAAAAATCACAAAGGCTCATGTCTTAGCCTTGCAAGATTTTGATAAGGTTTTTGAAGTATGTGACGCATCAGGAGTTGGGATCGGCGCGGTCCTAAGTCAAGAGGGACGACCCATTGCGTCTTTCAGCGAAAATCTCAGCGAATCCAAACGAAAGCATTCCACCTATGAGAAGGAATTTTATGCTATAATTCGTGCTCTCGATCATTGGAGTCGTTACTTGCTGGCCAAAGAGTTTGTAATCTATTCAGATCATAAAGCACTCAAGTATCTACATAGTCAGCGAAAGCTTCAACGACGTCATGCTAAATGGAGTGAGTTCCTATCTACATTTCATTTTATGCTGAAACACAAACCTGGAACTCAAAATAAAGTTGCTGACGCATTAAGCAGAAGACATGCCTTGTTGTGCACCCTCCAAGTGCAGGTAGTTGGTTTTGAGATCCTGAAAGAACTATATGAAGAAAATGCCAAATTCGGGAAGATTTGGAAGAAATGTGCTGAAAGGCCTTATAAACAGTTTCATCGTCAAGATGGCTACTTGTTTCGAGGCAATCAATTGTGCATACCTCAGAGTTCCCTTCGTGAGATGATTTTGAATGATTGTCATGCAAGTGGTCTTGTTGGACACTTTGGGCGTGACAAAACATTAGGAATTATATTGGAGCACTTCTTTTGGCCTCATTTGGCATGAGATGTTGACAAATATGTCAAAAGGTGCAAGACTTGTCACATTGCAAAGTCTCGAGCACAAAACACGGGTCTTTACACACCTTTACCTGTTCCTGAAGCTTCGTGGGAAGATGTCAGCATGGATTTTGTTGTGGGGTTACCTCGCACCCAAAGAAATAAAGATTCCATCATGGTGGTCGTTGATCGATTTTCCAAAATGGCTCATTTTGTGCCATGTCACAAGATCCATGATGCCAGCCAAATTGCTGAACTTTATTTTCGTGAGATTGTACGCCTCCCTGGGATTCCAAAGACCATCACTTCAGATCGAGATGTGAAGTTCATGAGTCACTTTTGGTGAACCTTATGCCGTAAGTTGGGAATGCAGCTGCAATTCAGTTCAGCTGCACATCCACAAACTTATGGTTAAACTGAAGCTGTCAACCGCACTCTAGGCAACTTGTTCAGAAGTTTTGTGGGAAAGAATCTTTGTCAGTGGGATTTCAGTCTTGCTCAAGCAGGGTTCGCTTACAACTCATCTCCAAGTCAAACTACTGGTCAAAGTCCTTTCAAGATCGTGTATGGTAAGAATCCCATTACACCGGTGGAATTAGCTCCTTTGGCGACACCTGATCGCTTTAGCAATGATCCTGAAGAACGAGCTAAAGAAATCAAAATGTTGCATGATAAGGTGAGAAACCAAATCGCAAGGCAGAATGCAAAATATCAACAGCAAGCTAACAAATTTCATAAGCCAGCTGCTTTCAAGGAAGGAGATTTGGTTTGGATTCATCTGAGAAAGGAAAGATTCCCTGCAGGCCCACATGGAAAGCTCAAACCTAGAGCCGATGGACCTTTCAAGGTCTTGGAACGAATTGGAGAGAATGCATATAAGATAGAACTTCCTGGAGAATAAAATGTTTCCGCCACTTTCAATGTTGCTGATTTGTCTCCATATTATGAGCATGAAGAAGAGTTAAGACTCGAGGACGAATCTTCTGCAACAAGTGGAGTCTGACAACGGTGAACAAATCCACCTACCCTTTTGCCCAAAATTTCAACACCATCTAGTAGAAGAAGAAAATTGCAACCTCCACCTACCCCTTGCCATCTTTTCCACCGCCCTAGTCTTCTAATTCAACAAAGCAGCCCATTGTAGTAGAAAATGGTGCTTGTCAATAATTGAGGTAGTTGGGAAATTAGTCTATAAATAGCAATGTTAGTATTAGTAGAAAATCAATCAAGCAATGAATCAAATTTTATCAAAACACATTGAGTGTTTGTAAGGTTGAGAAAGAGTCTTCCTTCCCCTTTTTATCAATTCCTAAGAGTTTTTTTTTTTTTTTGTCCATACAAAGCAAGACAAGCAAAGCAAAAATCACACTAACAGATCAAGCAACCATGTCGGTGGGCTTTCAGCCCAAAGATGATCACACCCTCTATGAACCCCCCATTGGGCCAACCTGTGGGCAACTTCATTATATGTTCTCCTTATCCATTTGATGTCTCCCACTCCATTTGTTGCCATCAAATTCTTGACATCCTCATAGAGAAATTTCAGATGTCCTTTCATCCCTTCCTTCTTCATATTCCTCACCACTTCCTGGCCGGAATCACTCAAGACAACCATTCCTCTCATCCCCATCCTTTCTGCCACCTCCAAGCTCGCTTCACCGCCATTAACTCCGCTATTTCCGGTGAGCCTTTTAGTTCAAGAAAGGAGCATGCCGCCCATTTGAAACTCCCTACATCATCTCGAGCAATACATCCGAGGCCAATAACGCCCCTTTCGTCCAACACAGCAGCATCACACCAGATTTTGTACCTTCCTCCTCACTCTCCATTCCTTGGAATCCTCCCTTGTATCGTCCTCCTTGTCCTACCAATTCACCGGCCTCTGAAGCCGCTTTGCTCGCCCGCTCCGCCATCATCCCCGCATCCAACTCCTTTCGTCCGTAGAGATAATCATTCCTTCCCCACCAAATGCTCCATAAACCATGTAACCAGAGCTGGACTTTATCCCTCCCCTGATTAGCCTCGATTTCTTCCCTCCATTCTCGTGCACTATTTCCTTTTATTTGTATCACCTCCCTCAAATTAAGTCCTTCCCAAACTTCTTTCACCCATTTGCAACTCCGGAAGGCATGGTCCAGATCTTCACGATGTTTGCCGCAGATTTCGCAAGTTGTATCCTGTACACACCTCTTCACCGCCAGGTTAACCTTTGTTGGCAAGATATTTTGGCTAAATCTCCACACAAAATTTCTAATTCTAGGATGTGCCTGTAATTTCCAAATCTCCCCCAGGCCTTGTGCTCCCCAATCAAGGCAGAAGTTGACGCCATTTTTGTAGGCTGTAAAAAATGGTACCCAGAACGAACCTCATACTCCCCCAATTTCGAGTGCAGCCAGATGGGGAAATCTCAACACCTCCTCGGACTCAGGTAAATTGTAGTTATTTCTCGCGCTTTCTCGTCTCCAAAAAGCTCCTTCACAAGCTCATCATTCCATTTATTTTCCTCTTGCTCGATCAGTTGCTTTACTCTCCAACGCTTTTTCCCTTCTGGAGTTGGGCCGAGAAATTGCCTCGCCCCCTTTGGCATCCAATTGTCCCCCCATACAAGTATATCCTCTCCATTTCCAACCACCCATCCCAAACCTTTAGCCAAAAGATCTCTTCCTGACACAAGCTCTTCCACACATAACTCGCGCCATAGCCCTCCTTAGCTTACATAATCCCAGTTCGAGGATGATACCTAGCCTTGAGCACCTGGGCCACCGACGAATTAGGTGTTGTTAAGATTCGCCAAACCTGCCTCGCTAACAAAGCGGTATTAAAATCTTCCAAGTTGCGAAAACCCATCCCCCCATGCTGTTTCCCCTGCATATCTTGTCCCAGGAGAGCCAGTGTATTCCTTGTTTCCCTTTCTCGCCTCCCCACCAGAAAGCACTAATGAGACTCCGTAGTTCCTCACACACCGTAGTTGGGAGCCTGAAAACGCTCATTGCATAGGATGGTATCGCTTGCAAGACGACTTTAACTAAGACTTATCTTCCAGCCTGAGAAAGAGTCCTCTCCTTCCACCCCTTCACCCTGTTCCACACCCTATTCTTCAGATGTTCGAATGTCACCTTCTTCGATCTCCCGAGGCATAAAGGAAGGCCCAAATACTTTTTATCCGCCTCCATCTCCTTCATACTCAGCACCTGCAAGATTTGTCGTCTTTTTTCCACATTAATGTTCTTACTGAACATTACTTCTGATTTTTCAACATTTATTTGCTGTCCCGACAGGGACTCAAACCTTTCGAGCATTTCCTTCAACTTTCCAGCCTCCTCCACTCCTGCCTTCATGAACACCAGGCTGTCATTAGCGAACAGCAAGTGAGATATCTCTGGCGCCCTCCTACTGATTTTTATTCCTTGTAATTCACCTCTCCTGCATTCTTCCCTGATCAGTGAAGATAAACCTTCAAACACCAATAAAAAAAAGGTATGGTGACAGTGGGTCACCCTGCCTTAGACCTTGCTCCGGTTTAACTCTGCCAATGACTTTTCCATTAATATTGAAGGGAAACGTCGCTGTCATGACATATTTCATTATCAGACCCACCCATTGTTCCGGAAAGCCCATTCGCCTCATCACATACTCTAGGAATGGCCACTCCACCCTATCATATGCTTTACTCATGTCGAGCTTGGCGGCCATCAAACCCTTCCTCCCTGTTCTCTTCCTTTTCATATAATGGAAAATTTCATAAGCCACAATTATGTTGTCAAAGATGAGTCTACCTGGAACGAAAGCCGACTGCTTTGTATCCACCAATTTGTTGAGGCACTTCTTCAAACGGTTTGCGGCTACTTTCGAGATTAACTTGTATGTCACGTTGCACAAACTAATTGGCCTCAGCTCTTTCATGCTTCTTGGTTGCTTTGTTTTGGGATAAGAGAAATTATAGTATGATTTAGATTTTCTGGCATTTCTCCTCCGTTTAGGATCCCCAACACCACATCCCCCACTGCTCTTCCTACCACATCCCAATATGTTTGAAAGAATAGGGCGCACATACCATCCGGCCCCGGGGCCTTAGTTGGCCCCATCTGATCTAATGCTTCTTTTACTTCTGTCATCGTGAAAGGCGTTGTGAGTATCATCTTGTCCTCCTCGCTTAGCTCCCCCCTACATTTGGGAGCTCCATCACTTGCCCTTCTACATGGTCCGAATGGAATATATATGAAAAGTATTCCACCACCACTTTCTCAACCTCATGTTGTCCCGTCACCAAGTTCCCATCTCGATCCTCAATCGTCCGGATGGTATTCGTTTTTCTTCGTTGGGTCACCCTGGCATGGAAATATGATGTATTTCTATCCCCCTCTCTGAGAGCCGAATGGTGTGCCCTTTGTGCCCAGAAAATTTCAACTAGTCTGTCCGTTTCCAGCAGCTCCTCCTCCAATAGTCTTAGTTCTTGCATGTCATGTAGTTGGCTCGTCCTCTTATACATCTCCTCCAATTTTGTTCGAAGTTCTCGACCCCTCTCATGTAAAACTCCATATTTCTGTCTACTCCAATTTTTAAAAATATTTCCGCATCTCGTTATTCTCCCAGATAGGCTTTGATCACTCTTTCTAGTCTCCTCCCATGCCCTCGCCACTACATCAGTGAACTCTTCATCCTGGACCTAGTAGAGTTCAAATTTTGCAACACTCTTCCCACCTCGATGTCTTTCATGTTGTCTCTCCGTGTCTAGGAGTATCGGGAAGTGATCCGACCCCTCCCACACAACACACTTTGCCTATGTCGCAGGCCACATCTCATCCCAGCCCTCGTTACACAAGAAGCGGTCTAAACGTTCTTCTATGATCCCCCCTCCATTTCTCCTGTTACAGCAAGTGTATTTGTAGCCGTTGGTCCCTATATCCCGGAGCTCGCATGCATACAAAGCATCTTGGAAATCCCCTGTTGTGTGAAAGTCAAAACCTTCACCTCCACTTTTCTCATTCGGAAACAAAAGCCCATTAAAATCTCCGAAAATCGACCAGGGTAGATTGTTTCCAACCCCTAAGAACCTTATGAGCTTCCAAGTTTTCTCCTTCGCAATTCTTTCAAGCCAACCGTAGATACCCGTAACCCTACAAACTCCTCCCTCCCCATCTGTCCAAGCATCAATATGATTTGAAGAGAAAGATTGAATACTCAATTGTATTTCCTCCCTCCACATCATGGCCAGACCCCCCGCTCTTCCGTTTGTCGGTACTGTCAAGCATCCATAGAAACCAATTCTTCTTCTAACTCTCTCCATCTCCTGCACACTCCTTTTCGTCTTCATCAAAAAGACAATTTCCGGGGAAATATTCCGTACCAAGGCACGGAGTGCTGCAACTGCCTTAGGTTTCCCCAACCCTCGGCAGTTGTAACTCAAAATTTTCATTGGTCCCGGCGGGGGTGGTTGTCCTCCACCCCGGCTGATATTGAAAGATCTTCCATCTCGACATCGTCTATTCTCCCCCTTTTCTCTCTAACCTCCACCTCCATCAGCTAAAGGCATTCTAGCTCCTCATATCCCTCCCTCTCCTTCCGTTTCCCCCTGGTCCTTTTTCCCCTTTCTCTACTTTCCCTCTTTCCTGCCCATCCACTTTCAACCTTTTCCACCCTTTAGATTTTATATTATGGCTTTGGCTCTCAATACTCCACGTGCATGGTACTGTTTCATTGCTTCCCCCCGTCTCCTCTTCTCTCTCATACATATTTGCATCCCCACCTCTTTCCATCTCCCCTCTTTCTAGATTTTGATCCTTTTTGTCCCCATCCTTTAGCATCTCCTTTTTTCTTTTGTCATCATTTTCACTCCTTCCCCCATTCTCCTACGTCTCCTGGATCCCAGTCTCTTTTCCAGCTTCCTTTGACATGTTATTTGCTACTTCGAGAACCTCTTGAAGACATCTCCTGGTTGTTTGTCTCGTTCCTTCCTTCTCCTGATCAGTAATGGATACCAAAGCTGTTTCTCGCACTTCTGTCTCTTGTGCTCCCTGAGTTTTCTTAACATCGTTATTCCCTGTGTTGCCCTTTCTGAATTTTACTGGTGATGCTCTCATCCATTCCCCGTATTGACCCTTCCCGTCCTCCTCCCGTGTTTCATCACAGTCTTCCTCCGTATGCCCTAGTTTCCCACATTTATAACAGAAGTTTGGAAGTTTACATATTTGAACGGCACCCACTGTGCTCCTGCTTTACCAAAATTTGCTATTGCACCCCTTGGTAGCGGTTCATCTATCATGACCTTCACCCTAAAAGCCACATACTTGCTCCAACCCAAATCGTCGTCAGTTCGATATTCTACCAGGCCTCCAAACTTCTCTACTAAAGCCTTCGCTGTTTCCATAGTAATCCTCCCAAAAGGAATATCATAGCCCCTTACCCAGAAATTAGCAGTAGGAAACGTGATCTCTGATGGCCCTGCATCTTCTGGGACCTCCGCTAGAAGTATCAACTATTTGGCGAAAACCCACGGACCCCCGCTGCAACCCTAGTTTTGTCCTCCATTGTGAAGAATTGGAAAATGAATAAATTCTCCCCGATCTCACGTATCCCAAAAGGTTTCTTCACCCTCCACGCCTGTCGAAGAAAAGCAAACAAGCCAGTCACTCTATAATGTTTGTCCGTTAGGACTCTGCCCGGCAAAGCCATATTAGCCTTCTCATAAAATTTTTCGTTTCCCGTATTCTCGTAGTTAACAACTCCTTCCTCTTTCTCCGTCAATCGGAGTTCCTTCCACTTGTTTACCAATGGCGAATCCATTAGAACGACGGATCACTCTATCCCACCACAAAGATGGATTCTCAGCCAGCCTCCGCCAACTATGACGGCACCTTACGATAGAAACCCTAGGGAATTCCAGAGAGTTTCCTAAACGAAGGGATAAATGTGTTCTTGAGAGTTGAAGTATAGATTAGTCTATCAATTCCTCCCAGTTGAATTATAGAGCCCTCCAATTTGAGAAATCCAATCGGAGTTTTATCTATCCTAATCTATCCCCTTCCCATCTGGTGTCAAAGAGAGAGAAAGAGTGAGAGTGGAAGGATGTTTTATTTGCTGTTTTTCCTTCACTCTTTCTTCTCTGAGAATGAAAGAATGAGAAACAGTAGGGGACGAAAAAGAAAGGCCGAAGGAATTTAGAATGTTGCTATTGGTTTGGCATTATAATATGGCCTTGTCATAGAAATTTTGCATTTTCCCCGACTTTAATTTTTCCGTTAAATGTTGCTATTGGTTTTGTGTCGATAACGGTCCAAAATGACACTTTAGCAAAATTTTGGAACATAATGGCAGACAAAGGTGGTGTACTCGGTATTTATTGAACTTTTTGATTTGTTAGAGAAATTGGGTCTAACAAGTTGATCCATGATTTAGAAATCATTTTGTACCTACAACTCCACTAAAAGGCAAGAGAGAAGAGTCAACGAAATATTTGATTTTAGTAGATTATAATCTAAGTTAAAAAATAAAAAAAACTTGTTCAACTAAGGAAATGCATGAGTGTAATAATAATAATAATAATAATAATAATAATGTATTTTACGATCATTCTACATTTATCAGCTAATCTAACCTCTAATTTTACCGAACATATTCTTTACAAATAGCAATTTAAACAGCTATCAGCTATACGCTAAACTGCAACAACTATCCACTACCCTAACCGCTATCCGCTATCCCAACCAATATCCGCTACTAAATCCTTTATTTTTGCCGAACAGAGCCTTACTCTAAGAATTAAAATTATAAAAAAAACCCCATATTGTAATAATCAAAACATTTGACCATACTCAGCAGATAGAAGAAAAAAAAATTCACATTTTACTTAATTTTAATGAAATTTTAACTTTAGTAATCCTACACTAAAATTACCTATTTTATTAAAAAAAAAAAAAAAGAAGGGACCAACCTGACATAAGCGATCTACCTCTACGTATCCCCTCTTCACTGACGAGGAGTTCATTCTGCCTAACTCAACGGCAGGGCGAGGGGATACAGTCAGTAGGATCGACCCCTGACCTGCATCTCCGCTCCATCCTACCCACTAGTAGAATTTGGGTGATTTAGCGACTGAAAATTGGCGTCTGATAAAATATCAGACGCTAAATCTAAGAAATCGAATTAAAAAAAAGATAAATTACAGATTGGCGTCTGTTAATTTATAAGAGACGCCAATCTTTCAGTAAAATAATTATCCCCTTTTTTATATTCAATGTATGTTGCCGTTGGATTTTTTTTTTATTCATTGACAAAGTTAGGGTCTGTTTGGAACCAAAACAGACGCCAAACACCAGAAAGGCTTCTGTTTTGGTTCTAAAACGCCATCGTTGTGAATAAATTAAAAAAAAACTCAATGGCATTATCATTGATTACATCAACTGCAACGCCATTTAATATCACCAAGTGGCGTCTGTTAGTCTCAATAACAGACGCCAACTTGGATAAAATAAGAAAAGAAATTTTGCTTTTCACACATTCGGCCGGTATCCATTGTCAAAGAAGAAGAGAAGCAGCAAGAGAGATTGAAGAAGAAGGTGATTCAAAACCGTCGGTTCACGAAAAAATCAGGAATTTTATCAGTTATTTTTTATTTCAGATCTGTTATAATTTGATTAATATTATGAAAATTGATTAATTTATAAATTAAATATGTTGACAAACGAATGATTTGAATATTTGTAGTCTTGTTTCGTTTTTGTTGTGTTTCATTGTAGATCTAATTTAGTTGAGTGAGTATAAGTTGAAAAAAGGAGTAGTTTTAGTTAATTTGTATGAATTGTAATATATTTTGGATATTGAATTAGAATTTTAAGTGTGAAAATAGGGTTCGTAATGTAGATTTATTGAATTTAAATATTGTTTGTATGTTTTAGTTTGAGTTTAATTAATTGTGTGTATGTTTTAGTTTAGGTTTTAGTTTTAGTTTTAGTTTATAATGTTGAGAAGTATAAATATATTTAGGTTGAGCATAATATTGAATTTTATATGTTACGTGTTAAATTTAAATATGAATTATTATATTTACTGTGCAAAAAATATATATATAATAATGAATGTAAAATATGTTTAACTTGAGCATTACGATAAATATTAATATGTCATATGAATTTTGTATGTTTTGTATGTCTTAATTTTGTTGGAAATTATAATGTGTTTCGATGGAGTATAAATATGTTATGTTTTAGGATGATTTTTAGGAATTCTAAAAATGATTTAATTAATTAGTTAACATGTGTAGGTAATATACAATTATGAATACATATAGATTACTTTGTATACTATATTTTGAATTTATAATTTAATTTATTTAGTTAATAAGTTAATACTATAAAAAAAAAATTACTATATATAAAATATTATTTAATTTGTACGTATGTAGTGAATAATTATAAACTATTTATTGTTTAATTTGTAAATAATTAAGTATGTCGGCCCCGGTATGATTTTTGGAAATTGTTAATTTGGTTAATTGTTTCTTTATGGGTATAAATTATTAACATGCATAGATTAGTATGGGTTAGGGTAATATTTGTGAAAAAATAGTTTAGTGTACGTACGTAATTAATTATGAATAGTTTGTTTAGGGTTAGGGTAATTAGTTGTAGATGTCATAAAAAAGTGTTGTTTGGATGATTTTGATAATATGTAATCAAGTACGTTATTGAATAATACAATGAAACATAAACTATTATAATTTGAATTTAAGTATGTACTGAATAATTTATTATCATTAATTTTTTAGTACTGAGACGGATGTTTATTATTAATTAAATTCATGAATAGATTCACGTACATTATGGATGGGCCCCACATCGCCGTTGGATGTACGAGAGGTTTAACCGGGTGGGAGGGTTATCAGGGCAGAATGGGCTGCTGGGGCAGATATGTTTGATCAATTTGCAAAGAGTAATTCGTAGGAGTATCCGAGGACAGGAAAGTATCGGTATCCATGTGTGAAGTGCAAGAATAAGAGCGGATGTAGTCCTGATGAAGTTAAATATCATTTGTATAGGCAAGGGTTTAAGGAACGATATTGGTGTTGGACGAGCCATGGTGAAGAATGGGGTGACTATGATGATGAGGATGGCAGCGGTGACGATGCGGAAGGTGAGTGGGAACCGTCTGCAGGTAGTCCGCCGACAAACGAGGAACCGAATCAGCCACTGTTCATCGACAGAACGGAAGAGATGATGAATGATTTCATCATGGCGAATGAGGCGCCTAATGCAGGAGCTCAACAATTTTAAGATATGTTTCAATCTGCTCAGCAGCCTCTGTGGGAAGGGTGTGTGACTCATACTGAGTTGTCCACTGCCATGAGACTGATCATGCAGAAGTGGAAGCACAATTTGTCGGAGCAGGCAATGAACGATATCATGGAACTGATGAGCGAGAGTTGTCCCCAACTGAACCCAGTGCCTTAGTGGATGCATGATCTACTATAAGGACGATGCACATCTCACTGAATGTAAATTTTGTGGCCATCCTAGGTATAAGTCACAGAAATCATCAAACACGACAAAGGCTTCTCATACAAGAAAAAATGTTTTACTTTCCCTTGACGCCTAGGTTGCAGCGTCTGTATGCCTCGAAGAATACGGTCGGGCATATGAGAAGGCACGTGGAGAACAAGCGCGAGGAAGGTGTTCTTTGCCATCCGTCGGACGGTGCCTCATGGAAAATGTTTGACATCGTGCATCCAGACTTTGCGGGGGAATCGTGAAATGTAAGGCTGGGCTTGTGTGCGGATGGGTTTAGCCTGTTCAACATGACAGGGAGAACTTATTCGATATGGCCAGCTGTAGTTACTCCTTACAACTTACCACCTGAATTGTGCATGACAACGCCATACAGGTTCCTCACATGTATTATTCCAGGTCCAAAGAACCCCGGAAATAAAATTGATGTCTTCCTCCAACCCTTGGTGGACGAGCTGCAACGCTTATGGGTGAGAGTTGAAACGTATGACATCTCCAAAAGACAAAATTTCAACATGAGGGCATCGTTGATGTGGACGGTGAATGATTTTCCGGCCCTTGGCATGCTTTCTGGGTGGAGCACGCACGGTGCCATGTCTTGTCCTATTTGCATGGATGGTTTGAAAGCAATGCGTCTGAAGCATAAGAGGAAACCCTCGTGGTTTGACTCAGCGGCAGGGCGAGGGGATGCAGCCAGTAGGATCGAACCTCTGACCTGCATCTCAGCTTCATCCTCCCGGCCCCTACCAACTAAGGTACACGACGTGGGGGAAATATATATATATATATATAGTTTTTTCAATTAGTATGCTTTTTGAGATGTATAATTTAAATTAGTATTAAACAACATTTGTATTATGAAAATATATGAATAAAGATACTACAACAGTTTTTCACCGTTAAATAAGAATCAATATCAATAACTTACTCCATATTATTTTTGAAATTCAATATAATTAAATTTCCTACCTTTCATCTTTCACCTCATAAATGAAATAGGTCAATTATTCATCATATTTTTAATGGTCTTATTGAATTTTCACAAACATTATTGTTGCATTATATCTAGCATATAATTGATATTATTTTGATGTAAGAATCAGGGGTTCATGAACCGTTAGCATTTTGGCACTTGCATGATGAAAAAATCTATTATTATTTTGTTTGCCGACGTTGCACTTTGTTTGGTGGTGAAGCAACAAGAATCAGGGGTGAAAAAGCAACTGGATCGTATTTTAGGGGTTTTATATCGCTAACTCAATAGCAAATGTTAAAGGCTTTATACAAGTTGATTTGCTACTGCTCAACATGAATATTTTTCATGTTTCATCATTGTTTAGTAGTTATATATGGAGGATATATGAAAGCTTGGACATGTTAATTGAGATGATCTTTAGGTGCATATTTGTACAATTCTTAGGATATACAACTTTTGCTGTTGTCTGATAATTTATATGTTGAACATTGTGAAGCATCTAAAAAAGAGAGGGGTACATGGAATTGAGCAGGGGAAATCTGAAGCAGAAGCACTGGCAAGAGGTTGCTGACATTGTTAGCAGTCGCGAGGATTACTCCAATCCTCCTAAAACCAATATGCAGTGCAAAAATCTGATTAATACAATATTTGAAGCTAATTTGAAGGTATGCATTTAACTATTATGGAGACGTGTATATTATAAAGATTTTATTTATTGAGACTAATTTGGCTTCTTTTGTGTTTTTCAGGTTAATTTAGGTTCTTTTGTGTTATTTAAGTTTATGATTAAGACATGCATATTTGAAGATATTTTTATTGTAGATTTGAGCTTTGCTTGATTTTAGTAGTTCTTATGGTCTAATTATTGTCTATCGACATGAAGACAGTGGAGCTGATGTTATATTATAAAGAGATCACACTGCCTCCATTGGTATGAGATATATGAATTTAAAAGGGCTTTTTATGTGTGTGTGTGTTGATTTGGGGGGGGGGGGGATGGTGCTTCGCTGTTTCTAAGCCATTTAATCTATTGCTTAGCGAGACCTGTGAGGCTAATTATTTGGACAAATGACTCCAGTTCTTTCAGAGAAGGTTTTTATTTGTCATTCAAGAGTTTTAAAATTGGTCGATGATGTACATAGATTATATGTTAACCTATGTCTAATGATATTATTTATGTATTTTGACTTTATAATCTCCATGAATATTTTATATTGTTGTCTTTTTATTATTAAATTTGTACTATTTAATACACCCTTACATCATGAGCATTGTTACACTTATTGCGAGTAAATATGTATTATACAATTTACATCTATGAGTTTTCATTATAATTTTTATATACATTTAGATTATAATTGTCTTTTTAATTACTAGACATTTACTTTTTAATATACTCATGCATCACACGGGTTTAACATTAGTGTAATAAAAAAAGAAATACAACAATTCGACTATCATTATTTTTGCGGTGTTTTCTTTGTTCAATTTGTTTCCGAAACTAATTTAGATGATATAGTAGTGAAGAATACTAAAATCTAGCTATATTTATTTTCAATATTGTCTTAATTACATATTATAAAGAACAATAGTAATTTTTTTTATTAGTCAAATTAAATAAATGCAAATAACTCTATAATTCCTTTCAAATCTTTCTCAATAACATCCAAAAAAATATTTAATCTCAAACGTTGGAATAAGTGGTAAAGATACTATGTGTGTACATAATAAACATAATGTTGTTGGAAAATTATTTTTATTAAATAAATTTAATTTTTTTAAAAAAGTAACTAGAATAAATTTTTTTGAGAAATTATAAAGCATTAGTACTTGTATAAAATAACTAATAATAACAGTTTTTGAAATTATTATTAATTCGAAAATCTAAGCATATATTAATAAGCACAACATCAATCAAAACAAAATTGCATTACTTTTTTATAATGGTGAAAGATTAATTTACATATTTTATTCTAATGTTAATAATTTTTTCCTTTTATAATTATCAAAGAAAACCTAGAATAATAATATAGCTTTTATATGGTAGTTTTACATTTTAATATCTATTAGGCTTTACTTGAATCTATTTTTTATATTGGGATTGATATATTATAATAGTATATGTGGTGGAAGAAAGACTAAATAATGAATAATGTTTTATGAAAAGTTGATGAATATTATTTTAATCTTGTGTAATAATAATAATATATTAATATTTGTGTACTATTAATTTTGTATAATTAGTTTAGGAGAATATATAAATCGAGAAATTTAGGATCTTTTTTTTTTGAACTTATAATTTATGTATTAGGTGGTGATCATATTTGTAATTTATTCGCCCTTTTTTCAAGTAAGAATTAATGTCTCTTAAAATTTAGTTTAATTTATTATTTTATTTTGAGTTTGATATATTATAATGGTAAATTTAATGGCAGAAAGACTAATGAATATTTTTACGAAAAGCTAATGAATATTATTTTAATATTAATATATGTAACTGAAAGAATCCTAGAGGAAGTGGGTGAAGAGGATTATTGAAATTCTGCACACTCAGTAAGGACGTAATTAGTAACAAACTTTAACTTATCGTTAAAGCTTTAAACATAGTGTAACAAAAATACTTATATCATTGAATGCAAACCAGAAAGTGTTATACTGAGGTGGTTACAAACAGTCTCATTGTCCTAGAGCTAATGTCCTTGATCTCCTTCCTTTTGCATAGCAACGGCTTGTTAGGGTTGATTCATTCCCAGATTTGGATACATCCAATTATAATCAAACCTGGATTCTTTCCCATATTTGGATGCCAACATTTTTAGGAGGTCTTTCCAAGTTCTCTTTCTCCAAATATTCAGCATAAAGAAAAGAGAGGTTCGTAATATCAATCACATATATCAAAACTTGGAAAGAATTAAGAGTGAGATACTTCCCTGAGTGAGTTTGTAATTTAAGGCGCTCTCAATCAAAAATCCAGACGGATGTGCTCCATAGGGAATGTGGTAAGGGCATCATGAAATGTAGTGAGGGCATCATGAAGTGTGTTGTGGAGTACGTTGGTTCTACATGGTGGAATCAGGATACCCTTTGTTCTTTTTGTAATTTTGTATTTCATATCAAAACTCTGTGTGAGGTCCTTGGTAGAAGTAATGTCTTTGACTCTAGTCCTAAAAGTAACCTATATGTATGATTTTGTTATTTGATAAGTTGACATTTATGTCATTAAAGAAGTATTAGTTAAGTGGTAATCACCATCAACTTTTACACTCTCAACCAAAGTTCAAGTATTGGTGGAAGTAAAATATTTTCTAAAGCATTTACTCATAGGTTTGGAGTTTGGTTTGAAAAAATATTTTCTAAAAGTGTAGCATTTGTTTTGTTAAACTTGTTATCTAGCTATTATCATAAACTTATAGTGTTGGAATTATTTGATTAAGTTTATGATTGATTATAAATTTAAAATATGTTTTGTTCAACTGAATTTGCTCATAATATCAAAAAAGAAATATAGTGGCAAACCACTTCTTATGTATTATATATATAACTGAAGCGTAAATGTAGATTGTTTACATCAGGATTGAGGACATTGAAGGCGCAGTCAAGAACATAATTCGCGATTGAAGTTGTGAGTGAAAGCCAAAATACAAATCAGTCATTATCATCAATCTTTCTAATATTATTGTGCATGTAACTTAGAATGGTAATAATTTTATTTCGTATTATCTCCTAATTAATTATCTATGTGTAAAAAAATAGAATTATCTATGTGTGGATCTTTTGAAGGGAAATATTTATGAAAGTTGGGATTATATCTTGCAGCATATTTGCGCCACGATTAGATTCAAGCAATAATGGAAAGGATCACAGGGGAAGATTTCCAGCGGAATATGCTTGATATTCTTGACGATAGCCAAGAAACTAAAGATTTATCGTTCAAAATCAAAACCTGCCATATTCTGTCAAGGACCACGACCAGTTTTGTAGATTGAGGGAGCCGCGCGCGTGGGTGGGGGGAGGGGAGGTGTCTCCTTGATTCAGATTTATAAGCTTGCATTAGAAGAACACAAGGGAGTTGAATATGATGTAAGCTTGCCTTCGAAGTACTCCGTCTCAATCACGATTATACATCTTAAGTGAACAAGAAGTGAAGCAGTTCAAATCCTAAGAGAAAAGTAGGATAGGTTCGATAAGAAACCCTGTTTGGAAGGGAGACCATCGAATAAATCCTAGTGTATTATCTTCTTTAATTATCTTAATTTAATTTACATTTCATTTATTTTCCTTGACCTTGGATGTGCCAAGGACCTTGACTAACGTGTGTGTTAAGTTTTGTAGTCTTTGACCCTGCCTACAGTGTTTTCATAATGTATCAGAGCAGGTCCACAATTGAACGCTTAGTCGTCATTTGGAAAAGATCGCTGGAGATTGTTGAAGCAACAAGATGCGTCAAGGATGTTCAGTCATCAAGGTGATTGAAACAATCAGCAGTGAGGACATTGACAGGGTAAGAATTCGAACATAGTTCTCGTGTCTTCTTCTGGCACAAATTTTGGGGTATGTCAACTATAAACCTTTGACTGACTTTATTTAGTCATGTCATGAATTTAAAGGGAGGACCCTCACTTAGTACTAATAGGTTTGTTAAGTGTTATAGGTCCTTAAATATATCAAGTATCTTGGATGTTGGATTAAGAGAGAGGTTCTAATATCCTTTTTGATAAAATTCAAAAAGGGGAAGAATGATCATGTATATTGATCAATTTTGTATTTCATAAAAAAGGGGGAGATCGTTGACATTATGGTCAAGGACATTGATGTCGTAGTCGAGGATATTGGTGATTGGAGGTTTTTTGAGTGAAGCCAAAGTAGAAATCGGCTTTTATCAATTATTTAATAAAATTGTATACATAAATTACAGTGATAATTATATTATTTTGTAATTTTTTATGTGTCGGTGTTTCGAAGGGAAACATTTATCGAAGTTGGGATTATATCTTGGAGCATTTTTGAGGCAAGAGTAGATTCAAGCAATTATAAACAGGAATCTGGGGGGAAGATTCAACAAGTTTGGTGGGGGGGGATCACTGGTTTACACTCCACTCCACAAGAGAGAAGCGATGTAACTCCATATTTATTATTTTTTTGTATTAACGTCTATATTTTTCACTTTACATATTTAAAGAGTACTAGTATTATTTGAGTCTGGAACTCACTTCGGTGGCTAAGTGTTGTTCAATACTTAGTGAGTCGTAGATCGAGATTGTGTTGCCTTAATTGAGCTTTGTAGATCGGGCGGGGGGGGGGGGGGTCTCCTTCATTGAGATTTATAAGCTTGCCTTGGAATTGAAAAACTCAAGGGAGATTAGTGTGTTGTAAGCTTGCCTTGGAAGTACTCAAGGGACTCGAGTCTATCAACCACGATTGTATTTGTTAAGTAAACAAGAAATGAAACGATTCAAATCTTAAGTGATGAGAAGCTTAGGTTCGATGACGTATCCCTTTTTGAAAGGGTGAACACTAACTAAATCCTTATGTATTATCTTCTTTAATTTTCGTCATTTACATTTCATTTTTATACCTTGATCTTGGTTTTGTCAAGGACCATGGCTAACGTGTGTAGTAAGTTTTGTTGTCCTTAACTACTGTTACGAGTGTTTTCAATTGGTATCAGAGTGGGTGGAGTATATCGAGATAGGGCCCGCAAAATCCAAATCATGAGTAACTCACCTTACCGTAAACCCGAAGGCGTGGACGGTTCTTTTCCATTCAAAATTGGTTGGGGGAGGCACTTCAAGGAAGACCCCGGACCAATGAACAGGGTTTGTGGTCCTCAATGGAACCTTTCCCAAGCCTCATAAGGCTCCTGGGATTCCTTCGGCACAAATAAGACAATGAAGTCGAACATGACTTCCTTTTGGGCTTCAAACGATCAAACTTCAACCATAGGGGTATTTTGGGTATTTCCTCGCTAAAGTGGGTTGAATCAAGTTCGACTCGAAGGTGCTCTGGATCCTTTTGGTCACCAAGGGCATAGCGGCCAATGACCCCGAGAATGGACCGGATCGAGAGATCGTCAGGGAAGCAAAGAAGCAAGAACGAAGAAAAAAGGCTAGCACACGATCGTGCAACACCTTGGCATGATTACGCGCATGTCTTGTGTGTATTTTGGAAGATGGCTCAAGGCGCACGATCATGAAACCAGGCAACAAGATCGTGCATGTCCTCCCGAGAGGATGGTACAATCATGCAACTTCATCATTTTTGGTGGAAGCCAACGCACGATCGTAGAGCATCCTTCTGGCGCATGACCATGCAAGCTCCGTGAACGATCATGCCAGCAACAACAACTCCCCTTCTCTCTTTATGCTTGTGTTGTTTTTCCTTTTTGTCACCTTCCCACATTGATTTAAAGCCCCACCCTAATGGTATTATTTATAATATTTTGGGCCCTTTTGTAATTACACATTCCAAGATTTTCTTCCCCCTCAATGCTCCATAAATACTTGGCACTTTGAAGGAAGAGGTCATTCAATGCTCATTAATGAAAATTGAAAAGATTTGGCTTTCTCTTCTCACTCCAACCTTGTTTACTTTATCCATTTGATAAATGTTGGTGTTACAAGTTATCCCTTTATAGAATTTGTGCTGGCCTAGCCTTTAGCAAATTTTTGGTGGGTTACATGTTCTTGGGTGGTGGATTTTCCTTTATCTCAAGTCCATATCGGGTTCCAAGGTGTTTTCCAGCTTCAAAGTTGTCATCCTATATCTTCTCTAACTGAAGCAATGTCGCACCCCACCGTGATACGCTTCAGCGGATCCACAGTTGAAGGTTTAGTTGTCTTATGGACAAGATTACATGAGATTGTGGAAGCAACAAAATGAGTTAGGGACTTTCATTCATCAAGAAGAAGGGGAGCCTTGGCGCAACGATTGAGTTGTTGCCTTGTGATCGTGAGGTCACGGGTTCGTGTCCTAAAAACAACCTCTTGCAGAAATGCAAGGTAAGGTCTGCGTACATTACACCTTTATGGTGGGACCCTTCCACGGACCCCCGCTTGTAGGGACGCTTTGTGCACCGGACTTTCATTCATCAAGAAGATTGATACAGTCAGTGGAGGACATTGATAAGGTAAGAATTCAAACACAGTTCTCATGTCCTTCATCTGGAACAAATTTTGAGGTATGTATACCCTAACATACAAGCCCAAAAGAAATCCTTCATAGAGAGCCTCTAACCACCTTTCTTTTAAATCCTTGGTATGTATACCCTAAAACAGCCCAAAAGAAATCATACAAGCCATTAAATCACAATTTCTTTTAAATCCTTCATAGAGAGCCTCTAACCACCTTCAGATTCCTTAAGGTGCTCTAGGGTTTCGTCCTCCCGGGGCTTTCCATTCTCCTTTGCCGAGATTCCTAAAACGAAAAACATAAAACTTCGAAATGTGAGTTAAACTCAGTACGTATGCCCTAACATGTAAGAATCTTTTCGTAATTCGTTATAGTTATTTAGCGCGGTTCCAAAATCATTAAAAGCAACGTAATAACAATTTAACAATAAGAGTAGCATAACTTACATAGCTTGACCATAACTTAACCTGAACATGAAGAAATATAACTAAACCTGTACTTAAATCACAACTTAAATGAAAATATTTATGAGTTCTTCTTTTTAAAGGAAACTGGATAACCATAAACTTGTTTGAAATCAAATAAGATCATGCATGAACTGACATAGACACACACATGCAACTTTCCCATAAACATGACTTTAACTTCCATAAAACAAAGCTTATAATCCTTGGTAAGTAACCGAAGCCGCTTTACCTTGATCCCAGTAATTTGAAAAACTTAAGGTACATAAAACTTGGTATATTATACCACTAAATGCGCGACACAAACCGTACTTGGAACACGTGACTTAGAAAGTGACAAGTAAATTACGTCACAAAACATGAGTTAAATCGTATACTCAACATATAGCATAAACTGTTACTACATGCTAATCATAAAGTGTGACTTATAACATGTTGTAAAATATACTTAAAAACCATAACCGAGTCCTATAAGACTTTAACCCTTAACTTAATTCCTTGAAGTACTTAGTTACTTAAAACTTAGATGTCGTATTATTATCTTGAAGGTCCCCTACTTATGATCATCGGCTAAGCCTCCGTATGCGCATACCCGGACCGATCGGGAGATCTGGATGGTGGATAATTATCCTATATTGGCCAGGTTTCCATGGTGTGCAACTAAGGCACTTCAGTTATATTTTCCTTGAGTGCACTGAGGCACGTATATAATTAACTTGGGGTGCACAAAGGCACATAAGCATGTTTTTCCTTGGTGTGCACTAAGGCACCATAAACGTGGTGTGCACTAAGGCACCATAAACATGGGCGGGGCCTTTATTAATTTCTAAAACTTGAAAACTTAAACCTTGATACCTTAACCTTGGATTCTTAATAAAACTAGTTCCTTAAACTACCATTTTCCAATCATAACTTAAAGACATAATCTTGTAATCTCCTTGAATAAGACTTGTACTTATAAAAGGAAATCTATTCATGAAATGACTTAACCAACTAAAGTATAGAATTATCATAAAGGTTTCTAGCATGAATGGTACACTACATAAATACTTAGAAGTAACTGTGCAATTATCCTGATATATCGACCTGAATTACTTAAAAATCCATGAGAACTTGCATATATGTTGAACATAAATCATGATACTTTACATATAAATATGGATAATATAAAATAAATTTAGAACTTAACATAAATGGTTAATTCATGATATTATTCATAAAAGGTTAGGCAATTAACGTACCTGAAGACTTAAAAACACGTACGGAACGAGCAGGGACTTGAACAGTGGTGCAACAATCTCTTGGAGGGACTTTACAAGAAATGAAATTCATAAATTAGGACTTAACTTTGGTGGTAGCATGGGAGAATAACTTAGTGGATTTTCTAAGAATAACAATGATGAACTCGATTTCTAAGGCGTACTCGTAAGATCATAACCAGTTCCTCAAATATCAGATCATGTCATAAGAGGACTTTTCGAAAAGCTTACAACATACACTCCAACTTTGTAGCTAACCATGAAGGCTAAAAACGTGGCTAAGGAGGGTAGAAACTAACATATTTTCAAGCTGCTCAGAATAATAACCATTTAAACTTCAATTATTCAAAAAATCGTAACTCAAGCTCTACTTATCGGTTCGAAATGGGTAAGCTATCTATGAAAAGCTTATAATACATACTTCAACTTTCATTTAACCCCAAGTTGATTTGAGCATGAGAAAGGGTCGAATTTCAGCCTAGAACAGAAGCAGCTACAACCATTTCCTAGAGAACTCAGAGTTTTACCTCTTACATAAAAGCCCATAACTCTCTCTCCCGGTATCCTATAAATGTATACCATACCTTTCGGAAAAGCTCAGAGTGTCCCCTACAACTTTCATTTAGACCACCAATTTATTTGGACATGGAAAAGGGTCGGAATTCAGCTATGAACATCAGATCATGAAACTGATTTTCTGGGTAACTCAGATTATTACCCAATATTCGAAGACTCATAACTTTAATTTCCGACATCCGATAGTTATAAACTTTACCATTCTGGAAAACTTAAAGAATGATCTAAAACTTTCATGTTGAATATTTGGATCAAAAGGGTCTCTAAATAGAAGAACAATATGCATTTAGGTAATGACCTCAGAACACGTATATAATTGCAACACTTTACGGTTTTGGTCATAACTCAAGTTATGCACATCGAAATCCCGAGATTCAAAAACCCGATGTCAGCTAACACTTTACTCTACCTATTCATGCCATAAAATAGCCCAAAATAATGTTCCTCATTTTTTGGAAAATCCATTTATCAACCGGATTGCAAAACACTCTATAAAACCCACTTGCATGCTTGCTTAATCTTATGACTTAACTCAGACACTTCTAAAATCCTATCTTTCCATCACCAATAAAAACTTCCAGAACTAATAACATGAAGAAAACCTTCATCCTTGGTCACGTCTTACACATGCAAAGCCCAATTCAATCCATATCATGCTCGTAGACATTATACTTGACAATTTCAACATTTAAAGTCACAAAGATCATCTTTTTGCTAACATAAATCTCATTTTAAACACATGCACTTGTATTTGATCCATAAACTCACTCTTTCATAAAGGATTAAACATCCTAAACCACATGCATGCCACAATCCATCACCATCCATACTCATTTAATCATAAAAACACAAGGTTATCACAAACTTACCCAAACTCCATTTGATTTTCTTAGCTCCTAGAAATCTCCACTTGAAGACCTTAAGGATCTTAATTTATTTCTGGAAAAATATGATAATAACAAGAGGAAAAACTTAGAATATCCCTTTATTCATCATTTAAAAGAAGGGAGAGAAATGGAAGGATTACCACTTGAGAATGGGACGAAGAAGAAGAGATGAGATGATGGTGGTGTGGTGGTGCAACGGCCGGTCGGAGGGTGGCCGGAAAACGGCGCCGGCGGGGGCAGGCCTGGTGGTAGGAGGTGGCAGTAGGAGGGCATGGCTAGTGGTGTTGGGTGAGGTGAGAGGATCAGAGCAAGAGTGAATAATGAAGGGGTTGTATTTGAATCACTAGATAATACTCCCTCTTAGCTATTATATAAACTCCTCCATATAACATTAAGGCCCAAAAGAGCCTTCCCTTCCTCCTCCTTCTTGGGTCAGACGACCATAAGGCCCAAACAACATATTTTATCAAAATTTTAATTATCCCCTCTTATACTTATATCTCCCTAATTTCCCAAATTACCGAAATTTCATAAACCGTAAAAATATTATCGGAAACCCAAATAAATAAATCCACCACCTCCATAAAATTCCTCATATTTATAACCTTAAATTAATTCGGATAAAGAAGGACCCGGTACATTGGTCCCGGTAAAAGAACTCATGTACGATCAGAATCATCGTAAAAATTATCGGTAGCGATTTTTTTCAAGAAAAGAAAATTAAGCTGAATCGTTGATGATCGTTGCACTTTTCAAGTCCTGCAAAATATACACTGGGTCAGAAAAATGGAACACACACTTGTAATTATTCGTGATTTATTATTAACCTTGATTAATTAAACTAATTAATACGTATTAAGGGAGGGATTTTCTTCGAGTTATTACAAAGGACATCAAAGAAAAACTAGACAGTAATCAAAACTATCGGAAGAACAGGGGGCATGATCGTGTCATCGCCGGTTAATCAAGATCGTGTCTTTGGATTGCACGATCGTGCCATCTTCGAATTCTTGTCGGACTCCTTAGCTTGCACCAGAAGGGCATGATTGTTTTGACCTTTGGCAAGATCGTGTACTGAGAAAATTATGAAGGAGAATGATAGGAGAAGAAGAAGAAGTATTATTGTATTATGTGAATTGAAGATACAGGAGGTAGCTCAAGCTATATATACACGAGCAACCAAAGACTAAGCTCAAGAAACAGAAAAAACTGAATCTTGAATCTTGACAATAACAGAAAAACTAACTAAGATATTTAAGACACCTTGATATTTCCACACTCCCCCCTCAAGGTGGAAATACAGCAGCATCAATCAACCCAAGTTTAGCAGATAAATTTTTGTGATGAGACTCTCCCAAGGGCTTAGTCATTATGTCAGCAAGTTGATCCTTTGAAGCAACATAAGCAGTCTTCAAGAAACCCTCCAAGAGCTTGTCCCTTGTATAGTGACAATCAATGTTTAGGTGCTTCGTTCTTTCATGAAAAATAGGATTCTCTGCAATATGCATGGCTGCACGATTATCACAAAATAATGTGACTAGTAGCTCAACAGGAAGTTTCAGATCCTGGAGCAAATTAGCTATCCACACCAACTCTGAGGTAGTTGTAGACATCGATCTGTACTCAGCCTCAGGTGAGGATTTTGACACTGTGGTTTGCTTTTCTGTCTTCCAAGATACCAAGCATTGCCCCATGAAGACAGCATATCCTGTGAGAGACCTAGAGGTCATCTGGCAGCTACCCCAATCTGCATCACAAAAGGCAGACAATCTAAAATTAGTTTGTGCAGGATAGAAGAGACCTTTATTTACACTTCCTTTAAGATATCTCAGGACACGTAAGACTGCTTCATAATGTGGTCTCCTAGGACAATGTAGAAACTGACTCAAGTGTCGTACGCAATATGCAATGTCAGGCCTTGTGATAGATAAATATAACGGCCTTCCAATGACCCTTCTATACTGTTCTGGGTTGTCCAAAATCTGTCCCTTTTTTGTGGACAGTTTCAGACCCTTTGGCAAAGGAAAATGTGTTGGCTTAGCTGCAGATAATCCTGCATCTTCCAAAATATCAACAATATATTTCCTTTGGTGCAAGAGTGTCCCCTTTTGAGATCTTGTAATTTTAATTCCAAGGAAATATCGAGCTAATCCTAGATCCTTGATTGTAAAAGTTTCATGTAGTTGTGCCTTCAGTTGCTTGATTCCTCGTTCATCACTTCTTGTTATCAATAAATCGTCTACATATACCAAAACAAAACAGATTAAGCCATCATGCTCTTTGATAAACAAGGAATAGTTATGTTTTGATTGAGCGAAACCCTTCTTAATAAGAAAGTTACTCAGCTCAATGTTCCACTGTCTGGAGGCCTGTTTCAAGCCATAAAGTGATTTATTAAGTTTGCAAACCTGATTGGGGTGAGCCTTACTATACCCTTCAGGAGGAATCATATATACTTCCTCATCAAGGGTCCTATGTAAGAAGGCATTGTTTATATCTAATTGATGCAAAGGCCAGATTTTGATGGTTGCCATAGAGATAAAGATCCTTACAGTGGTTAATTTTGCTACAGGGGAGAAAGTATGCTTATAGTCCTTGTCTTTTATCTGCTTAAAGCCCCTTATTACTAACCTAGCTTTGTATCTTTCTACATTCCCATCTGGGTTGAATTTAACCTTGTAGACCCATTTTGAGCTCAAGGCCCTTTTTCCAGCAGGTAGGTCAGTTAGAACCCAAGTCTCATTTCTCTCTAAGGCATCTAATTCCTCATTCATTGCTTTTGTCCACTCAGGGTGTTTTGATGCTACAGCAGAGCTGCTAGGCTCAGAAATATGCATAGTAGCAATTAAGGAAGTAACAAAGTCTGAGGAATGCTCACAGAAATCACCATATTGAAACAAAGGATAAGGAGTTGACTTGTGTCCAGCAAGGCTGTGGCTCTGAGGTGTAATAAAATCTTTGAGCCATCCGGGAGCTTGCCTGTGCCTCTCTGATCTTCTTAGATTGTTCCCATCATGATTCCTTCCCTCATCTTGGATTTGATCAACCTCAAGGTTTTGATGAAGAGTTGGATCATTCTGATCAAGGGTGTCATCTACAGCAGTGTCATTATCCTTGTGTGATGTATCTCCTGAAGTGGACTGTACATTGTTATCTGTCACATTCTCATTAGGATCATCAAAGATAGTGTTAGGATCTAAATTTGCTGAGGTAAAATAATTTTCTGTATTTGTCCAGGGTTGATTATCCTGGACAAAGTCGTCAAAAGAGCTCCATAGGTCTTCTTTTCTCAAGGTGGGTTCCTTGTGCTTCTCTTCTTGTTCTTTGAAAAGGAAGGCCTGTTCACAGAAAATTACATCTCTACTATGCATTATTTTCTTTGTTTGTAGTGCAAGTAATTTATACCCTTTCATGCCATATGTGTACACTAACAGGACACATCTTATGGCCCTATCTGAGAACTTATCTGTTTCCCCTATGTTCACATCAAAACATTGACATCCAATGGTTCGTAGGTCATCCAGATTTGGTTTTCTTTGAACAATTCATGAGAACTTTTCCAGCCTAAGGCTTTCATAGGGAGTTTATTGATAATAGAAGTAGCTGCCAATATACACTCACCCTACAAATATTTAGGAAATCCAGCTTGTAGCCTGATGGCTCTTGCTGTGTCGAGAAGATGCCTATGCTTCCTCTCAACAACCCCATTTTGTTGGCGGGTTCTTACCATGGACCTTTGGTTGTGATTCCCTTTGAATCAAAGAGGGAAGTGCAAGATTGTTGGAGAAATTATGTGCCATTATCAGTCCTAATGGTTTTGACTTGCACATTAAATTGATTGCTCACCATATTTAGGAATTTTTCTATGCCACAGTAAACTTGAGTTTTATCATGCAATAGTTGAGTCCAAGTACACCTTGTGTAGTCATCAACTATAGTTAAAAAATACTTGGCACCATTTATATTTGAAGTTCTATAACGAACCCAAAGGTCCATATGAATTAATTGAAAAGGAAAGGAAGTTTTGATAGAACTTCTGTGAAATGGAAGTCTATGGGCTTTGGCAAGTATGCAAGTATCACAAAAAAATTGCTTATTATCAAGATTACAATTCAGAACATGTTCAAGTTTAGAAAGAGAGGTGTGCCCTAATCTAGAATGCAGAGTATGTAAAGAAACATCTTTGTTTTCAACAATATTGCAATTCTCAACATCAGAAAACAACTTAGAATTTGGATGTGCTTCCTTTCTACTTCTTAATTCCAGCCTATAGAGCCCATGGTCCTCATAAGCAGTAGCTATAGTCTGCCTACTTAAAAGGTCCTGAAAAAGACATTTGTCAGCATAAGCAATCATGTATACTGCCTGATCAGCAAGGAGCTTAGTAACTGACAGTAAATTGAAGCTAAAATCAGGGACATATAGTACTTTATTCAGTTTTAGCCCATTGCCTAGGAGTATATCTCCAGCTAGTTTAACCACTTTGACATTGCCATCAGGCATTGTGGTTGACATAGGTTTGTTCAGTTTCCTAAAGGAAGTGAATAAAGCTTTGTTGTGAGCCATGTGGTCACTTGCCCCCGTGTCCACAACCTAGGAATTCTCAAAAAATTCTTTACCCCCCTTTTTAATAGTAAAACAACTGCTAGTTAGATGGATATTACCTGAAAAACTCTCTTCTGGAGATTTCAATCCCTGTGCAAAATGAGAGACTACCTGAGATGAACCAGCCTGGGATGTCTCAGCTTGATCTTGCCTATTCTTGTTCATCTTGTAGACTTCTTGAGCTATTTGTTGAAGAAGCTTTGGATTCATCATAGGTGTTTCTTCCAAGGGGTTGTCTACTATTTCTTCAAGATGTACATTTGCAACTATCCTTTTTCCCTTATACCAGTCTGGATAACCAACAATCTTGAAGCAATATTCTTTGTCCTGGCCATGCCTCTGACAATGAGTATAGAACTTATTTGCTTTCTCCTTTTTAAAGTCTTTCTTGGGCCCTTTGTAAGAACTTCTTGCATTCAAACCACTTGAATCATTGTCAGTACTTCCAAAATAAGAAGTTTTGTGAGTGTTAGTTGCTAATTCAGAGGGGAAATGAAGTCCTCCAGAGGCAATCTTTTGGCATTCAGCTCTCTGGACCAAAGAGTATGCCTTGTTGATTGTTGGTAGACGATCCATTAAAAGAATCTGAGCTCTCACAGCATCAAGCTCATCATTTAAGTTCATCAAGAATTGGACAAGTCTTCTTCTTTGTTCCATGTCCATGGAAGTTTTGACATGAGGACATGTGACAGGGCAATTACAAACTTGCACATCAGACATCTCACCTACTTCATCCCAAAGTCTCTTTATCCTAGTAAAATAGACTGCTACAGACTGTTTGCCCTGGTGCAAGTTAGAAATCTCCTTTTCTAACTGAAACAACAAGGGGCCATTGCTTTGGCCAAATCTTTCACTCAATTCACCCCATAATTCTTGTGCAGTATTTACATATAAAAAAAGACTCAGCCAACTCAGAAATCATGCAATTCAATAGCCAACTAATGACCATGTTGTCACATTTAATCCATTGATTGAGAGATGTAACATGTTTTGGTCGAGGGCATTCTCCAGTGATGAACCCTATCTTGACTTTGGTCTTTAGGGCTATCTTGATGGCTCTACCCCATTTCTGGAAATTAGAACCATTGAGTTTGATGTTCACAATCTGCAAACTTGGGTGATCTGAGTTAGCAAGGTGTAGGGGATCATTGTTATATAATTCTTCTTCATTCTTTGGTTGATCTTGGCCAATATCACCTCCTGTTTCAGCTTCTTGTCCAGAAGTTGCTTGTGTTTGCTCGATTTTTGCCATTTTGTTAGCAAAAACTTAAGACGATCTGCCTTTTTGAATCAAGGAAACAGCAGATTTTGGTAATATGGAGGACTGAAGGAACTTGTTTTCTCAGGGACGAGCAGAATGAGAGCAACCTGGCTCTGATACCATGAGAAAAGTATGAAGGAGAATGATAGGAGGAGAAGAAGATGTATTATTGTATTATGTGAATTGAAGATACAGGAGGCAGCTCATGCTATATATACACGAGCAACCAAAGACTAAGCTCAAGAAACAGAAAAAATTGAATCTTGAATCCGACAATAACAGAAAAACTAACTAAGATATTTAAGACACCTTGATATTTCCACATGTACTCCTCTCAGGAGGGGGTGGCACGATCGTGCTACGGGTTACCATGAGCATGAGCCCCACATCTACTCAAAATCTGGAAAACCGTGACAGGGGCACGATTGTGCGACTGAGGGGCATGATCGTGTTTTCTGCACTTGTCCTCTTCTTTCCCTTTTCCTTCATTTACTCCTATCCATGCTTCCTTGAGCTTAATTTGACCTCCCTAAAGACAAAAGTCAAACTCCTGTGGACATTTTTACTCGTCATTTAGACTTCTAAATATCCGCGGGATGGGGGATTGTGTTGCGGTTTACTTTTAAAACACTTTAAGGATTATTCACACATTTTATGAATAATAGTGTAAAATCGTTTTCCCTTTACTATGTGCATTTCATGAATAATTAAACTAGACCTTAGAAGAGAACATCCACTTGTTCCAACTCTTTAAGATTAGCTCAATTTGTTCACAAGATGTGAGGCTTGGAAGAAGGTAATTTATGTAACTACTATTTAAAAACATACAAAATCACCCTAAAGTTGCATCGGTACATTGTAAAACCATGTTAAACACAGTTTAGGCAATCCCAATGTGTTTTAGCTTGAAAGGAGTAGCCACCTGACTTTTTTAAGGGAAAAAGCCAAGACAAAATCGAAAAGAAAACAAGGAAGACTCCACCTATGAACCTTTGAGTTCGCCTCTCACTGTAAGAAAGAATCTACTAAAAATTTGAAAATGTGCTTTTAATAAAGTTTTGAAAGAAAGTACATTGAAACTTTACATGATTATTTAATTAACATGTAGAAGAATGAAAAAATTACAACATGTACAAGCACACCTTAAATTAGGAAAAATGAAACACAACAAATGTACCTATATGTAGAGTTTAAGAGGAACCTTGCCTAGCCTTGCTTGAATGCTTTCCTTTTCACCCTTGAAGAATCTTGCTTGAAACCTTGAATACTCCCTTTGATAATACCAAATCGAACCAAAGTTTAAGTAGGAAAAGAGATGAGAAAAAGGTAGGAAAAAGACTCTTTTTGTGGGGTTTTTAGATTGTTTTTTGGGTGTTTTTGGATTGTTTTTCTTGGAGGGATATGTGTTTAGGCTTAGAAAATGGTTTAGGAAGAGAATAGAATGAGTATAATATGAGTATAAGATTAGAGAATAAATGTAAGAGAATGAGAGATTAGAAGTGAGTAGAGAGGAGAGAATGATGTAGTATGTGAGTAAATGAGTGAGTGTGGAATGATGTAGTTAGTGCTTTGCTTCAAAGTTTTGGGCAGTATTTATAGGCTTTAGGATGTTCAAAGGGGGAAAGTAAATACATGAACTTGATAGGTATTGGTTTCATCGACTTTAAAGTCCGATCGGACTTAAAGCAATGAACCACGTGCGTTTGGACGGTGACTTGCATGGGAGAAGAACTTGGGTGTGAAAGCTTTAATAACCAATTGTTCGGCTGTGGTATTTGGGATTAAAAAGTAAGGGTTGTCGTATCCACAGGGATGGTGTGTTAGGTTTAGGAAATTGGTTTGGTAGGGTTCAAGGTTGAAAGCAATAAATAATGAATTAAAAAAAGAACTAACCTAAATATGAATGAAATTAAAACTGCAAATAAAATTCATAACTAAGAGCGCAATTAAAAGTAATGAATAAAGAATTAAAACTTCTAATCTAATCTAGCATGGACTGGAAATCAAAACTAAAAAGAGAATTCATATTCAAGAAAGTAAACAATATCAAGAACATAAAACTGAATTGAATACTGAATTTAAGAAAGAAAACATTAACCTGAATTACTTCGCTTCTCTTCTAGAACTTGAATCACGAATTTCCTCCCGAACAAACAAAAAAAAAAGCGTGATTTGGATTACTAAGACTGCCCGAATCCTCCAGTCACGAGAATTCGAGGAACTTTAATCCTCCTCTTCACTAAAAATTGGAATTTGGGGTGTAAACTAATACTAATGAAATCGAAATAACAACACAATAAATAAAAGCGAGAGGAACGAGAATTAAAAACTTGAATTGAATTTGAAAATTGAAAGAGTGAATTACAATCGATTAATTGAAGGGTAAAACTAAGAACTAAAAACTAGGTAGAAACTAAAAACTAATAATAAAAAACTAGGCTAAAAAGTATGTATCTCTCTCGTATACCAAGGGAGACAGTTATAATGAGAGTAAAAAAATTACACAAGGGAAACCCTACGCGTGAGTAGCGGCGTGCCACAAAAACCTCTGACGGTGGCAGCATCTGAGTAGGCGCTGACAGCGGTTATGAGAGGCGCTAGCAACGTCTCGTGGTGATGCCTTGGTTTTCCGAAATCAGGCGCTGGAAGGGGGAAATAAACGCTGGGGGCGTTTAATGTATCAACGCTTCCCATCCTCTCTAACTCAAGCGCTGCTGGGAGGAGAATACACGCTGTCAGCGTGTGCATGAAGTGTCGCTGCTACAATTCACATGTGGTACATTGACATGGTCTGTTTCTTTCACTTCTTGCTCTCCTCTTCTTTTATTAAAATTTTTCATCTTTTCTCCATTTTTCTTCACTTCTCTATGAGTTTTAACTACAATCTGTAAACCATGCTAATTTTCCAACCAAGTGAAGAAATTACAAGAAAAAGTACTTAATTTACGGTCTTAATTCAGCTCGAAATGAGACCGAACACCAATCGACCTAAAAGAATGGAAGGGATGAATCTTGACTCCGTACTTGCATCCTTGGTCGGTGGACGTGTGTAAAATCTCGACTTTTAGGAAGGACAGAACCACTAGGTTTGTTACCGAACCGATAGGCCTAAGTTTAAGTTTCGAGGACAAAACTTCTTTTAAGGAGGTAATGATGTAAAACCCCGAAAAATCCAAAGATGTTGACCGTGACGTCGTTAGTAAATTAGGTTCGACTTCGTTATTTATTATTATTCGTTTGTGTTTATTTTTGCTAACACTTGAGCTCATAGGATCGTTGAGGGACTAACAAGGGTATATCGGTAATTTCATGGGTTTAGTATTATTAGTATTACTCTAACTATTATTAGTACTATTATTAATATTATTATGTTTATAAAAATTTGTTAATTATGTGAATATTATTTGTTATGTGTTTAGTATTAATATTATATTATTAGTATTGTTTTATTATTATTACTATTATGGTTATTATTATTTTCCAAAAGAAAATCTGATTTTTTTCTTATTGGGTTGGATTAGGAGTAGGTTTAGTATTCAATTGGGCTTTTTAATGGTTAATATAAAAACCCCTCTCTCTCTCTCTCAAAACCCTAATATCAACCCTAACCCTAGCCTCTCACCTCTCCTCTCCCCCCACCCTCTCTCTCTACCCACCAGGCGCCATGCACTTGCTGGACCACCAACCACCACGTGACATCTTCTCTCTCTTTCTCTTTCGTTGTCTCTCTCCCTTCTTCCCTATCTTTCTCTTCTTGTTTTTCGCTAACTCTTCTCTCCGCCAACACCGATGCCGCCAGTCGACGACCGCGCACTCCCTGTCGCCGTCGCAGTTGCCGCCGGAGTCGCAGTCGTCGTCGGGTCCTCATCACACACCACAGTCGAAGGAAACTCCAGTCACAGTCGTTGGTTGCTGCTGCTCGAACCTAGACGCACCACCAACCCCCTATTTCGACGGCCACCGTTTGACCACCCACCACCGTCGTACCACCGCTTGGTCGCCGGAAAACCGCCCAGACCTTGCCCTAGCAAAACCTACGCCCGAACTAATTCGCGTCGTTAGTGAGCTCAAGTGTGTTCGTTTTTGCTGTGAAGTGAAGTTAACCATGTAATGTCTATGCCCTAATCCCCACTGGGATGCACTTTAAATGTGTTTTGTTGATTTCCAATCTGTTTTTGTAATTTGCATCCCGAAGGGAACCTTATGTGGAAATTAGACCATCTGTTTTGATTGTTTGTCGCCTTTTTTTTATGAGTTGAGAAATTGGATGGTCTTTTATTAGTTGTTTTATTACTGATTTTGGTAACTTGGGTTGGGTTGGGTTTGACTTGAGGGTTGTGAGATGAGTTTTGCATAAGATACTAATAATTCAAGTGAAACATTAAGCGGGTTTATTTTGTTGATGCCTTTGGTAGGCGGTTACTTTGATGCCTTTGGTAGGCGGTTACTTTGATGCCTTTGGTAGGCGATTGTTAATGCCTTTGGTAGGCGATTATTTTTATGCCTTTGGTAGGCGATTATTGATGCCTTTGGTAGGCGATTATTATATTTATGCCTTTGGTAGGCGATTATCTTTGATGCCTTTGGAAGGCGAGGTTACTTTATGGGATTTGATATCCCGCCCGCATAATAAAATGAATGGGTTGGGTTTAGGAAAACAGTTGTAAGGGTTAAACAGTTTATGAAAAGGTTTGGCTTGTTCCCTCTCACTCAAATGAATTGAAATGAACTTGAATTGTTTTTAACGGTTAGGGGTAGACATTATTGAGATTTCCCCCTCATTTTTTTGAAATGTTTTGTTTTTAGGTGAAGATCTATATGCTGGGGCGGGAATTAGAAGTGAGGACGACATGCTTAGAAGTCGTTAAATATGTTGCTTTACTTTTATGAGAAACTTGAAGTTAGTTTTGAGGTTTACTTCTAAGTATGAGTTTGTTAGTTTGGTTTACCGTTATCAAACAGTTGTAGTTTCCTTCTCGCCTTGTATCCCTTCTGGGATACGACAGTGACGCCCAATAAAAGTTTGAGTCTTCCGCTAAATTTTTGTATGTTAACGTTAGTTTGACTTTGACTTTTCTATAATTGAATTTTCGGGGTGTTACAAAATGGTATCAGAGCTCTGGGTTGGGACCTAGTAGCTCCTCATAGTCCTTTAGGTTTAGTTGGACCCTAGGAAGCGAAAGTCGGAGTGACGAGTGTAGGATGGGAAAAGGGTTTTATGTTTTCCTATTATTACATGATTATGTCTTTAATTTTTTGTGCTGCTATTATGTTCTAACCCTATAGGATGGCTCAACGCACAGTTATCATCATCCCACCCCGAGTTTCCATCGTTATACCCCTATTCTTCCTAAGGAGAACCTGGGAACTTATATGCTTAACTTCTACGACGAGATTGACAAGTACACCAAAGATGTCCCGAACTCATGCCTTCGTGGTAACGAGGAGAGTCAGACGAATGCATTTTTGCTCACGCTTCGGGAAGACCCTTGGTGGGCCCATGCTATACCATTATTGTTGCCACCCCCACTTCCGATCGAGGAGTATCCCACCTGTGTTGTTGGTGCAAGAGGTACCGAGTGGACTCAAAGCACCGAATCCCGAAAGTCTTTTCCAAGATCGCCAGGATTGGGAGGCGTAATGTGGAAGGAGTTCAAGTGAACCCAGCTCCAGCACCTGTCATGGACATGGATCCTGAGAGTGACCCAGAGGAAGATCCAGATGAGGATTCTGTGGAGGATTCTGAGCCCGAGGTGACCTCTGGAGTTACAGCTGCCCCTGCCGATGAGCCCGAACAGGAGACCGAACCCGAGGATGAGGTTATGGTGGACTGGGAGACAGGAGAAGTCCCCGAAGAGGACTCGGGGAATGAGTCTGATGATCCAGATTGGACCCCGATCGCGGCTAGGAAGAACCCTCTGTGTAGGAGGATCATATGAGTGAGACAGTAATAGTAGTATTAGGATTGGTTGCTATAGTTACTTATGCATGTTTAGTTTGACTATGATATATCCTTGAGTGTGGTGTGCTGTTTTTCTTTGTGTGATTACCCCAGATGAGGGATAGTTATACATACTACTACGCTGGTGTGCAAAGTATTATAAATAATAGTCTTGATTTTTGAGATGTTAGTATATATATGTTCTTCTTCCCTTTCAAATGATGCGCGATGGAAGAGTATGTGAAATATGATGCTATTACATGGGCTTACTTGTTGAAATATGTTACAGTTTTTTGTCTGTTTAATACTTTTATGAGATAGTTGGATTGAATGGTCCCTCCTTAGAATTGATGATTTACGCTGTGAGATTAAACCTTAAGTTGTCTAAATCGACCCTTTGAACCAGGATGTCGGACATGAACGACTCTCACTCCAACAACGTCAACCGGGAGCGCCCGCAAGCTGCGGCCGAACAGCGCCCTCAAACCGCAACTGAACTGCGCCAACGTTTGGCTCACTTGATACCAGGGTCGAGTACAATAGCACCAGGAAACGACCTTGCTAGGATGCTGATGATTGAGATGCTTAACAAGCACGAGGATCTACTGAAGAAAGTGGTGGAATGACAAGGAGGAGAAAGGGAAGATGATCCCTCCGCTCTCCTCCACCGCTTCAATAGCTTTAGCCCGCCCACTTACACAGGGGTAGCTGACCCCAAGGTCTTTGAAGATTGGGTTAGGGAGATTGAAAAGATTTTCGATACAACACGTTGTCCCGAGGAGTTGAGGGTGGATTTTGCTGCATACCACCTGAAGGAGGAGGTCGATTTATGGTGGGCCAGTGTGAAGGAGATACGAACCAAACCAGGTTTCGATTGGAACCATTTTAAGGTTGTTCTGAAAGATCTGTTCTATCCTATGTCCCTTCAAAAGACGAAGGAAAAGGAATTCATGGACTTATGCCAAGGAGCGCTTAGCGTGCTCGCTTACTCCACTAAGTTCATCGAACTCGAGGATGGGTGTGAGGTTTGTCTAGGTTTTTTTTGGCTTGTTAGAGGTTTTCAATTGCGGAAAACATTAAAGTATGAAAATTAAGCGATTAAACTATCCCTAATCATGATACTAAACATGACCATTAAAAAGAACACAATCAAACAAGTAATTACTACTATAAATGTAAGAAATCTATGAGCTTATCAAACAAACATTTAATAAAACTCTAACTACCACTAAGATCAAAGCAAGCAAATAGCAATTAAATAGCAACTAATTAATCTAAACGAGATTAGAATGTAGTCCATACCCTTGATGACTAGTCAAAATCGATCTCCATTCTTCATTCTTCATCTTCAATTGCAACTTTCCCCGAACAAAATAGAAAGTTGTGAATTAAGTTACTAAGGACCCTCAAATCTTCACTCTAGTAAGATTTGTGGCCCTTAATCCCCCTTTTCACTAAAAGATTGATTGTTTGTGGCTAATCTAAGAACCTTCAATTGCAAACTTCAATGAAAACTAAAGCATAAGGTAATGAAGATAAAAGAAGGCTGAAACATACTTGAAGAAAAGTTGATTACATTCAAAATCTCAAGAACTTGGAGAACAAGACAAGAGAAAACCCTTAGAGAGAGAAAGTAAAAGCTTAATTAAGAAATCATTAAAACCACTAATTACAAACTACAACTTCAGCTAATTCTCTTTTTCAAAGGATTCGCAGCTAAGACTCTTATAATGACCTAAGTTAGTTGCACAAAACGCAGCATTTCATTTCCAGCCTGTACGCAGAAAACGGATTTGGCTCGAGCGAGCAGGCATTACAGTCGCGTGTTTCGTTCTCGGACTTCTCCTCGGCGCTCGAGCTCATTTCGGTCGAGCGGGGCCCTTGCTCGGCGGTGGCCTGTTCCTTCACTGCCTTAGCCAAATTTTTCGACCTTTTCCTAGTTGTTGTGCAGAAGCATGGCTCGTAGAGCCAATATGTTCTCAGGCGAGCCAAAGATTCTGCTCTCCTCTTCTTGGCTCAAATTCAATCGGCCATTTTCTTTGCTTTTCGGGAGCGTTGCTCAGGCGAGCCAACATCTTTGCTCGGTCGAGCGACCATCTTCCTCTGATTTGGCGAGTTTTTGCTCCGTTTTGGCGCCTTTTTAGGTCACTTTCTTATTTTCCTACAAAACTACAAAAATCTCATAACTCGAATAAAATACGGGGTTAGAACATATAAAAACTCCTTAATAAAGAGAAGAATTCAGCTCGAAACGAGACCGAACACCACTCCCACACAAGGGTTTGCTCGCCCCGAGCAAACTAAAAACAAAGAAAAGAACTAGAAAGAGAAACTAAAAATCCTAACTCACTTTCGCAGGAATCGCGGATGCATTTAGCATATGCATCAAGCCCTTTAAACCCCCCGGAAGCCCGGGTGGACGAGGTAGATCTTGTCCCACAAAAGCCATTGAAAAAGGAGAGAGGGAAAGTGAAAAACAAAACAAGTTTAAAAGAAAAGAAAAAGAGAACTGCTCGTTTCAATGAATCAAGTTGTTTCAATTAAGAAAACGGTATTAATCCTCCAAAAGGAACCGTTATGAGCATCTCACAACGTCTAACCCAAACAACTGCCAATCTTAGAAATTTTGAACCAAAACACTTCCTGATGAGCAAAACACCTCGTGCATATGTGCAAGTGGGCTCTAGTCGGTCTTCCCTATCCTAAACCAGACAATCAGAGTTGTTCTCATGCTCAAGCTCGGAATTTATCTAGCCTATTTCACTCTTGGTTCTTCTTTCAACCTCTCTTTTCTTTCTTTTTCAAAACCTACTCTTTTTTCCTTTTTTTTTCTTTACTTTTTCTTCTCTTTTTTTACTTTTCTCCTTCTTACCATTATTTTGCTCAACTCTTTTTTTCTTTTTCTTGCTTGCTTCGCTCTTTTCTTTCTTTTTTTCAAAACCTACGCACTTTTATTCCACTCAATCCGTTTTGTGTCTTTTAGAGCGTTTGTGTCGGGTTTTGCGGGAATTAAATACCGACCTTCGCAAAGGGTTACCCTCCCTGCTGGGTTTCTCCATACGTGAGTCATTGCACTTAAGGGGCATAGGGTGCCGATCCACCCAAACCAATCCATGACGGTAGGCCCGACAGTAATTATTTAATGCATTAATTAAGAGCTTAAGCAATTGAACAACTAAAACCGTCTAACTTAGGTAAGAATTCACAGTCAAAGCGTGTGAGAATTGAGGATTCCGCTTTCCCATTCCATGTAGAGGTCTAATAGAGATAAGTCATGGCAATTGCCCAAGTTAGGGTCGAAAATGCTCAAACCGGCTTCTTTCAAAGAAGATTAAGAACGGCTTCTTGATTTCAACAACGAAATCCAAGAAACAAAGCAAAAACAAAAACAAAACGAAAAACGAAAACTTTTAAGGTTTTTCACTCCCTTTTTTTCCTTTTCACACAAAATTTTTCAAATTTTTCTACACAAACTACGAAAAACGAAAACAAAGACTCAAAACTAGGTGATCTACCCATGACAAATGGAAGTATCACCCCCCACTCCCACACAAAACTTCACAATGTCCCCATTGTGAGAAGAAGGGTGTCACAAATAAGGTAGAAAACCTAAAAACACACCACAAACAAATAACAAACAATAAACGGTGGCGACCCGAGCCCACACGGCTCCAACAACAATAATATCCCAACATTCACACTCAAGGGGTTCGCCACCCAAAAAGAAAATCAAGCATGCATCATGGATCAACAATATATTCACAATAAGAAGGATGGTTAAAAGATGATACCTGAAGATCGCCAAGTAAAGCACATCCGAGCACACGATCCACGAACGCAACATCAGAAAAAGAAACTTCAAATATTCACAAATGTACATGATCACTGACTAACCTCAACCCCGAATCTCACTGTATGAGGCGGGAATCAAGGGTGAAATGCCTCACCACTGCCCAGAACATCACACAACCCCCCGTGCATGTATATCTCAAAATTGAAAGCACATATCTAATGCAAAATAAAAGAGGGGAGTGCGGAATGCTCACAATCACTGCTCATCACCTCCCGGAGGAGGGTACGGGTAGTAGGGGAAGTAAGTCGGGTAATACTGGTTGACATAGTCGGGCGGTGCTGGCGAATGGTCGGCGATAGCATAGTGGTAATATCCCCAATCCCTCCAATATTGATTCTGCTGATGGAAGTACTCGTCATAGCGCTAAAAGTATCCTTCGTGCCGTTCAAGAGTTGACTGCTGCGCACGAAGGAGTTCCTGCTGACTCTCCATCAAGTTGTGCGTACTTTGTAGCAAAGTTCGCTGTTCTGCTGATGGAAGTACTCGACGGGTGCTCCTTGGATTTTCGCCGCATGACCAGTTGTGTTGATTGGTCACATCCAACCAATGTGCGGCTCGCGAATGGTCCAAATGAATGGAAGTTGCATATTTATCCGAGTCGTGCTTGTATATATGCTTTGTGGTGTGGCGCTCAAGGATACCCATGCGTTGCAACCTAATACCGTCGATGGGGTCGGGAAAATATCTCGGGGTGAACTTGCGGATATATCCTCCAAAATGTTGCTTCATCAAAAAGTGGCAAATAATATGCCCCATTATAATTGTAGAAGTAAGGTGCTTAGAGGTAATGTCTTTTAAACAATGCAAGATGCACGACCCTGTGTTCACCCGCTTCCCTTGGAGGGTGTTAAAGATGATAAACAAATCATCCCTCCGCACATTCGCCCTCTCATCATCTCTTCCAAAGACCGAACTTGAAACTATGCGATGAAAGATTCGAATCGCTAGGTTACACAAGTCATGAGACTTGGAATTTCTGGTCAAGAAGGAGCAATCCTCAAGAGCATTTGACGTTTGATGTTTCCGACGCCAACAAGTAAGACTCTTCATAGCGGCTTGAACATCAAAGTGTACACTCTCCTCATAATACAACCCATCCGCCGGTAACCCAAGTGCTTTACAAAACTCTTGCACCGTGCAAGTTTTCTCCTTGTTGTCCACCCTATAACGAAACTTAGCGTGGCGTGTATCAACATCCTCAACTTGGAAAGAACTGAGGAACTCAAGAATCGGTTGATCGTAAAGAGATTCGTCAATCTTAATGAAAGATTCCCAGCCCAAGACCCTTATAATATAATCAAAACTAGGGCCACAATACACCTTCTTCGCTGTGGCTTCATCATAAATGTCCGGAGCGCAAAGTTTCCGGTGTTGATAAAGCTCATATCTCTCTCGATGATGTTCATCCCTGAACCGAATTCGCAACTCCGGTTCAGCCTGAAGAAGCGTGGGCGGTTGGGCTTTGTAACGATCTTTATCCACCGCCGCCGATGAAGACTCGGGCGGTGGTGAAGGCGTACCTTCCTCATCGGTGCGGGCCCTCTTAGATCGAACCATTGTGAATTTCAAAACACACTAGCAACTCAAGAATCCCCGAATAGCAATCAATACACACAACACTCAAGCCCTAAATCTGAGAAACAATCACAAGTAACACCCAATTTAACCTTGAAATCAAACTTGAAAACACTAATTGTGAATGTTACCTCCCAAATAGGCACCAAACACCAAGTGGCAACACGAATCGGGCAAAGAGCAAATACACAACAGCAACTCGGGACCTTGAGACCTCCCGTCCTTGGCAAAACCTTCTCCCCAAAACTCAGAGTACCCTCGACACTCGCAGACAACAAGCAGCGACAAGAACAAAGACGACCTCTCTCCAACGTGCAAGAAGAATACTCAACAAAGACGCACAAGACTAACACTCGTGACAAAGACGCACAAAGACAAAGAAACTCAGCACAATTAGGGCACAGAAAATCAACCCAAACCTAGAAGAATTCAAAGAGGAAATCAAAGATTTAGGGATTAGGGCTTGATGCTAGGGTTTAGAGGAAGTGAGAGAGAGAGATGAGAGAGAAAATAAGTGAGAAAATAGGAGAAAAGTGAGAAAGAATCGAATAAAACCCGACGAAACAGATCATCGCCGCTCGAATGAATAACTCGCTTTCGGCCGAAACGATCGCCGACCGAGCAGTGCATACGCATCGCTCGAAAGCAGAATTTCTTCGACGGCTCTTACGGGCCAGTGGCGTGCTGACTTTTTCCTTTTGGCGCTTCAGTGGACAAGCTCGCCCGAGCGAAAATGTTGCTCGCCCGAGCAAGGGTTCTGTCGCCGCCTTCCTTGACGCAGAATTCACTCTTAGTTTACGCACAGTCGACTAGCTCGCCCGAGCAAAAATGTTGCTCGCCCGAACAGCTCTTCTGGACATATTGCATTTTCTTCCTCCTTTACTCATGAAAACTCCTCAGTAAGGCTGCTCGCCCGAGCTGACTTTCCTGCTCGCCCGAGCAAGGGTTCTGGCCAACAATGCAAGGAGTTAAAAATTTCTCAAGGAAATAAACCTTCTCACTTCTACTAAAAACATGTTCAAATTCTCAATCTCTCAAAAAACCTCCCGGGACATTTCAAAAGCCCGAAATACTCAAAAATCTAAAAATTAACCTAAATAAACAAAACAAAATCTTTTGGTTTTTCAAAAGTTTTCAAAGAAAGAGAAAAGAAAGCCGACATGCATGCCTCCCCACTCCCACACAAAAAGGCCATACTATGTCCTCATTGTGGCAAGAAATAAAGGAAGACAAACACCCTAAAAGAATAAAAATCTAAAAACTAACAAAAAGAATGAAAAAGAGTCTTCTCACCAACTAACTCCAAAGAAAAAGAAGGATAATACCTGATTAGATCTCAAATAATCATCACATGACTTGTAAATGGAGATTGAGTATGCAAGCCATGAAATGGTGAATATATGTGAGCAATGAATGATCCTTCCTTTTCGTTAGTGCATAGTTAAGAGAATTAAACAAAGAAACAAACAAGAAAATAAACTAATTTACAGTATATACAAGAATGTTACCTCAATGCTCTTCAATCAACAGATGGAACATGGAATGTTACACACTCCACATCCACTTTCTCTGGAAGCTCCAAAAAGGGTTTCAACATGTGACCGTTAACTTTCCATACAGATGCATTAGTGGGGTCCTTGATTTCAACTACTCCCGAGGGAAACACAGTGGTCACAATGAATGGACCGGTCCATCTAGACTTTAGTTTACCCGCAAACAAGTGCAAACGTGAGTCATAAAGGAGGACTTTCTGCCCCGGAACGAAGGTTTTTCTAAGGATCACTTTATCATATAAGACCTTCGATCGCTCCTTACTCAATCTTCCGTTTTCGTAAGCTTCTCTCCTTAACTCCTCTAGTTCACACAAGGTCAACTTTCTAATGTCCCCAGCTGCCGACAGGTCAAGGTTCAAGGCTTTCAAAGCCCACCACGCCCTATGCTCGAGCTCTACTGGCAAATGACAAGGTTTCTCAAAGATTGCTCTATACGGTGACATTCCTATGGGAGTCTTGTAAGTTGTTCTTTAGGCCCATAAAGCATCGGTCAATTTGGTGGACCAATCTTTCCTATTCTTTGACACTGTCTTTTCAAGAATTTGTTTAATCTGCCTATTGGAAACCTCAGCTTGGCCATTTGATTGAGGGTGATAGGCGGTAGTCATTCTATGCTCAACAGAGTATTCCTAAGCAAAGCCGTGAAAGAACGATTATTGAAGTGAGTCCCCTGGTCGCTAATGATGGCTTTAGGCACCCCAAACCTAGAGAAAATGTTTTCTCGAAGGAACCTAGTCACAACTTTAGCGTCATTTCTTTTTGACGGAATTGCTTCAACCCATTTTGACACATAGTCCACTGCTAGAAGAATATACTCATTCCCAAAAGAAGTAGAAAATGGTCCCATAAAATCAATGCCCCAAACATCGAATACATCCACAAAGATCTCGGGTTGCAAGGGCATCATGTTTCTTCTAGAGATTTTACTCAAACTCTGACACCTAAAACAGCTCTGGGCATAGTTATGGGCGTCTCTAAAGATGGTAGGCCAATAGAATCCACTTTGTAAAACCTTATATGCTGTCTTTTTCCCACTAAAATGCCCCCCACAAGGTTGGTCATGGCAAAACGAAAGGACATCCATGATAGACTCATCCGGAACACACCTTCTAAGAATTTGATCAGGACAATACTTAAACAGATAGGGGTCATCCCATACGAAATTTTTGACGATGTAAAGGAACCTATCTCTATCATGCCTATTCCAATCATTAGGCATTTCTCCCGTGACTTTAAAATTAACAATGTCAGCAAACTACGGTTCTACTCCTATGCTAAGAATGCGCTCATCAGGAAAACAAGCATCTATAGGAGATTCTATCGCATGTTCAGGTGTTATCCTAGAAAGGTGGTCCGCTACTGGATTGTCAGATCCTTTCCTATCACGGATTTCACAGTCAAATTCTTGGAGTAACAACACCCACCTAACCAACCTAGGCTTGGACTCTTTTTTCTCCATCAAATAGCGAATCGCCGAATGATCAGTAAACACAATCACCTTAGATCCTAACAAATAAGCCCGAAATTTCTCAAATGCATAAACCACAGCTAGACACTCTTTCTCAGTGATAGTGTAATTCAGTTGTGCTTCATTTAAAGTATGACTTGCATAGTGAATCACGACAGGTTTTTTGTCAATTCGTTGTCCTAAGACCACACCTATAGCAAAGTCGGAAGCATCACACATCAACTCAAACGGTTACCCCCATGTGGGAGGTTTGAGAATAGGAGGCGATATCAAGGCATCTTTAAGTGTGTTAAAGGCCTTCAAACACTCATCAGAAAAATCAAAAGTCACCTCCTTGGCCAATAAAGTAGAAAGGGGCTTGGCAATCTTACTAAAGTCACGAATGAATCGACGATAAAACCCAGCATGTCCTAAAAAGGACCTAACCTCCTTCACACAGATGGGGGGGGTCAAGTTCCTAACTAGATCAATTTTCGCTTTATCCACTTCGATTCCATCTTTTGAAATCACGTGGCCCAAAACTATGCCCTTTCGTACCATAAAGTGGCACTTCTCCCAGTTTAAAGTCAAGTGTTTTTCTTGGCACCGACTCAAGACTCTACTCAAATTGGACAAACAATCATCAAAGGTGGTGCCAAATACTGAGAAATCATCCATGAAAATTTCAACACAGTCATCAACAAGGTCCGAGAATATAGACACCATGCACCGCTGAAAAGTAGCGGGGGCGTTGCAAAGTCCGAAGGGCATCCTACGGAAAGCAAACGTACCAAATGGGCAAGTAAAAGTCGTTTTCTCCTGATCACACGGGGCTATAGAAATCTGAGTATACCTCGAATAGCCATCTAGAAAACAAAAGAAGTCATGCCCCGCCAGTTTTTCTAACATTTGATCCATGAAAGGTAATGGAAAATGGTCTTTTCTCGTAGCCTTATTGAGTTTTCTGTAATCTATGCACACTCTCCATCCCGATGGAATGCGGGTTGACACTAACTCGCCCCTCTCATTCTCCACCACTGTCAACCCGGCCTTTTTAGGGACTACATGTATAGGACTAACCCACTTACTGTCAGAAATCGGGTAAATGATGCCATTGTCTAACCATTTCAGAATCTCCTTCTTAACCACCTCCTTCATTTGGGGATTGAGTCTCCTTAAAGGGTCCCTCTAGGCCACACTATCATCTTCCAAAAATATCCTATGCTGCACAATAGATGGACTAATCCCCCTGATGTCTCCAAGCGTCCATCCCAAAACCCCTCTATTAATCCTAAGAACCTCGACTAGTTTGTTTTCTTGGTCCTCTCCTAGGTTCGAAGCTATAATAACTGGGTAAGTCTCACTAGGGCCAAGGAAAACATACTTTAACTCAGAAGGAAGAGGTTTAAGTTCAAGGGTTTTAGAAGATGGTGGCTCAGGTTCTATTATGTCAGGCACATGTTGAGAGGCAAACAAATATTCATAAAGCAATTCACCGTCAAACACATCAGAATCACATAGCGAGGTTACATAGTCTTGGTCGAATCCTAACTCAACAAGATCACTCACACAAGGGGCAACATCCAGATCAGAAGGGTTACTACTCTCAAGGTCACTAATCCAATTCACAGCATTACACTCTTGCTCATCATATCCTAATGGTGACTTTTGTAGGTCAAAAATATTCAATTCCATTGTCAAATTCCCAAAAGTCAGTTTCATTCTCCCATCTTTATAATTAATCCAAGCATTAGATGTGGCTAAAAAGGGTCTACCTAAAATGACTGGAATCTCATCACGAGGACTCTGAACCCTAGCTGTCTCTAACACAACAAAGTCTACAGGGAAGACAAAGGTTCCAACTTGGATCAACACATCCTCAACTACCCCCCTAGGCACTCTCGTAGACCGATCAACTAATTGGAGAACCATTCTTGTAGGTTTCAATTCCCCCAACCCCAAGGTCTCATAAACATGTAAAGGTAGCAAGTTGACACTTGCCCCTAAATCAAGGAGGGCTCTCTCAATCTGATTGTCTCCTATGGTAATGGAAATAGTTGGGCACCCTGGGTCCTTGTATTTCACTGGAACCTGACTAGACAAGATAGAGCTCACATTAGAGGCCAAAAAGGCCTTCTTAGGAACCTGAGTTGCTCTCTTCGTTGTACACAATTCTTTGAGGAACCTAGCGTAGGAAGGACATTGCTGAATAGCGTCCAACAAGGGAATGTTGACCTTGACTTGAGAAAAAGTCTCCCTAATCTTTTCAAGAAATTTCTGGTCCTTAGTTACCCTCAACCTTTGAGGAAAAGGTGGGGAAGGCTTATACGCCACAGATTGAACAGGACTGGAATTAGGAAGCACTCTAGGTAAGGTCTTAGGACTCGTGTTGTCACCTAAGTTGATCAACCTCTCTTTCTCATACAGCTCATCCTCAACTAGCTCATCACAAGGTCCTACACTCACATGTTGTTTCCTAGGCGAGTCTGAAGGTAATTCTCGGACCTGATTGTCTACTTCCTTTCCTGATCTAAGAGTAATCACCGCATTAAGCCCCCTAACATGGTTCGGGTCATAAGAAGACGAACTAGAAGCTTTCCCCTTAGGGTTCGCCTCCGGTTGTCCAGGAAAAGTTCCCCTATCCCCATTAGACATCATAAGTTGAGCTACACTCTCATTCAATTGTTTCACCATTTTCGCCATGTCACTCATCGTATCCTCAACCCTACTTAAACCAGACTCTAACTCTTTGTACTTCCTATCCCCCTTGTCCTCACTTTGGTATCCTGGTGGAGGTCGGGTATAGGCGATCTGGGGATGGATAGTCTGTCCTCGAGGTGCTTGATAAGCAGCCTGAGGTGGTGGTCTTGGTTGGGTTTGATGTTGTTGAGGAGGAGGTGGGTTTCCTTGGAAACTTCCTCCTTGGTGCATCGGTGGCCTCAAAACATTTTGATTATCCGGCCCATAAGACAAGAAAAGGTGTTTTGGCACCCCAGGAAATTGGTAGGGCCGGTACTGGTTAAACATAGCATTAACATTTTCCACGTTGGTCGACACATGTTGCAAATACAAAGGACAATTAGCATATACATGGTCAGGTCCTTGGCACCAAGCATAAATCAAAGAAGATTGAGGGTTCGGAGACATGGGTTGCTCTAAAGAATTCAATTGTACGCAAGGTTGGGTCTTAGTAGCTGCTAGTTGCTGTTGGGCTAGGGTTTTTATCATATTCTCTAAAGAAGCAAACCTAGCTTCGTACAAGTACTCTCACTCACCGCGTGAACCCCTCCCCGTGCATTGGACAACTGTGCTCCTATGGACTTATCCCTAGTGTTTCCCCATTGCATTACTCTTTCTGACATACTCTCCAAAAAATCCCAAGCTTCCTCCGCAGTTTTGTCCATAAATCCCCCTTGACACATAGACTCTAAGGTTACTCGGGTTTCCTGATCTACCCCCTCATACACTATTTTGCACAGTCTCACTAGGTCAAACCCATGGTAGGGAAATTGAGACAAAAGATTCTTGAACCTCTCAAAAGCTTTCCAGTAAGGCTCTCCCTTATCCTGTCTAAACTTCAAAATGGAATTTCTCATTTGAACTGCCATAGAATTTGGGAAATACCTCTTCATAAATACCTTCAAGAAACTATCCCATGAATTTATGGACCCCGGTTTGATACTATACATCCACCTCTTTGCCGAATCTCACAGAGCGAAGGGCAAATATTTCAACAGAACATAATCTAAAGGTACCCCAGGTGGTGTGACCATACTAAGGTACTCCTTATACTCTGCTGTCCAGATAAGCGCCAACCCCGTCCCAGTAAAAAGAGGTAGGTTTTGAGTATGATACTGTTTGGGATCAAAGGTAACTCCCTGAGGTAGGGTTGGTAACACAAAACACGATGGAGGCGGGTCATAAGATGGGTAGAGTTGGTCGCTCAAGGTAACCCTCGGTCCTTCCTCACCCATATTAGGCGGGTCGACTAAAGGTCTCTCTACCCTAACCAGTCTACTAGTTTCCAATTTTCGAACCCATCCTATCGAATGACGCAGTTTCTCCTTTTTAGTTGGTTTTTCTATTTTTTTTAATTTTTAGTGATTTTTAAACTTGATGCTAAACAAGCAAAGCAATTAAACTATTCACACTATTCACAAACAAACCAATTCTAAACTCCCAAATAACGACATCCCCGGCAACGGCGCCATTGTTCGGTTGTGTATTTTGTGGATCCTAAGTAAGGATGTCGAACTCGAGGATGGGTGTGAGGTTTGTCTAGGTTTTTTTTTGGCTTGTTAGAGGTTTTCAATTGCGGAAAACATTAAAGTATGAAAATTAAGCGATTAAACTATCCCTAATCATGATACTAAACATGACCATTAAAAAGAACACAATCAAACAAGTAATTACTACTATAAATGTAAGAAGTCTATGAGCTTATCAAACAAACATTTAATAAAATTCTAACTACCACTAAGATCAAAGCAAGCAAATAGCAATTAAATAGCAACAAATTAATCTAAACGAGATTAGAATGTAGTCCATACCCTTGATGACTAGTCAAAATCGATCTCCATTCTTCATTCTTCATCTTCAATTGCAACTTTCCCCGAACAAAATAGAAAGTTGTGAATTAAGTTACTAAGGACCCTCAAATCTTCACTCTAGTAAGATTTGTGGCCCTTAATCCCCCTTTTCACTAAAAGATTGATTGTTTGTGGCTAATCTACGAACCTTCAATTGCAAACTTCAATGAAATCTAAAGCATAAGGTAATGAAGATAAAGGAAGGCTGAAAATTACTTGAAGAAAAGTTGATTACATTCAAAATCTCAAGAACTTGGAGAACAAGACAAGAGAAAACCCTTAGAGAGAGAAAGTAAAAGCTTAATTAAGAAATCATTAAAACCACTAATTACAAACTACAACTTCAGCTAATTCTCTTTTTCAAAGGAGTCGCAGCTAAGACTCTTATAATGACCTAAGTTAGTTGCACAAAACGAAGCATTTCATTTCGGCTGTCTGTGAAACGATTTGGCTCGGGCGAGCGAGTGCTCGAGCGGCGAGCATTCAGTCGCGTGTTTCTCGTTCCTCGGCAGCTCAGAAGCTCAGCTCGGTCGAGTAGGGCCCTTGCTCGGGTGAGCTGGCCCTCTGTTCCTTCACTGCCTTAGCCAAATTTTTCGACCTTTTCCTAGTTGTTGTGCAGAAACATGGCTCGACCGAGCCAATATGTTGCTCGGGGGAGCCAGCATTCTGTCTCTCCTCTTCTTGGCTCAAATTCAATCGGCCATTTTTGCTGCTTTTCCAGGAGCGTTGCTCGGGCGAGCCAACATCTTTGCTCGGTCGAGCATATCGCGCTTCACTCCTGATTTGGCGAGTTTTTGCTCCGTTTTGGCGCCTTTTTAGGTCACTTTCTTATTTTCCTACAAAACTACAAAAATCTCATAACTCGAATAAAATACGGGGTTAAAACATATAAAAACTCCTTAATAAAGAGAAGAATTCGGCTCGAAACGAGACCGAACATGCTCGCTTACTCCACTAAGTTCATCGAACTATCTCGGTTTGCACCTGCCCTTGTGTCTAGTGAACAATTGAGGATGGATCGCTTCTGGGATGGATTGAACTGCAAGATTCAGGATCGTATATCATCACGTGACTTCACTTCCTACCAGAACATGCTTAATATTGCTCTCACTGTGGAAAGAGTAATGCACGATATGGAACGACAACTTGGCATACAGGGGCATAAGAGGAAAGAGCCGCCCCGTTTCAACCCACCTCAACCCTACCAAGAGAAGAGGTTCCGCCCCAACAACTGGCAGGGAAACCAGTCTTCGGGGTGTAGGCCACCGTATGTTCCGATATACAAGGTTTGTGGTCGACCGGGCCATTACCCTCGGGATTGTAAAGCAAAAATCGTGCGAGGAGGATGCTTTAACTGCGGAAGCTTCCAATATCATGTACGTCAGTGCCCTCAACAGCCGTCAGGGGGCCATACTGGTGGAAATAATGGGAACAACGAAAACTGGAGGGCCCCGCAGTCAACATATCAAAATCGGGGAGGCTACAATGGAAACCAAAGGCCACAACAGCAAAACCGGGGTGGTCCCGGAGGAAATTAGAACAACCAAGGGAGGTCAGCAAACCCGCCTCGTCAACATCAACAACCGCCGTGTAGCGCAGGAGGACGGCTGTATGTAATGAGGAAGGGCGAGGCTGAGAATGAAGCAGACGTCGTGACGGGTACCTTCTCTCTCCACCTCTACAATGTCTCTATTTTATTTGATTATGGCGCTAGTCATTCTTTTGTTAGACGAGCTATAGTAGAGAAGGCTAAGATGAAACCCTCGGAGGATAGTAAGCCTATGTCGGTAGCCCTACCCACCGGGGATACCATTAGATATGGAGAGTTATATGGGGGGATGTCCTATAGTGATAGCAGGTCAGGAATTTGAGGCAGACCTCTATATGTTTGACCTAATAGAGTTTGATGTTATTTTGGGGATGGACTGGTTAGCAAAATATAAAGCTCAAATAGATTGCTACAAGCAAAAGGTGACTTTAGTAGGACCGAATGGAAAGAAAGTAGTGCATTGAAGTGATAGGCATCTTCAAGGTGTAAGGATCATCTTTGCTCTCAAGGCTCAGAAGTTGTTGGGCCAAGGTTGTGAAGGGTTTTTATGCAATGTAATTGACACCAAGGCGGAGGAGCCTACGATTGAGAACATCCCGATAGTTCAGGATTTTCCTGATGTCTTCCCGGAGGAGATTCCGGGAATGCCCCCACTCAGGGAGGTGGATTTTTGTATCGATTTGGAGCCCGGGGCAGCACCTGTTTCGAAAGCCCCATATCGAATGGCGCCCGCAGAGCTTAAGGAGTTAAAGACCCAGCTGGATGAGCTGTTAGAAAAGGGGTACATACGACCCAGCACGTCACCATGGGGAGCACCCGTACTGTTCGTGAAGAAGAAGGATGGTAGCATGAGGTTATGCATCGATTACCGGGAGTTGAACAACATTACCATCAAAAATCGGTACCCTCTACCTCGCATTAATGATCTCTTTGACCAGTTGCGGGGTGCAACAATGTTTTCGAAGATAGACCTAAGATCAGGTTATCACCAGCTAAGAATCCGAGAGGAGGACATCTCTAAAACTGCTTTCCGAACTCGGTATGGTCATTATGAGTTCGTAGTAATGTCGTTTGGGCGCACGAATGCTCCAATCGCTTTCATGGACTTAATGAACAGAGTGTTCAAGCCGTTTCTAGACAAGTTTGTGGTGGTGTTCATCGATGATATATTGGTGTACTCAGGAACACGGGAGGAGCATGTGAACCATCTGAAATAAGTGCTGACGACCTTACGGAGCAACAAGCTTTATGCGAAGTTTAAGAAATGTGAATTTTGGTTGGAGCGAGTAGCGTTCTTAGGACACGTGGTGTCTAAGGAAGGAGTAGCAATGGACCCTCAAAAGGTGGAGGCTATCACCAAGTGGCCAACGCCGAAGAATGCCACTGAGGTTAGGAGTTTTCTGGGTTTGGCAGGCTATTATCGGAAATTTGTTTAGGATTTCTCGAAAATCGCCACCCCATTAACCAATTTGACTCGGAAGTCAATAAAGTTCACGTGGTCAGTAAAAATGTGAGTAAGCATTCCAGGAGTTGAAGAAGAGGCTTACCTCGACCCCTATTCTCACTGTACCTCAAGGGAATGAAGGATTTATCATCTACAGTGACGCATCACATGGTGGATTGGGTTGTGTGCTCATGCAGAATGGGAAAGTGATTGCGTATGCATCCAGACAACTGAAGACACATGAGAAGAACTACCCCACTAATGACCTGGAGTTGGGAGCAGTGGTTTTTGCACTTAAGATTTGGAGACACTACCTTTATGGGGTACACTGCGAGATATTCACTGACCATCAAAGCTTGAAGTATCTATTCACACAGAAGGAGCTAAACCTTAGGCAGACTTTGATGGTTGGAATTTCTGAAGGACTATGATGTAAACTTTCAATATCATCCCGGGAAAGCAAATGTAGTGGCTGATGCCCTGAGTAGGAGACCCTATCCTACTGTAAACCACTTGATGATGATGCCGCACGAGCTGTGCGTGGAGTTTAGGAGGTTGGAGATTAACGTGGTGACACCATGAAAGGAAAGTTGTATTGAATGCCATGGAGTTGCAACATACTCTCATGGAAGAGATCAAGAGGACTCAAGAGCTGGATTTGCAGCTTGTCAAGATACGGGAGGAGGTTTTGCAAGGGAAGGCCCCTGGTATCGTGATTCACGAGGATGGTACATTACAGTTTCATAACCGCATCTGTGTACCTAATACGGAGGAGCTGAAGAGGAAGATTTTAGAAGAAGGGCACAATGCACCATATTCTGGGCACCCAGGGGGAAATAAGCTTTACAAGGATCTGAAGCAGATGTTCTGCTGGAGTAATATGAAACAAGAAGTGGCAGACTTTGTGGCGAAATGCCTCACTTGCAAATGGGTCAAGGCAGAACATTAACGATCTACCGGACTTCTGCAGCCACTAGACATTCCTGAATGGAAGTGGGACTCGATAGTCGATATCAATGGACTTCGTAGTGGGTCTGCCAAGGACCAGGCGGAAACACAATGCGATATGGGTGATTGTGGATCGATTAACCAAGTCGGCTCATTTTCTAGCCATTGCCAACAACTGATCCCTGGACCAGCTAGCTCAAGCCTATGTAAGAGAGATCGTAAGACTACATGGAGTCCCCAGTTCTATAGTCTCGGACAGAGACACCATATTCCAGTCTGGTTTTTGGAAGAAGTTACAGGAGGCGTTTGGTACCAAACTCAAGTTTAGCACCGCTTTCCACCCAGCTACTGATGGGCAGACCGAGAGGACAATCCAAACCCTCGAAGATATGCTGCGAGAATGCGCATTAGATTTCAAGGACTCGTGGGATGACGAGTTGAGTCTCATTGAGTTCTCCTACAACAACTGTCATCATGCTAGTATTGGGATGTCACCCTTCGAAGTTTTATATGGGAGGAGATGTAGGACTCCCCTCTGTTGGCAAGACATCAATGAAGCTCTAACGATCGAACCGGACCTAATACAGGCCACTACTCAAAAGGTTCACTCCATTCAAGATAAGATGAAGGCAGCACAAAGTCGACAAAAGAGTTATGCTGACAGGAGGAGAAGACCTTTGGAGTTCGAAGTAGGAGAATATGTGTTTTTACGGGTTTCACCCACGAAAGGAGTTATGAGATTCGGTCAGTCGGGGAAGTTGACACCGAGATTTATCGGCCCATATCCAATCTTAGAACGCATCGGAGAAGTTGTCTACAAGTTGCAACTGCCAGGAGAACTTCCAAGAGTGCACAATGTCTTCCATGTGTCACAACTCAGGAAATATGTTCCAGACCCAACTCATGTGATTGATCCTGAGCCGCTTCAGCTACAAGAAGATTTAAGCTATGAAGAGCAACCGCTGGAAATATTGGATCGTAGAGAAAAACAACTTCGAAGGAAAGTAGTTCCCTTGGTGAAAGTACGATGGGAAAATCATGCCACAACGGAAGCAACCTGGGAAACAGAAGAAGAGATGAGAACGAAATACCCTCACCTGTTTCACTCTTAAAGGTACGTCAAGTTTCGAGGACGAAACTTCTTTTAAGGAGGTAATGATGTAAAATCTCGAGTTTTAGGAAGAACGGAACCGTTAGGTTTGTTACTGAACCGTTAGGCCTAAGTTTAAGTTTGAGGACGAAACTTCTTTTAAGGAGGCAATGATGTAAAACCCCGAAAAATCCAAAGATGTTGACCGTGACGTCGTTAGTAAATTAGGTTCGACTTCGTTATTTATTATTATTCGTTTGTGTTTATTTTTGCTAACACTTGAGCTCGTAGGATCGTTAAGGGACTAACAAGGGTATATCGGTAATTTCGTGGGTTTAGTATTATTAGTATTACTCTAATTATTATTATTATTATTAGTATTATTATTAATATTATTATGTTTATTAAAATTTGTTAATTATATGAATATTATGTGTTTAGTGTTAATATTATTATTATTAGTATTGTTTTATTATTATTACTATTATGGTTATTATTATTTTCCAAAAGAAAATCTGATTTTTTTTCTTATTGGGTTGGATTAGGAGTAGGATTAGTATTTAGTTGGGCTTTTTAATTGTTAATATAAAAACCCCTCTCTCTCTCTCTCAAAACCCTAATATCAACCCTAACCCTAGCCTCTCACCTCTCCTCTCCCCCTCTCTCTCTCTAACCGACGCCCCCACCACCGCAGCCCAGCTGCAGCCGCCGGCCGCCGCCTGCACCACCGGTAACCAACAGCAACATCTTCTCTCTATCTCTCTTTCGTTGTCTCTCTCCCTTCTTCCCTATCTTTCTCTTCTTGTTTTTCGCTAACTCTTCTCTCCACTAACACCGACGCCGCCAATCGACCACCGCGCACTTCCTGTCGCCGTCGCAACTGCCGCCCGAGTCGCATCCGTCGCCGGATCCTCATCGCACGCCACAGTCGAAGGAAACTCCAATCACAGTCGTTGGTTGCTGCTGCTTGAACCCAGACGCGCCACCAACCCCCTGTTTCGACGGCCACCGTTTGACCATCCACCACCGTTGTACCACCGCTTGGTCGCCGGAAAAACCGTCCAGACCTCGCCCTAGCAAAACCTACGCCCGAACTAATTCGTGTCTTTAATGAGCTCAAGTGTGTTCGTTTTTGCTGTGAAGTGAAGTTAACCAGATAATGTCTATGCCCTAATCCCCACTAGGTTGCACTTTACATGTGTTTTGTTGATTTCTAATCTGCTTTTGTAATTTGCATCCCGAAGGGAACCTTATGTGGAAATTTAGACCATCTGTTTTGATTATTTGTCGCGTTTTGTTTTATGAGTTGAGAAATTGGATGGTCTTTTATTAGTGGTTTTATTACTGATTTTGGTAACCTGGGTTGGGTTTGACTTGAGGGTTGTGAGATGAGCTTTGCATAAGATACTAATAATTCAAATGAAACAATAAACGAGTTTATTGTGTTGATGCTTTTGGTAGGTGGTTACTTTGATGCCTTTGATAGGCGGTTACTTTGATGCCTTTGGTAGGCGATTGTTAATGCCTTTGGTAGGCGATTATTTTGATGCCTTTGGTAGGCGATTATTGATGCCTTTGGTAGGTGATTATTATATTTATGCCTTTGGTAGGCGATTATCTTTGATGCCTTTGGTAGGCGAATGTTTTGATGCCTTTGGTAGGCGAGGTTACTTTATGGGATTTGATATCCCGCCCGCATAATAAAATGAATGGGTTGGGTTGAGGAAAACAGTTGTAAGGGTTAAAAGGTTTATGAAAAGGTTTTACTTGTTCCCTCTCCCTCAAATGAATTGAAATGAACTTGAATTGTTTTTAACGGTTAGGGGTAGACATTATTGAGATTTCCCCCTCATTTTTTGAAATATTTTGTTTTCAGGTGAAGATCTATATGCTGGAGACGGGAATTAGAAGTGAGGACGACATGCTTAGAAGTCGTTAAATATGTTGCTTTTCTTTTATGAGAAACTTGAAGTTAGTTTTGAGGTTTACTTCTAAGTATGAGTTTGTTAGTTTGGTTTACCGTTATCAGACAGTTGTAGTTTCCTTCTCGCCTTGTATCCTTTCGGAGATACGGTTGTGACGCCCAATAAGAGTTTGAGTCTTCCACTAAATTTTTGTCTGTTAACGTTAGTTTGACTTTGACCTTTCTATAATTGAATTTCCGGAGCGTTGCAAGGTGTGAACCATGCATGTTGTAAATGCCCATTCACACTTGGACGACTAGTAGTGTGAATGTGTTTATCTTTGCATATTTATTTTAGCTTAAAAACTTGGATGAATTAGTGCTTGTACGAAGATTTGATCTTGGGACCTCCCATAGCACCCCTAGTCTCTTATGAATTGCATGCCAATCGGTTTAAACCCTCTCATTTCCCATACCACATCCTCCCACGACCTCTCTCATTTTTCGACCTCCTGAAAGCCCCAACAGTCTCTCTGGCATGGGCAATAGAGGAAGGAAAGGAAACTACTTTAGGGTTTGGCTAAGTAATTAAAATTAAATTAAAAGTAAATTATAAAAAGCTTATAATATAAGCCTCAAAGTTTGATAAATCGCAAATTCTAGCATAAGACTGTCTCACGTAAACTTATCGTGAGATGGACTCCTTACAAGGTGACTTTTGTAATATTGTACTATGACTAATAAGTGATATTAGAATGACTTTGTAATATGAATATGATTAATAATTTATTATGAGGTGACTTTTATCTAAGTCGGAGCAAATAAATTATAAATCATCCATCTATTGATAAATAGTCACCATAAAATTATACGTCTTACGATAAATTTATGATAAGACAATCTTACACAAGAATTACTGTAAATAAAATTACAAAAAGGACAAGTAAAACAGTGTTTCAATGCAATATAAACAGTAAATTGTCATTCGAGCTTTTTAATGTTAAAAGTTATCTATCAAATAAGAAAAATATCACATAAAAACTTATTTTTCTGAAAACTCATTTTACAAGAAATCATTTTACTAAAAAGTGATTTGATTTGCATCAAACGCATTCTTAGTACCCGAATATGGACCAACACTTTCCTTAAAATAATAATCCATGTGATTTTAAATTTGTGGATGATTATTTGACAGGTATCCTTTAACAATATTAAAAAAAACCATGATTTTAAATTTGACTCAAGGTGCATTTGGTTGGTCAATAATTTTAGAGAAATGGTCAATTTTTTTGGATTGACATATTTTTGTCATGTTTGGATGTAGGTTGACACTTTGAGAAAAAATTCACAGTAACCCACCGTTTTCTCCATTTTCCTATAGAAAATTTCCTTTGGGGGCTCAAAAAATTTTTACATGAGAAAAATTTTCTATGAGAAAGATTTTCTTAAAAAAAATTTTCTTTAAATTTCTACCAAACGCTCCCTCGCTCCCTCAGTTCCATAGAAATAATATGGACCGACACTTTCTATAAAATAATAATCCACGTGATTTTAATTTTGTGGACTCTCAGTTCCCGTACAAATAAATAATCATAGAGTACAATTATTGCGGAGTCAGTGAACATCCTTCGTCACCAATAGCGGAATCAAAGAATCAAAATAAACCACACCAGTCCAATAAATTTGTATGCTAAGCCCAGAGAAATGAAATAAAAATACTTTTTTCTGTTTTTTTATTTATCATTTATATGTTTATCTTCAAATTAATCAATAATTTTTTATATAAAGTTTTAATAAAAAATATATTATTGTATTTTTTGATCGTCCTTTAAATTATTAATGTGATGATATCAATCTTGCATGATAAACCATTATATAATTAAAATATTAACAATCAAAAATTTAATTATGAAAACCTAGGCAATAAATAAAAAGCTGAGGGAGTAAAATTAAAGTTCCGTTCTTTTATGCGGTAACTTATGGTGCGATAATGTACGTAGACCTTACCTTCCATTTCTGCAAGTGGTTGTTTCCAGGACTCAAACCCGTGACTTCACGATCACAAGGCAACAACTCAACCGTTGCACCAAGGCTCCCCTTCGTTCAAACCTTATATAGATATAAGTAATTTCCAGAAGCATCATAAAAAAATAGTTGCAAAGGAGTTTGTGTTAGTGTGCAAACGAGTCTATGCTAGCACGGAAAAGTGTTTATGTTTGTATGCAAATGTGTTTGTGCTAGTATGAAAAGAAGTTTATGTTAATTTGCAAATGAGTCTGTACTAGTGTGCAAAGGAGAATGTAAAAGAGTTTGTATTACTGTCTAGAAGAGTCTATGTGCTAATGTGCAAAGAAGTATGTGTTACTGTGCAAAGGAGTATGTAAAAGAGTCTTTGCTACTGTGCAAATAAATTTATGTTAGTGTACAAATGTATATGTGTTAGTATGGAAATGAGTTTATGTTAGTTTGTGAAGGAGTCTATACTAGATTGTAAAGGAGTATATAAAAGAGTTTGTATCGGTGTGTTGATGAATCTATTAGCTAGTGTGCTAGTTTAAGTTAGTATGCAGATGAGTCTATATTAGTGGGTAAAGAATTTATATTAGTATGCAAATAAGCACTGTTAATGAGTAAAGTAATCAAAGCTGGTGTGCAAATTAAAGGAGTCTATGTTGGTGTGTAAAATTAAGAAGTCTATATTACTGTGTAAAGGAATATGTGCTAGTATGCAAGGTGTGAATATTAATGTGTAAATGACTGTATCTATAAGTGTGCAAAGGAGTGTATCTATGTTATTGTGCGATTCACTATATAATAGTGTGCAAAATAGTCAGTGTCAGTGTTGCATAATAGTGTGTAATATTATAGTCATTAGAGTGCACATATACTATATTTAATGTGTAATAGTATAATGCCTAAAATATTCAACAAAATATTAGTGTGCAAATGAGTCAATAGTAATGTGTAGAGGAGTGTATGCTGACGTGAATTGTGCCATGCGCCCATTAAAATTATATCATACACTAAAATATTAAAAAATAATAAAATATTAAAATAATGAGAAAAGGAAATGGAGAAAAAGGGACTTAAATAGGGGAAAACCAAAAAAAATAATATAAAGTGTACAATATAAATAAATCGATTAATATTTTATTTTGAAACTAGAAAAAACATATATAAATATGCTCCATAATAAAAAGCAATAAATTAGATAAGAAATAAAACTTGTTATTGACAAGATTTGAATACAAAATCTCTTGCCATTTACGGTGATCACTAACAACCAAGCTAACACACAAACTTAATTATTAGAATGCGTGAGATGATAACTAACCCACCAACTCTGGGTTGGAAATTTAATACGCCTGGGGCTCGATGTCACCACACACGTTAGGCCATAGCGTGAGGATGAATGAGAATTGTGCTCCTGTGAAAGTATAACTTAAGAACTGAACTTAATGCTATCATTCTAAAGAATATGTCTAAATTTTTTCAATTTGATTGCAAAATAAAAATATGAAAATTGCACATACAATAACTTCTTTTCTGGACCATTTGGTTACACAGGAACAAAGTAGCTTTGGAGAGCCAAGAGAATAACCACGATGAGGTCCTTAGAGCAATCAGATGGAGAGTGGTGCACAAATGACAAAATAAAACTACCTGGTCGTCTGGACATGCTAGCAGCTAATTTCCACCAGATCCCTAATATTTTAACATTATATCTTTGCATTGGAAGGAAAGGACTAGTAAGGAGGAAGAAATGGTCAGAGACTATGCACAGACAAGGAATTAAGATATGGGTCTCTTTTTTAGTACTTTTGCTTGATTGTACTTGCACATACAATAACTTCTATCTAGCCCTCGTGACTTAAGCATTTGCTCTGTTGCCTAGGGGTAGCTATGTAATGATTTGTGTTTGGACTTGCAGATGCAATCATGTGCTTTTTTTACTGCTCTTAGAGCATGGATAACAGATGCAATCATGTGCTTTTCTTACTGCTCTTAGAGCATGGATAACGAGGAAATTTTTCATAGAACTTTTATATCTTCTCCCTCCTTTTACCTCTATTTCTCTCATACATTTTCACAAGAGATGAAATGTTGCATCTCCTATGAAAGTGGATGGTAAATAGGAGAGAAATTAAGTAAGGAGGAAAGAGAAGATACAAAAGTTTCATGAAAAAATTCTCCATTACCCATGCTCTAAGGCACTGCATTTTGGATGAATAAACTTGGGCTATTGCTCGTGAACTGTAAAAAAAATGAAAGTTTTATGGGTTTAGGGATGATAGTGGGGCGAGTAATTCCCATCCCCGCTAGGGATCCATCCCCCTCTGGGGAAAAATCGCCGCCTCGATGAAGATGAGGTGGGGATGAGACAAGTTTTTAAATCCCCGCGTTGGGATGGGAGAAAGGGGGCAAAAATTTTCCCCATCCCCGTCACCGCTTGCTAAAATTGTCGTCTACATCCCCACATCTTCATCCACAATTTCTATTAAAATATATAAATATCATTCATATATTAAAATTACATATAGAATATTATTGGCAAAAATTTGTAATCAACGTGTTAACTTAGGGGTTCTTATTATTGCATTTTTATTATATTATTAAAATTTTTTCTTTATTGTGTTCGATAATGTTTGTTGGACTTTGGATGAAATTGTATTGTTGAATTCCATTTGATGAGGGAATGTATCTTTGTATAAAGTGGTAATGTTCAACTTCATTTAGGCTCCATTCATTTACGGTTGGTACGGAATGGTAATGGTGCGGTGCAATGGAATTTGAAAAAGTGTGGTGAAATGTGGTGAGTTGTGGTATGTGGGGTAGATGAGGAGTAGGGATGACAATGGGGTGGGGAATCCCCGAACCCGTCGGGGCCCCGCCCCACTCTAGGGAAAAATCCCTGCCCTCATTGGGGATAGGGACGCGGACGATTTTCCAAAATCTGCTTGGGGACGGGGCGAGGATGGGGACAAAATTTTCCCCATCCCCGTCCCCATTTTCCCCGTTAGGGTGAATTCCCCGTCCCCATCCCCAAATCCCCATCCCCGAAAATGTTAAAACTACCAAATAACCTTTATTCTAATTCAATATATATATCAATGCGAAGGATAAAATAGTAAATTTTGAATTTATTCTCAAAAACCCCAATCTAAATTGGCAGCCGCTCCTTTCCTCCTTGTCCAATTCCATTAATCCATTCGCTGGATTGAATCACTCACAGTCTCACTCCCTCCTCCCTTAAAACCCTTCACCTCACCCTTCTCTGAAATCTGAAACCCTAATCTAAATCTCTGCACTCTGCTCCGCTCCCTCCCAAGTCCTAAACTCTTCGGCCTTCGCTCAAGTCTCTGCTCCTCTCAGTGCGTGGCTGCGTGCGTTCGCTGAATCTCTGCAGTCTGCTCGCTCGCTGAATCTCTGCGTGCGTTCGTTCTCTCAAGTCTCAGACTCTCAATGCGTAAAAGAAGACGTCAGTTGCTTTTGTTTTTTTCTATTACACTCTCAAATCTCTGCTCGATCGTTCATTCTCAGATCGTTTCTTTTGCATAAAAGATGAGGCTTAGCTTCGCCTTCAGGACTATTGTTTGGCGCTTCAACTCTAGTTCTGAATTCTAATGTTCAGATTTGTGGCTTTGTCAGTTTGCAATGGACTGGCTATTAGTGTGAGATCTTAGAAGTTGGGTCTCAGAATGTATTTAGTGATGCTGTTATTAATTAAGTTTTAGGATATAAAATGTTACAATTTCTAGAATGCAAGGGTGATGTGGAAGTCTGGTACCCAGATCCACAGTTGGGATCAATTTGATTCTAGAATTTGTAATATTGTGAGTTGAGATGCATCCCTTACTCCCAACGGGCTGCTTTGATTTTCTTAGGTTTATGTTAGTCGATAATAGTTTGAATGGCATCAATTTGACACAGTTTAACATCAGTAAAATCATAACATGAGTGTTAGATCCTTTTCATCATATTTTGTGCTCTACATTAAATTCTGTCGATTTTATGGTGTTAGTTCATATATATTGTGCTTTCTAATCCATTAATCTGAAACATATATGTTGTATTATTGCTTGAGCAAGTTAAATACGTTTTATTTTGAATAGGTTAAAAATCGGGTCTAATTAAAAATCTAATCCGATTAAAATTTAGTTAGATTTTGGATAGTTTTAAAAAAATCCCCACCGGATCCCCGTTGGGGATGGGGATGGGGCAAGAATCATTCCCCGAAGCGGGGATGGGGATGAGTTTTGGGAGCGCGGATGGGAACGGGGGTATACTCTCAATCCGCCCCGTTGACATCTCTAATGAGAAGAGATAATGTGAAAAGTAGAAAAGAAAAGTGAGGAAAGAAATATATTGATAATGATTGTAGTGTGGTGTGATTAAGTGTGATAGAAATTAAAAAGTACGATGCGGTACCATATAAAAGAACAATGTCTCATTGAGGTTGTTTGTCTTTTTTTAAAAAAAATTGTATGACAATATTGAAATATTAATTCATATACCCAATGGAGCTCCACTAGAGTTGGATATCACTCGAGGATACGGATGAGAATAAATTTTTCCCCCACAATGTGTAATGGGGCAGGAATGAGGGGCAGGGATGAGAAATATACTCCCCGTCTCCAATCCGTCCCGTTGTCATCTCTATGTGAGTCTCAATAGTTTTCATGTTTGATGAAAAGAAGTTTCCCAAGTTGGGAAGGTTTATTGGGGTTTGGCCACCCTGAATTTTCGGGTACCCGGAAAAGTTATCCAACTAATTCGGGTACCCGCCCCGTGAACAACCCTAACAATTACTTTTGAATAAATTTTGTTGTGTACTTCCTATGAATTCAAATATAAATCAAATATAGTACCCTTTCACGTAAAAAGTTATGAAGGGAAAAGTTTTCCAGCGAAAGAACAAAGTTGCCCTTGATTCTTGGAGTGAGTGTCCCACAGAAATAGTAATAGTAGAGAAGAATTATGGAGTCATATCATTTCATGCAAAATCAGTCAAATCAAACTAATTACCTCACCCCAACGAATCAGTCTACAAATGAAATTAAAATTAATTAAGGGTGTGTCTGGTAGGGGGTTTTCCCGATTATTTAGTGTTTGATAAAAAAAAAGTTTAAAAAATTTATATATTATAATAGAAATAATTGTGGGTCCCACGAAATAGATTCACGAGAGTAGTTTTAGGGGAATTGGTCAATCACAATGTAGAAAATTATTTTTATTTTCTATTTTCATTTTTTATTTTCAGTCCGGATTTTATTTTAAAATTAAAAAAATCAGAAAGTATCACTAATCCTTGATTGCTTTGGACTCTGAATTAAATTATTTTGGTGTATATAATTGTAATTATTTTGGTGTTGCCTATAATAATAATAATAATAATAATAATAATAATAATAATAATCTATTATAATATTAATAGTAAAGTTTTTGAGTTCCGCTAAATGGAGAAATGAGATTAATTGTTGGGATTTCGATCAATCAGAAAATAGATAAATACTGAATTAAATTATTTTGGTCCAAATATCAGTAATTATTTTGGCTAAATAATAATAATAATAATAATAATCGATATAATAATAATCTATACAATATTAATAGTAAAGTTTGTGGGTTCCACTTAATGGGAAATGATATTAATTATAGGGATTATGACTAATCAAAAAGTAGATAAATGTTGAATTGAATTATTTGTCCCTACTATCAGTAATTATAATTATTTTGGAATAATCTTTCTAAATTATATTTATAATTTCTGTTAAATTTTTTATTTTTTAAAATAACTATTTTAATATTCTCCGTGCATTGCACGGGTTGAGGTCTAATAATAATAATAATAATAATATTAATAATAATCTATGTATTATAATAGAAATCATTGTGGGTCCCATGAAATAGAGCCACACGAGTGACTATACGGGAATCGGCCAATCACAACGTAGAAAATTATTATTTTTTTCTATTTTCTATTTTTTTTATTTTCAATCCAGATTTTCTTTTAAAATTAAAAAAACCAGAAAGTATCATTAATCCTTAACTGCTTTGTACTCTGAATTAAATTATTTTGGTGCAAATAACAGTAATTATTTTGTGTTGCCTATAATAATAACAACAACAACAACAACAATAATAATAATAATAATAATAATAATAATAATAATAATAATAATAATAATAATAATAATCTATATATTATAATAGAAATAATTGTGAGTCCCACGAAATAAAGTCACGGGAGTGACTGTAGGAGAATTGGACAAACACAACATAGAAAATTATTATTTTTTTCTATTTTCTATTTTTTTATTTTCAATCCAGATTTTATTTTAAAATTTAAAAAATCAGAAAGTATTACTAATCCTTAACTGCTTTGGACTCTTAATTAAATTATTTTGATGCAAATAGCAGTAATTATTTTGGTGTTGCCTATAATAATAATCTTTATATTATAATAAAAATCATTGTGAGTCCCACAAAATAGAGCTTCGAGTGTGGCTGTAGGGGAATTGGCCAATCACAACGTAGAAAATTATTATTTTTTTCTATTTTCTATTTTTTTATTTTCAATCCGGATTTTATTTTAAAATTAAAAAAACCAGAAAGTATTACTAATCCTTAACTGCTTCGGACTCTGAATTAAATTATTTTGGTGCAAATAACAGTAATTATTTTGGTGTTGCCTATAATAAATAATAATAATAATAATAATAATAATAATAATAATAATAATAATAATAATAATAATAATCTATATATTATAATAGAAATCATTGTGGGTCCCACGAAATAAAGTCGCGAGAGTGACTGTAGGGGAATGGTCCAATCACAACGTAGAAAATTATTATTTTTTCTATTTTCAATTTATTTTTTATTTTCAATCCGGATTTTATTTTAAAATTAAAAAAATCAGAAAGTATCACTAATCTTTAACTGTTTTGGACTCTGAATTAAATTATTTTAATGCAAATAACAGTAATTATTTTGTTGTTTCCTATAATAATCATAATAATAATAATAATAATAATAATAATAATAATAAGGGAAATTCCAAATGGTAGGCTTGAACTATTGTCTATTCCAAATGGTAGACACCTTTTTTTTTACATTCCAAACGGTAGGCTTACTTACAAAACAATTCCATCCTGTGAGCCTAATGTAAGACGCCGTTAGAGTCAAGAAAAAAAAAAAGAAAACGAAAATAAAAACTTTGAATCAGGGAGTTGCCCAGCGTAACGTTCGACATTGTTGAACGACGCACATAATCTCCCTCCTCCTCCCAACGCCCAGCCATCATCCTCCCTTCAACGTCTGGCCCACTCGGCGGCGTCGCTCCCACTCGTCGATCGTCGTGGATGCTCGCCGGTGGTCGATCGTGGCTCCAGTTACATTGCTCAGGCGTCGATCTACAGGTATGTTTAGTTGATGCTTTTAGGGTTTGAATTTTTAGGGTTTTTTTAGTTGAAAATTGATACTAAATTGGTACGAAAATTGGCCTGAAACTTGTGGGGTTTGGGTTTGTTCAGAAATCGAAAATTTTGAGGGCATTAGGGTTAGGTGTTGAATCGAAAATTGGCCTGAAACTTGTGGGGTTTGGCCTGAAATTAGGGTTTTTTGAATTGACTAAATTTCTGAATGGTTTTTGATTAGGGTTAGGTGTTGAATTGTTGTCTCTGACTAGTTTATTGCAAGCTGCATACAATTATTAGTATTGGGTTTGAATTTTTAAGGTTTAATGGTATGTAATTTAGGGTTCAGACTCAGACCTTGCAGTTGTCAATGTGGTGGTGCTGTTGAATTTGCTATATCATATGATGAATTTGCTATATCATATATCATGTGACTTGATTTGGTTTGATGTAAGAGTGACTCGTGAAGAACAGAATAGAATAAGGAAGCCATGGTTTGTGTGTTCGCGTTTGTGTTTATGTTTGCTCCTTTGTGTACAATTGATTGCCTGACTGAAGTGAAAGAAAAACATACATTTAAGAGTTATGTTCACCTCTTCTTTTTAATTTCCTTGTTCTTTTTCAAACATGTAACTGGCATATGTGTGTTGAGATTCCTACTATTGTGAAGTGATTCTGAACAAAATAATCAGCTTTACAATCAAAAAGTTGTGTTCAAATTTGTAATTGTTAAAGCGCAAGTTAGGAGCTGTATGCAGACACAGATCTGAATTGTATGAGAAATTTGACAAACTAATTATCAGCAGACTGTGTAATCTCGACGACATATCTGAATTGTATTCTAAGATGAGCAATCTGACAACTTATATCTGAATTGAAATCTTAGGTGCAATGACTTCTAGGTATTCGAATTCCGGTGGGGGTGCAAAGTTGTGGTTGAGACCTCAACATTGCATCAAATGTGGAAAGAAGGTTGAATTAAAGATATCTGAATCAGCGGCAAACCCGAACGGAGTATATTTTCGATGTTCTCCATGTGACTTCTTCAAATGGGCTGGTTAGGAACACATAATTTCTAATGGAAAAGATGATTGGTATGGTGAGGCTTCAAGTGTTCAAGGCCCCACCAATGGGGACATTGGTATTTTGAAGAAGATGATTGCAAGGCAGACCAAGTATGTGAAATCAATAGTGAAAGTGGCAATTGTGATGTACTTTGTGTTGGTGCTTGTGATTGTAGGGATGAGGCCATAATTAGATGATGCACCTTGTGTAGCTAAATTAGTTGCATTTGATATGTTGAGTTTATGTAGAAAAGTGATGCACTTTTATCTTGTTAAAACTCAAAGTTGAGAGGTACTTGTTCTATCTTTGCTTAATGTATCTTGGGTTTTAACATGGTTTTAATATTGAATTGAAAGCTTGGAGAATTGAGTTGCAGATTGGCGTTCCATAATTATAGTATGCAATGCAAACATCAAACATGACATTCAATTGTGACAATTATAAGCAAATTGTGACAATCGTATAACATTTGATCATTTTTCTAGTCATGTAATAGGCCAATATTGATAACATTTGAGTGAACCATGGAAATATTAAAGGGTAAATTACTTGCCAAATTTTATCAAGTAGACCATATAAGCTTGTAACAAGGACATCATACTTCTGAACAAATCTCTGACATTCAACTACCTTCTGATTCCAAAGGTTTCCATCATCTAGAACAATATAGCCATATACATATATTTTGCTGCACGTATTTCTAGTGGACCTTTTCCCCTTCCTTTGCTCCCCTAGTTCTCTTCTTCTGTTCCTAGATGGTCTTCCAACTTTTCTTGTCATAGGTGGAGGCTCAAGGTTGGGGTAAGTGAAGTCGGGCCATTGCTCGTTGTCAGGAATGGAGTTAATGTTGTATTCATAGGCTTTCTTGTACATGCTCACTGAAAACCATATATCCACGACGATCAATTTTCAACTAAAAAAACCCAAACCCCACAAGTTTCAATTTTCAACTAAAAAAACAACTTTTCTGAACAAACCCAAACCCCACAAGTTTCAGGCCAATTTTCGTACCAATTTAGTATCAATTTTCAACTAAAAAAACCCTAAAAATTCAAACCCTAAAAGCATCAACTAAACATACCTGTAGATCGACGCCTGAGCAACAAAATCTGGGAGTCACGATCGACCACCGGCGAGCATCCACGACGATCGACGAGTGGGAGCGACGCCGCCGAGTGGGCCAGACGTTGAAGGGAGGATGATGGCTGGGCGTTGGGAGGAGGAGGGAGATTATGTGCGTCGTTCAACAATGTCGAACGTTACGCTGGGCAACTCCCTGATTCAAAGTTTTTATTTTCATTTTCTTTTTTTTTTTCTTGACTCTAACGGCGTCTTACATTAGGCTCACAGGATGGAATTGTTTTGTAAGTAAGCCTACCGTTTGGAATATAAAAAAAAAGGTGTCTACCATTTGGAATAGACAATAGTTCAAGCCTACCATTGGGAATTTCCCTAATAATAATAATCTATATAATAATATTAATAATAATAATAATCTATATAATATTAATAGTAAAGTTTTTGGGTCCGCTAAATGGAGAAAAGAGATTAATTGTAGGGATTTCGACCAATTATAAGATAGATAAATATTGAATTAACTTATTTTGGTCCAAATATCAGTAATTATTTTGGCAAAATAATAATAATAATAATAATAATATTAATATTAATATTAATAATATTAATAATTATATGGTACATCATTTAATACCTACTTGGTATGACATAGGACTCCTAATTATACAAAGAGCAATCCGCCAACATCCACCAATTAGAGCATTGATTATTATATGGTACATCATGTAATGTTCACTCATGTCTACCAAAGTGTTAAATTTTTTTTTTAATAAATTCATCAAGAATTATTATAAAATTCAATGTAAATTTGTCAATATTATTTTAAAATTCATCGATATTTTTTACTTAAACTCTTGGCTTACATGTATTTTGATTGGTGTAATTAAAATTTTGATTGTTATTGTACTTTTTTTCACTTAAACTCTTGACCTACGTGTGTTTTTAATTTTATATATTTTTATTTGAACTTTTTGTATCTTTAATTTAATTATATAATTTGTGTTGTCGTCGTTTTAATTTATATGTACAATAATAATTTAGGTTTTTTTTATTTAAAATAATATTTATTTTATCATACACCGTGCATGGCACGGGTTTAAGACTAGTAATTTTTAAAGAAAATCATTTTCCTCTAAAGGAATCTAAAGCAAGAAAATTGACTTCCTTTGTTTAATCTAGAAAAATCATTTTCCACCATTGATTGTTGAATCGATTTTTACCACTAACTCTAACTGAAATTTGAGGTCGAAATTTAACATTAACGATTTTGCTCGAAATTTTGTAACACAATAGAATTGATTGAAAAACACCTCAAATATAATTTTAAAAGCTCAAAATATTTTTATTTGATAACATTTATCACGATATATACTAGATCAGAAGTTTTTCCCACTAAAACTAAATAAAACTTTTAAAAATTCAATCTGAACTGTTTGAATCGAAACTTTATGATTTGATAGTATGAACTAAGAAAAATTCAAATATAAATTTTGAGCTCCAAATATTTTCATTTGTAATATATATCGCCACTTTTGTCGACATTTTTTTGTGGTTAAATATGATTGAAACTTAAAATCAAAATTCAATTTTATCGATTTGTCACGAAATTTTACAACACGATAGAAATGATTAAGAAAAACTCAAATATGAATTTTGAGCTTCAAATATTTTTATTTTCCAAAAAAAATTTTGTCTTCTACCAAACAAAAAAAATTTGACATAAAAAATAATTTTCCTTTAAAAACCAGTTCTCTCATCAATCAATATCGATTCCACCAAACGCACCCTTAAAAGAAAGAATTGTGCGTTACCCCTTCGATTGATTCTAGTCTTTCCAAAGTTGTCTCCGTGTTTCATCTCATCCCACTATCAAACCTCCTCATGGCTTATTCATCTTCCCCCAAATTTGTTGGAAAATTAGCAATAATCACAGCAGGAAAGATCTTACTTGAAAAAATACGAGCGAGAGAAAGGACACCGTGGCGTGGTAAACCCACTGTCCTGAAAGTGATTTCGCCTGAGCACCGATGCAAACTCTCCAATGGCGGCCACTCCTCAGGATTACACGGTCTGGCTAATTTTGTGCATTCTCCATTAACCAGTTGGAGTAAACGAGTAATTGCCCAAACAGTTTGAAGAGAAGTAGAGAAAAATAGAATGAAAAACCAGAGAGATTTTTTTTTCTGTATCTAAGCAAGAGAAGAAGAACAGCATTTAAATAGAGGGGAGATGAAAAACAAGAAGGCAGCTTTGAAACTAGCAATATGGAAGACTGCTCAATCAAGCATTGAGACCCCAACAATCAGTCTCAAGCTCCAATGCCCTCGTAAACACGCGCAGTAAATAAGTCTGTCAAAAACGAGACTGAAAAATAAGATCTGTTTAAAATGTGACCAAACCAAACCAAACCAAACCAACCCGAGCCCGGCCCGACCGACCGACCGGACGGACGACGGCGGCGGCGCGCGCGCGCGTGTGGACCACCAAGTCCACCCTTGTCTCAAATAGTTCAAATGGCTTTGGAGAGCTCTACTATTTAAAGTAGAGCAACTCTCACTTTTCTACCAATGTGGGACAACAACTTGTTCCCAACAAAACAACCTTTAAACTTTGAGACTTAAATCCTATAATCCCCCACAAGGATCAAAGTTTTTCCAAACAGAGAAGAAAAAGAAATTTGGGCAATAAAAAGAGATCACTGCATAAGAGTTAATATCTTGCGATTTGAATTAACACTTAGTAGCATCAAGCTAAGATAAACATCCTATCCAGTGAGCAAAGTCTGGAACTTGATAGGGAGTTGTAAATCTGTCACTTGAGTACACAATAACCTCACACTCGTTTTGTACTCCGCGATTGACGCCTTATACTAGCCATACGTCCAGCCTGGTTCTCATGGATGCTTTTAGGAGATGGACCCACCAATCTCCAAAGGAAGCGGCTACACTTCCACATCTCACGTAGGTGAGTTCATCAAGTGTGTACTACCTCACACCTCCAATTTAATGGATATGAACTCATTAAGAGCTAAAGCTCAACCTCAATCAAAAGGTAGTAAGCACCGTGTACACACCATAGGGAGGGAAACTGAATGGTGCTCTTGAATTATTGGTGACTTCGTCAGTACCCCTGGAACTTGCCTTTTACAGCTAAGTGGGGATCAATCACCATAATTCATGTAATGGGTCTCAATCCCATCCCCTTCGATGTGTCCATGATCATTTTTCTACAAAGGCCTTTTGTTAACGGATCCGCAAGATTTTTCTCGGACTTCACATAGTCCAGTGATATCACTCCAATTTCCAGAAGCTCCTTGACAACCTTATGTCTTATGCGAATATGCCTTCTCTTCCCATTGAAGGCTTTATTCCGAGCCACTGCTATGGCTGCTTGGTTGTCACAATGCAAAGCAATAGATGGAGCTGGCTTCCCCCACAGTGGAATGCCTGCCAATAGATTTCTGAGCCAATCGGCCTCACGACCTGCCAATTCAAGAGCAATAAACTCAGATTCCATAGTAGACATGGCAGTACAGGATTGCTTAGAGGATTTCCAGGATATAGCACAACCAGCTAATGTAAACACATATCCACTAGTTGAGTTAATTTCATCATTATCAGATACCCAGTTCGCATCAGTATATCCCTCTAGTACAGCAGGTGTTTTACTGAATTGTAAACATAAATCCATGGTACCTCTCAAATATCTAAGCAATCTTCTCAAAGCATTCCAATGATCATTATTAGGATTGTGGGTATACCTGCTAAGTGCGCTACAAAGAAATGCAATATCGAGTCTAGTATAGTTCATGAAACATAACGCTACCAATAACCTTAGCATATTCAGATTGACACAGGATCTCCTTTATGCTTCTTCAAATGAGTGCTAGCATCATAAGGAGTTCTTACAGGTTCCACATCAAAGGAGTTAAACTTTCTAAGAATCTTTTCGATATAGTGAGACTGATTCAAAGACATTCCTTCAGGAGTTCTCTTAATCTTAACTCCTAAAATCACATCAGCCTCACCCATATCTTTCATTTCAAATTTAGAACTCAAGAAAGTTTTCACCTCATTTATAACTTCCATGTTTGTGCCAAAAATAAGCATGTCATCCACGTATAAGCATATAATAACACATCCATTGGAATCATGCTTAGAATAAACACATGCATCAGCTTCATTTGCACTAAATCCAAAAGCAGTGATAGTGCTGTCAAACTTCTCATACCATTGTTTGGGAGCCTGTTTTAACCCATACAGAGATTTAACAAGCCTGCATACCTTGTTTTCTTGTCCAGGCACAATCAACCCTTCAGGTTGCTCCATGTATATCTCTTCATCTAAGTCCCCATTCAGAAAAGCAGTTTTCACATCCATTTGATGCACATATAAGTCATGAATAGAAGCAATAGCAAGCAAGGCTCTAATAGTGGCAATTTTAGTAACAGGAGAGTAACGTCGAAATAATCAATCTCCTTTCTCTGATTGTACCCTTTTACCACAAGTCGAGCTTTGTATTTATCAATTGATCCATCGGCTTTCAACTTCCTTTTAAACACCCATTTACACCCTAGTGGTTTACAACCTCTAGGAAGGTCAGTCAGAATCCATGTTCTATTACTCAGAATGGACTCAAGTTCACTGCTGATGGCTTCTTTCCAGAAGACAGAATCAATGGATTTCATTGCTTCGTCATATGTTTTGGGGTCTTCCTCAATGATATACACAGAAATAATTTCATCACATAAGAAGTCATGCTCGGTCAAGAAAGAGGTAATAAAGTCAGGTCCAAAGGAAAGTTCCTTTCTGGGTCTTTTACTCCTTCTAGGTTCAGCCTCATGCTCAACAGGTGGAGATGCAGTACAGGTAGGAGAAACAGATTGAACATGTTGTGCACATTTCAATGGAAAAATGTGCTCAAAGAATTCAGCATCTCTTGCTTCTATAATATTACCATGCATGTAAGAGCCATTCGCACCTTTAGTAATAAATCTATAAGCAGCACTTTGATAAGCATATCCAATGAATACAGCATCAACAGTTTTTGGCCCTATCTTGTTTCTTTTGAAATCAGGTAACCCAACTTTAGCAAGACACCCCCACACTTTCAAGAATCTCAGGTTGGGTGGGTAACCCTTCCAGAGTTCATAAGGAGTCTTATCTAACTTCTTATGAGGTACACGGTTAAGCACATGACAAGCAGAAAGAATAGCTTCCCCCCACATATTATCAGGCATACCAGAACTAATCAACATGGCATTCATCATATTCTTTAAGGACCTGTTCTTTCTTTCAGCTATGCCGTTTTGCTGGGGTTCATAAGGAGCAGTTCGTTCATGGACTATCCCATTTTCCTCACAGAACTTTTTAAGTGAGGTGGAGTCATACTCTCCTCCTCTATCACTCCTTAATCTCTTAATCTTTCTATTGAGCTGATTTTCAACTTCAGCTTTATACTTTAAGAACATCTCTTCTGCCTCATCCTTAGAGTTTAGGAGGTAAACCATAGTGAATCTAGAGTAGTCATCCACAAAAGTAATGTAATATCTTTTGCCACCTCTAGACATATGATTCTTGAAGTCCCCTAAGTCACTATGAACTAGCTCAAGAAGCTCAGATTGTCTGTCTATTGATTTATGAGGTTTGCTATGAAACTTAGCCTCAACACACACTTCACATTTAGAGAACTTATTATTAATCAGATTAGGAATTAAGGCCAGGTGCTTTGGCCTTTTAATGGAGGCAACATTCACGTGTCCTAATCTAGCATGCCATAAATCAAGAGACTCAACAATATAAGCAGAAGAAGTTCCAGCATTTTCATTCACTTTCACACATATAACATCTAGAATCACAAGTCCAGTATGGTTACAAAAGCCCTTCCCCACAAACTCCCCATTCTTGGTAAGGATAATGCGATTTCCTTCAAGGGTCAGTTTGAGACCAGCCCTAAGAAGCAAATTTCCAGAAATGAGGTTTCTACGCATTTTAGGTACACATAGCACATCAGTGAGAGATAAAACTTTGCCAGAAGTTAGTTTTAAAGAGATCTTCCCTTTCCCTTGAATGGAGGCGATGTGGCATTTCCATGTAAACGGTTTCGCCATCCACTTTCTCAAATGTTTGGAAGAGGTCATGCATGCGCATATGTGTTTGGTGGCTCCATGTCGACCACCCACTGACGGCGTTGTTATCGAAGGTTCACTTCCGAGACCATGGCAATGATAGTCTCAAGTGTCTCAATGAGTTGGCTTGATTCTTTTTGTTTTTGCTTCTACAGTCCTTGCCCTTGTGTCCCGGTTTGCCGCCCTCGTGACATTTCCCTTGAAATTTATACTTTTTGCCCGGAGACTTGAAGTTGCTTGCTTGAGGACTCTTCCCTTTATTTTTGAACCTGTCATTATAAGATTTTGATTCAACCAGATTAGCACCAGAAGAGTTAGAATAAATTTGTAGCCCCTTGTCCTTGATACGGTTTTCTTCCTCAATTTTCAAGTGCCCAACCAAGTCTTCTAGGGACAGATCAGTTTCCTTGTGCATTAACTGGTTTCGGTACTCTTTCCAGGAGGAAGGCAACTTTTCAATCAGAACAATAGCAAGGGTAACATCACAGATTTTCAGTCCTTCAGAAGCAATTGCAGAACACAGGTTTTCATACTCATGAATCTGATCTATAATAGGCTTATCATCACCAACTTGAAAATTTAACTATCTACTCACAGCATATCTCTTAGACCCCGCATCATCATTCCCATATTTCTTTTTGAGCGCAGACCAAATCTCATAAGCAGAATCAAACTTCATGTAAATATCAAGCAAAACATTATTCATGTAATGAAGCAACATTCCTTTACAAGTTCGATCATCTCTAGCATACTTGTCATCATAATCGGACACAACTTGAGCATCAGTAGCAGGAGGTAATTTCTTTTTCTCGTCTAGGGTATGGGCAACATCAATTTGTTCAAGATAAAACTTAATCCTAACAGACCAACGCTTGTAATTCTTTCCATCCAAGGGTTCCAATTTAGACATGTCAGGAACAGTAAACTTGTTGGTTGCCATGACTAAAGCCATAATCACTTTCAGATTGTTGGAAAATTAGCAATAATCACAGCAGGAAAGATCTTACTTAAAAAATACGAGAGAAAGGACATCGTGGCGTGGTAAACCCACTGTCCTGAAAGTGATTTCGCCTGAGCACCGATGCATACTCTGCAATGGCGCCACTCCCGTGATTACAGTCTCAGCTAATTTTGTGCATTCTCCATTAACCACTTGGAGTAAACGAGTAATTGCCCAAACAGTTTGAAGAGAAGTAGAGAAAATAGAATGAAAACCGAGAGATTTTTTACGTATCTAAGCAAGAGAAGAAGAGCAGCATTTAAATAGAGGGGAGATGAAAAACAAGAAGGCAGCTTTGAAACTACCAATCTGGAAGACTGCTCAATCAAGCATTGAGACCCCAACAATCAGTCTCAAGCTCCAATGCCCTCGTAAACACGCGCAGTAAATAAGTCTGTCAAAAACGAGACTGAAAAATAAGAGCTGTTTAAAATGTGACCAACCCGAGCCCGACCGGACGACGGCGGCGGCGCGCGCGCACGTGTGGACCACCAAGTCCACCCTTGTCTCAAATAGTTCAAATGGCTTTGGAGAGCTCTACTATTTAAAGTAGAGCAACTCTCACTTTTCTACCAATGTGGGACAACAACTTGTTCCCAACAAAACAACCTTTAAACTTTGAGACTTAAATCCTACAAAATTAAGCGTGGAAGTCACCGAGAAATGTCAGATTCAGATTTGCCCTTCTTCTGTTGTTGGCCATGGGGACTCATATTCCCTCCCTCTCACATATCTTGACATCCCTTGGCTTAATTTTCCTCCCTCTCAACCTCTCTTCTTCTTCCAACTTCCTACGATCCACTCGCCCTCTTTGTTCCCCTCCGTCGTCATCCCAAATCTCAAACATTCCCTCTCCTCCGCACTCCAATACTTCTTCCCTTTTGGCGCAAGACTGTCCACACTTCACAACCCAAATCAAATTCAGTTTGTCGTGGGTGAGACCGCATCGTTCTCAGTCCCTTTGATCATCGCTCAGTGCGACCAACATGCTCATTTTGAGTACTTATGCAGAGATACTTCCCAAAAGAATGTCGATGACTTGCATCAACTTGTGCCCCTTTTGCAGCCACTGCGAACTTTATCCGGGCTTGATAATTCCAGCCCTTTACTAGCCATTCAGATTACTTATTTTCCCAAGAGCTCGGGTTTTGGCATTGGGATAGCTTATCATCAGGTGGTTTCTGATCAGAGAACCTTCAACAACTTCATTCGCTCATGGGCTTCCATTTGCAAGTTTGGTGAGCTCCCACCTGAGCTCCACCCTACACATGATAGGGCTCTCATCTTGGACCCTAATGGGCTTTACCCCATCCTCCTGAACCAGTTTTGGGAGATAGAGCCCAGTCCTATCATCCCCGCTCCAGTAACCTTGGGGTTCAGCTTTGTTAGGTCTACATTTGTGATGGATCCAACTGATATTGGAAAGGCTAAGCGATGGATTCTGGCCCAATGTGAGAAGAAAAACAGACCGTATCCTGTGCACTTGTCACCATATGTTGTTACGTGTGCCTTCATATGGGTCTGTTTTGTAAAAGCCCAGTCGGAAGGGTCGGCCCAAACCCATATTCGCAAAGGCCCAATGTACTTCGGTTTTATTGCTGGCGGTATTACCCGTTTAAGTTATCGGGTGCCAACCAGTTATTTTGGTAACTGCCTGGGATTTGGTAAGGCCATTGCAACAAGGGAAGAGTTGCTGAGTGAAGATGGGATTTTGGTTGCGGCAGATGCAATTGGGCAAACTATAAAGAAATTGGATGGTGATATATTGGGTGAAGCAGTGAATTGGATATCCGAGTTGCAGTCCATAATCGGGTCGGATCTACATGTGAATATAGTGGGGTCGCCAAAAGTGGATTTGTATGAAGTTGATTTTGGGTGGGGAAAGCCAATAAAAATAGAGGAGAATTCCATAGATGTGATGAGAGGGATATCTTTGATGGAGTCTCGAAGGGTAAAAGGGGGAATTGAAATTGGGATGACATTAACTAAATCCCTAATGGATGTTTTTTCATCTGTCTTCACCCAAGGTCTCCTTGGTTTTTCAATGTAGGCTTCTTTTTTCTTGTTATTTTAACGTAAGTTGTAGCCTTGCAAGGCGCAAGTGCATGTTTAGAGTTTCATGCAATGATGCAAATTATTGGTTAATCTCTATATTCTCTGACTAATGAGTAATGAGTAGGAGAATGTAACTAGGATTTGCAAAACAACCAGCATTTGGCTGGTTTCTGGACTGGATGTTATCAGCCAGAATTAATGCACGAAATTATTTGATTATCGATATATAGATTTGCCATGCTATGCATAGAGGACCCCTGGTCATACACTCATACAATAGCAAATACTTGGACTCAGGATTTTAAAAGATTTGCATCATATAAGAACATAATAATTTGAGGCCCGACAGCACAGAACTGGTTAGCACAGGTAAATTATTCAGCAATGTGCCATAACAGAACATATACTCTCAGTTGCAAGTTTTGAAGCCTGTGCAATGCTTTGGTGGCCATAACAGAACATACACTCTCAGATGTTAGTGCAGAAGAAGGGCTTCAACGAGTAATGCAACCAGAATTCCCACTTAAGGAATCACGATGCACCATATTGCCTCTAAGAGTTTTTGGGATTCCCTTCGTCGTACACTTTTTTTTTTCCCCTTAAAGCATGTTTGGGACTTTGCAAGTGGTGCTTTGTTTACTAGAATTCCTTAGGTCACGAACTGGTCCAAAGCATGTTTGGGACTTCGCAAGTGGTGCTTTGTTTACTAGAATTCCTTAGGTCACGAACTGGTCCTGCTCTTTGGCTTTGCCATTGAGATAGAGGTCAAGGACTTCTGATAGGTTCCTTACAGTTCCTATGATGAAAGCAATCATTCAATGGCGATTAAGTAAAACATTTGGAATTAACAATGATGATTAAAGTAGAATAGGAAACAGATGAAACTTTAACAATTTATTTGGCAAAATACTTGAATGAATGAACTCAACTTTGTGCCAGTAGTATCAATAAACTACAACTTGAAGTTAGAAGCATGCTCAAGTCGAAAGAAGGTGCATGCCTTAATTTTCTGAGTATCTAATTTCGCCTAGGTTGAATATCATTGTTTTGATTATGCTCCCAATGACAAGTAACATGACCACTTTTGTATTGCAGAATAACAGGTCACATAAGAATGATAAGAACAGGGCCGTGTATTAGAAGATGAACAATTAAAAAGGCTAGGATTAAGACATTAATATTCAGTCCCAATCCATTCCTAGCTCGCTTCGGGAAATGACCTGCCTAACATCGTTTGTGATTGCCTAAAACTAGCTCATACTTAAGTTCATATACTTGATTAGATTTTGAAATGTATTCATGTAGCTGACTGTACTTTCACCTTTCTCATGTCATCACTCACATAGGAACCTTGATCTGTATTTTTCCTACTTTACTTACAACAAAGTCACAGATTTTTGTCTTAACCCTGCAATAGTATACTTGAAGCTCAGCCTACAAGCACAGAAGGAATAATGGACAGACAAAAATAGAGCGATAGAGTATGAGAACTCTTAGTTAAGGAAACACTTTTCAAAAGATATGTGAGTGAACTATACAGTGTGTACGTAGGAATTACTATACTGTAACTATAGTCCACAGGAACTACCATATGGAGTTGTGGTTGGACACTATCATATGGTAAATATGGCAACTATAGTCCTCAGGCACTCCAACATTTGGAGCAACTAATTTTGTAGAATGTACAAAGAGTCACGTCTAGGAAAAGGGGATGAGGAGGACGCTTACGGAAAAATATGACAGAAAAATGAGTGAGCTACAATCAGGAAACAATGATAGGAACTTGATGCCACAATCAGGAAACAATGATAGGAACTTGATGCCAAATATGCAGCTGATGAAAAGCTGATTGATTTGATGAAAGGAGGTGTGAATTTGATGGGGGAGAGTGATCTGACAAGAGAACGAAGATTGGGCATCTAATATATGCATTTGGTGGAACAACTTAATTAGTTCTTAATTTCCAAGATAACCATGAATTAACTTATGAGTTTTATGATTGCAGTCTGCAAATGACTTTGGAGCCTACAAAATTGATAGTTTACCTTTTAAATGAGACTACTCACAACTCTTAATTGTTTTTTAAGCAATAACTAACTTAATATTAGTCACAAGCTGATCTAAATCTCACCAGTTTTACTGAATCATATTCCTAGTTCCTTTTTATTTTCTTTCCCCTAAGATCCAAGTGAGCAGTACTGCATGCACTTCAAGAAACAAAATGGCATTTGATATCACCAAGTCGAAGCGAACCAGACGGCCATTTCAATACCTGTCAGACCGAGCTCACGAAGAGAACAATGTTAGTACTACAAACTCTGCTTCAAAAGAGTCAGATGGGCAGAAAGAAAAGAATCAAATTCAGAAGAACGATCACATAAAACTGAAGCAGTTAATCGATGTTGAGAGTGAAGCAAATGACAAGTTGGAGGAAAATGATCAAGGAAGGGCCTTACTGAGCCAGCACTTTGCCAATAAAACCAGCTCCAATTGGTGGTGAAACAGTCCAAACATGGGGCCCAAGGGCTCAAACTCAGAAAGATAATCAAGCGTTATGTTACAGCCTTGAGTCATATTGTCAAAACCAAGCGAGACAAGCCATTAGGGGCACTAGACAAACCTGTTCTTCATCTTAAGGTGTAGAATAGCATTCATCCATGCAAATATGCAATATACATTCCAGTGAAGAAATTAACTGTATTGGCTGAAATATTATACAGTCATTCTTATACTTAATTCCCGTATCAATAAAGCAAGCTTGAGTTTGCGAATTTCTCAACAGAATATCAGAATTCGTATATGTATGGATCCAAATATAGGCACATAGGAAACAAATGGGTTGGAATTGATTAAGAATCAACATGGAAGTGAAACTAGTCAATCAAGGAAACAAAAGGGTTTGTTCAATTCCCATATATGTATGGGACCAATAGTCTTGGATTACAATGGTGAAACCTCTCTTTTCTCTTTCTTTAGGAGAATAGGCAATATGGCGGCACACCAACTGAAAACCGTGAAATTAGGGTTCAATAAATAAAACCTATATATGTTGAAACCTAGGAGGATCTAATGGGCTTTAAAACCCAACAATTTCCACTTTTTCGGTCCACATAAGCACCTCGACCATTGTCATTAACACACCCCTCCGTAGAGTGTGGCCCTGAAGGGTTCTCACATGTCGTGAATACCCACTGAGTCTAAGCAATGCTCAAACTTAGTGATAAGTAGTAGCTTAGTTAGCATGTCTACAAGATTATTTGAAGTATGAACTCTCTTCACCATAATCTCCCTAGCCACAACTGTACCCCTGATGAAGTAATATTTGCCACTAATATGTTTGATCTTCGAATAGCAAGCGTCATTCGTGGCAAGATGGATAACATTCTGACTATTTGAACACCCCACAATCTCGCCCTGTGGCACACCAAGCTCCATCAACAAACTCCTCAACTAAGGCCCTGTTCTTTTATGTGGTATGACACGGTATAGTGTGGTGAAATTGTGGCGGGTTGTGGTGTAATTGTGGCGGGTTGTTGGTATATTGTGTTGGATTTTTTGCATATATAATAAATTGGGAAAAGTAATTTCTGGTGGGTTGTGGTGAATTGTGGTAGAATGGTATTTTGTGGTGAGTTGTGGCAAACTGCGGTAAGCTGTGGCATCGCAGTTTGCCAACCGCAGAAAAGAACAGGGCCTAAGTAGCTCCCTTCACTCCCTCATTAGCAACAATATACTCAACCTTAGTAGTTGACCAAGCTGCTATTGGGGTGCCCAAAATTGGCTAACCGCATTTTCGGTTAATCGCTTTTGCGGTTTAAGAATTTTGTAAATCTAAACCTAAATCGCATTATGCGGTTAACAACATTTGGAAACTAGAAACCGAAACACAACCAAAATTGCCAGTTAATCCGATAGAGAATGCGCTTAGCTGCTTCTTGGATTCAGTTTACAGTTAACCGCAGTTAATCGTCGGCTCTTTGAGTAACAATTGAAGAAGAAAAATTAGCATTTTGCTTTAAAATTTCAACTTTTGGTACTAAATTAATTAAAACTGATTAGCCGCAGTTAACTGCTTCACAACAGTGCAAAATCGAAACTGGTTAAACCAGTTCGATTAACTAAACCGCAATTTTAAAAAATGCAAACGTTTAATAGGTTTTACCAAGTTGCGGTTTTGCAGTTTGGTTTTCGTTTTAGGTTTTTCTTGGACACTCCTAATTGCTGTAGAACGAAGTGAAGCTTTCCAGGTTGCACTTCCACACATATGAACACATATCTTGAAATAGAGCACCTTCTATTAATAGCTCCACCATAATCAACATCCACATAGCCTGCAACATCGGACGTTGCAACACTATCTCTTTCATGTACAATGCCTTTTTCCAAAGTACCTTTCACATTAAAAAGACTCCACTTCACACCTTCTCAATGCTTTCTCCCTGGATTCTACATATATCTACTCACAACACTAGCATGTGACAGGTCAGGCTTAGTGCACACCATATCATACATGAAATTACCAATTGCACTAGCATATGAAACATTAGACATTTTCCTAATCTCTAATTTAGATGCATAGAAACACTCACCAGAAAATTTGAAATGTGCAGTTAAGGGAGTTGAGACTACCTTATAGTCTCACATGTTGAACTTATCTAACAACTTTTCCAGATACTTCTTCTGTGACAAGAACAATTTTCATACCTTTCGATCTATCTATATCTTCATCCCTGTGATCTTCCATGTTGCACCAAGGTCCTTCATCTCAACTCCTGGCTGAATTGAGACTTTAACTTCCTGATCAGTGACATGTCCCTTAATGCTATCAACATATCAACAACATACAATAGTAAGTACATCAAGGACCCATTTTCAAATTGCGTGAAGTACATACAGTTATCACTTATCATATTTGTTCTTTGTGAACCCTTGCCCAATCATAAATGTGTTAAACCGTTTGTGCCACTACACAACACACTTGTCCTCCTTACTAGGAAAAACAAATCCCTCTGGTTGTCTCATGTAGATCTCCTTCTCCAATGCACCATGGAGGAACGCTGTCTTTGCATCCAGTTGTTAGGAGATCGAATCAGAGGATTACTGTATTGTATCTAATACAGAAATTGTACCCGCATACATTCAAATATTAATACAAATTAATTTGTTTCTCAATTTCTTGTCTCTATTTATTTTAGATTTGAAATTTGTGTTTACAAATTTGGCACGCTCGGTGGAACATCTCTGTCTCTCATCTCTTTCTCCAAGAAGTCAAATTTGACCTTCGATTCAAACAACGCGATGGCTGTCAACATGGAAGAAAAGGTAGCTGAACTTGAGGCTATGCTAAACAGACCCGCCAAAGAAAGTGAAGAGAAAGACAAGGAAGAATATGACAAAGAATCCTCTAAGGGTGATGGTGACGAGGAAGAAACGAAAGACTCATTTCCAGGATCAATGAGCGCATAAGAGATTCAAAACATAATTGCAAATGCAGTGAAGGCTCAACTGGGAGAGGCATCGAACAAGAGTCTCTTGTACACAAAGCCAAACACAAAGAGGATCGACATCCTTCGCATGCCACAAGGATATCAACCCCCAAAGTTCAACCAGTTTGATGGAAAGGGTTACCCTAAGTAACACATCGCGCATTTCATCGAGACTTGCAGCATTGCAGGGACAGAAGGAGATCGACTAGTGAAGCAATTCATCCGCTCTCTGAAGGGGATTGCATTCGACTGGTATACATTTAGAGCCTAAATCTATCAACAGTTGGGAACAAATGGAGCAAGAGTTTCTCAACAGCTTCTACTGCGCTCAAAGGGTCGTCAGTATGAAAGAGCTGACAAACACAAAACAATAGGAGGGTGAGCCAGTCCTAGACTACATCCATCGTTGGAGGGCTCTTAGTCTTGAATGTAAGGATCGCCTCACCGAAGTTGCGACTGTCGATATGTGCGCTCAAGGTATGCACGGGGATTTGCTCTATGTCCTCAAAATGGCCAAGCCAAGGACCTTCCTAAAATTGGCAACCAAGGCACATGATATGGAGATCACCATAGCAAGTCGACGGGGAAGGTCTTCATCTTCATATGATGTAAGGAACGAAAATATGTATAAGAAGAATGGAAAGCCATCAAAAACTTCAAAAGAGGAGTCCATGGCTATTTCTGCTTGGAAGTCAGTACGAATCTCTTCCAAGCCTAAACCAGAAAGAAGAAAGTCAATTTCTTGAAAGATGTTGAAAGGAAGTGTTCTACACTAAAGGAGCTTCAAGAAAAGAAGTACCCGTTTCCAGACTCAGACTTGCCAGGAATGCTCGACGACTTGTTAAAGAAATGAGTTGTTGAGCTCTCACAACTGAAGAGGCCAGAAGAAGCGGGAAGAATTGCGGATCCAAGATATTGTCGTTATCATAGAGTAGTCAGTCACCCTCTTGAGAAGTGTATCACGCTCAAGGAGCGGATCATGAAGCTAGCTGAGGAAAGAAAGATAATATTGGACTTGGATAATAATGTGGAAACCAATTACGTTTCAACACAACCAATTTCGGTTAGCAGAAATCAATTCTTGATGGTCCAGTTTGGATGCAATAAATCAGTTCCTTTTTCAGTGCTAATCCATGCCCCTCAAGATGAGCTTGAGCATGTATTGGAAGCTTCTGTTGAAGATGGAGAATAGACCATGGCTGCTCAAAAGGAAGACTAGAGGGCAAAGAGAAGTCCAAACACCACTACCCAAAAGACATCAAATAAGAGGAAACAACCTGCAACCTTCAACGGAGAAAAAGAGGCTTGAAGCCATCGAGAAACAAGAAGTCAGTTCAGTTGGGTTGCTTGAGCGAGGCTCTTGTGCTCTTGTCACGCTGAAGGAATACTTCCCGAAGGACTTATTGGGAAAATTTAACAAAGTTGCAGCTGTGAACATGGTCTCCTGCTTCCAGGTTGAGGAAAAGGATGAAGAAGGAAGCGATTATCAGCCTAAGTCAAAGCCCTCCGTGTTTGATAGGTTGCAACCATCAACTTCGCGAAAACAAGCATCTGTCTTTGAGCGGATCTGGTACCAAGGAAGTCGCAAAGCCTCAGTGTTTAGAAAGATCCAAGATGGTTCAAAATCAAATTCATCTGTATTTTCAAGGATCAAACAAATGGAAGAGGTTCCAAAATCACAACCTAGCCAGAAAAAGAGCTGTACATTTAGTCGCCTTGGGGTCATCAATGAAGTTCAAAGCTCCATCCCATCTCGCATGAAGCATTGTTCAATGTTGGAGGTCAAGACTGAAGGATCCCTTAGATTGAAGAGATGCACTATGATCTTCACCGGTCATCAAAGTAAAAACAACACTGTCTTGGAGCTTGAGCGAGAGGAGACGCTTTTCTTCACTTGTCAAAATCTAGGAAAGTGAAGATGTAGTTCCCGATCAAGAGCCTAAACTGTTCACAAGAAAAAAAAGTTCCTTTCTGTTTAGTTCTTTTCAATTTCATCGTTGTAATACTTGTTGTCATACTTTTGGGAGTACAGTTGTCGATCTTAGGGAGTTGTGTTCTAAGCACTCAGAGCGGACTCAAGTGTTTCGAGCTAGGTAGATGAACCAGGGAAGTGATGGTGATGATAACTACAAACTACGGAAGCAATAAAAGAAATCTGTATTCAACAACTAATCAATTTAAACGACCTAATCTGCCAATTCTAAACAAGCAATTAGGAGTGATCGGTTGCACCATTAAAGCTTGCCAAAGCCCTCTCTCGAGGGTTAAGGGCTAGTCTAACTATTCCAACTACCTATTCTCATGGAGTTAGTCTAATTAAACTACAAGAATAGCAACCCTAGACCAAGTTAGAATTCGACTATTCTCATGTCCAAAACCCTAACTATTTTCTCTACCACACTAGCAAATTAATCTCACCTCTCGGCATACATCAATTGGCTAAAGAAATACAAATGAAAACTCTCTCGAGCATTTCATCGAACACATGGTGGGCAAGAGAAAACCTCTAACTACAAGCATGAATTTGGATAGACTAGGCCTAAACAAGATTAATTCATCATCGTATACATCAATTACTACCCAAACAACACAAAACTAACAACAAATTAATAAAATAACGCAATTAAAGAGAAGCAAAAGCAATCTAACAAGCATATAAACATAGAAGAAAATAGAGAGAAGGGGATAGAAAAACTTAGTCTTGAATTGAAAGCCAAATTCAATCTCGTTCTTGAATTCATAAATTCTTCAATAGAAATCTAAACCTAGAACCATAAAGGCTTAGGGAGAAACCTCCCCTCAAGCCCTAGAGAAACTAGAAGTGAAAAAGAACGCATAATGAAAACTGTATGTCTAATTAATAAAAAATCTTAAAATAAAAGACTGCAATTTGGCATGGGTGCCCGTGCCGATTGGCACGCCTAGGTGTGCCAAACTGGAAATCCCAATTTGGCTTCTAGTTATCTGGCGCGACTGTGTTGGCTTCCTTTGCTCCTCAATTCCAATCTTTTACCTCTTGTGCCATCATCACTTATCTCAAAATTACCTAAAAATAAGACAATTAAACAATTTAGTCTCAATTAGTAAAGATGAAAAAAATCACTATTAAACTTATACTAAATGACATAGATAAGTTCAATTAAACAATCAAAACCGAGGCAAAAAGTGGTAAAACCGAGGTTCAAAAATACTCTTGGCCCACAAGAGTATAAACTATGAATGGCTAAATTAAATTAACAAATAAAATCTCCATTTCTCCTTTTATAAATTTGAACTATGTTTGGCTTGATCCTTATGGGTATTCTATCCCTTAAGATACTTGGGCAATTTGGGTCTAGACCCAAATACAGTCATACCCAAGGAAAAAAAAATTCATCCCAGACCACCAAATTTTGAAGACTTTCCTAGTCAACAAACTCCAAGGCTTTCAAGTCAAGAAACTTTAAGGACTCACAAGTTAGCAAATTCAAGACTTATAAGTCAAAGTTTAAGACTTTCAAGTCAAAGACTTTCAAGTTGTACAAGTAGAGCTCACAAGTCCAAACCCAAAGCTTTCAAGTCTTTCAAGTTGTACAAGTAGGACTCTCAAGTCACAAAATTTAAACACTCCCAATTCGAAATTAAAGACTTTCAAGTCAATGACTCCCCACTCAATCAAATAAAAAACTCTCAAGTCACCAGATTCACCAACTTCCAAGTCAACGAAAATTAAAAACTTCAAAGTCAACAAAAATTCAAGACTTTCAAATCAACAAACTTCAAGACTTTTAAGTCACCAAGTCCCTTGACTTCCAAGTCAACAGCAAGACAAAGACTTCCAAATCAGCCAAACTCTCGCATCAACGAGTCTCATGACTCCCAAGTTGACAAAATGAAAGACTTATAAGTTAACCAAATCCAAATCAACAAAATACAAGGACTCACAAGTCAAGGAAAAAATCACGGCTCTCAAGTCAATCGAATTCAAGATTCCCATGTCACCGATGCATATGACTCTTACATCGGCAAATTCAAAGACTTTCAAGTCAACAAACTTCAAGACTCTTACAGTCTGTTTGGATAGAGGTTATAGGAGGGGAAGAGAGGAGAAAGGAGGGGAATGATTTTAAATAACCCCCTCTACCCTTGTTTGGAAAAATAAATAGGAGGGGAGGGGAGGGGAACCATTTACCTACGTTTCCCTCCATTAACCCCCTTTTCATTAATCCCCGATATAAGGGTTAACGGAGGAGATGGTAACTCATTATGCATTAAAAAAAGGAAAAATAACTTTATTAATATAATAGCTACTTCATTTTTCTCCCTTCCCCTCCCCCTCCTTCCCTCCCTTTTCTAATCCAAACACAACAATTAACCCCTCTTACATTTTCATTCCTCTCCACTTATAATCCAAACAAGATAGAAATAGATCTCCTCCCATTCTCTCCATTCCCTCCCCTCTCCTTCCCTCCCCTCTAATACACTCCCCTCCCCTCCCCCTCAAATAACCAAACAGACTGTTCAGTCATCAAACCCACCGACTTCCAAGTCAACAAAAATTGAAGGCTTCCAAGTCAGCCAAATTCAAGACTACTAGGTCATTAAAATCAAATTCTAAGGTGAAGAGAATTAATTACTCCTAGGACACTAAATAGAAAACTCCCAAGTCACTCCCCGTAGAAGATTCATGAGTTCACGACTCCCACACTACAACATAACATGAGAATTGCGACCGTTAAATTGAGACCGTTAAATTAAGGTCTCGATTTCATGACACCGCTAATTTAATACCGCTAAATCGATACCGTTAAATTAATTGATCAAGACAAATAACGGTCGCTAGCAACGACCGTTAAATAAAACGAGCGACCGTTAAATTAACGGTCGCAAGTGGGTAAGTTATGAGGCACGTGTTGATTTGCATTTTTCACTTCGAAAATATCGCCACATTGCGACCGTTAAATTAACCGTCGCAAAATCTTTTTAACGGTCGCTGTCTGCGACCGTTAATTTAACAGTCGCAATATGGATATTATTTTGAGACCGGTAAAATAATGCGGTAGGCGAAAATTAATTTTCATCACAGAGACCGTTAATTTAACGGTCTCAAGATTGGTTTAACGGTCGCAAGCAGCGACCATTAAATCTATCTTGAGACCGTTAAATTAACGGTCTCTATAGTGTAACTATTATTCACCGGTCCTCCTTTTCTTTGCTTATAGTCGAACTCAATTTTCACCAACAATAACACTATCCCATAAATTCATAGGCCCTCCAGTGCATAGCCCAGTGCCTGTCCTCTGCCTCCGTCCACCGCTGCGGCCTCCGTCCACCGCCTCGTCGACCACTTTGCCGGGTTCTTACTTCAGGTTCGATTTTCACCTTTCGAATTTGTCCCTTTTTTCGACTTTTTTTGGAAGAAATTGTTAATAATTTCGGTGTGAATCACTAACTGAAAAAACATTCAACACAATCTTGTTCAAAGCATGATTTTAGGTATGAACTTACCAGAACTCCAATTAAATAGATCAAATCGAACCAACACTCTACTGGAGTAGCAACAAAGGTAACACAAACCCTAGAAGCACCCATCAATAATGGAAATTGGGTCGGGAAACTCAAAACTGAGGTATGGTTGTGATGTCAGGAGTAGATATGAAGAAAAATTGGGTGGACATTTAGGAACCAATTGAGATTGACAGAGAAAAGATCGAATGATATGGGATTTACAAAGGGGTTCTGATTTGTATTGGTGAAGTCTTGATTGAGGATTTAGGAGGCGAATGAATATATTAGGTTTTTTAAACAGAGAAAATTTTTTGGGGGAGACATAGTCACTGGTGGTGGTGCTGTAATAGGAGAAAATTTGAGACCGTTAATTTGCGACCGTTAAATTAACGGTCTTTAGTGGCGACTTTTATTTAACGGTTCCTCGCCCGAATTTAACGGTCGCTGCCAGCGACCGTTAAGTTAACGGTCGCACGCCCCAGGTTGGCGACCATTAACGAGCGACCGATATTAACAGCCACTATTAACGGTCGCACGTGTCCTCCAACGACCGTTGAACGTGTCTTGAGACCGTTAATAATGGTCGCTATAACACTTGTATGTTGTAGTGCCAAGTCAGAAGGAATGACTCATACAACAACAAAATTTAATGACTCACATGTCAACAAGATCCATAACTCCCAAGTCAATATAGGTAAAGACTCACAAGTCAGTTAGAAAGACTCTTAAGTCAGTAAATTCAATTTCTCACCCGTGCAAGACTTCAAAGTCGATAAGGTTAAAGACTTCTCGTCATCACAATGAAGACGCTCAAGTCAAAAGTGCAAGAAATATACCAATTTTCAAGTCATTAAGATTGTAGGCTTTCAAGCCGCACTCTGGCTTGCCAAGATCTTCATGTCGATGGTTTGCTTCAAGTTAGTACCATCAATGGAATACTCAGACTGGTTGACAACTTCCTTCAAGCGTACATCGATGTTGGCTTACTTATGATCCAAGACGACGTCATCGAATTAGCGGCGCACTCCTTGGGCTAAATGGTAAACTCTTTTAAGCTGGCGATATCGATGTTTCATTCAGGTCAATATTGTAGGCAAGCTAGCTAGCGGTGTCCTTCGGTCAATCGATGACGCTTGTAACCGATAATAGATCAAGTGGCTTATTGTCGATCTTCAAAGAAAAGTCTGACTGGCTCATCATGGCTCGACAGAGAATTCAAGTCAACTCTTCATAGCCCGTAAACAACAGAAAGTCCAAGAGTAGTAAACCAGGCGACGACGCTGTCGACCTAGTTGGTTCTGAAAAGAGACACCTCAAGATGTCTAATACATTCAAACGTCACTAGGGAGTACTCCACTTACGATGAGGCCATGACTCCATCGAACCATACTGTAAAACCGTTTTTGAGAGAGTTGTCTATGACAACTCTATGTCAGTACACTTAGGAGTGTTCCACTTGCGGGGAGGCCATGACTCAGTCGACCCAAACAGTCTTGAAGAGAGTAGGTCTCTTACTACTTAATGTCAGTACGTTGAGGAGTTTTCCGGTGAGGCCATGACCTTGTCGACCCAGATTATACTACCGTTTTTGAGAGAGTTGTCTAGGACATGAAAACTCTACATCAATACCTAGGGGAGTATTCCACCTGTGGAAAGGATCGGGACCTAGGGTCCATGCAAAATCATGTGGATGATGGAAATCCACCCATAGAACTCATAAACACTACAAACCAAGTTTTGGGTTTTTGGATTAATGGAGATAAACATGAAATTAAAAGGATATGGACAATTCTAAAGAGAGAAATCTCTCCAAATTGAACTAAGATGTTCAATCTCTAACACAAGGACCTTCCACAAGCAAAGAGTCTTGAAACACCCAAGAAATCTCACAAAAAGTAGAGAAAAAACACCCACTCACAAATAAGAGAATTCACCAAGCAATTTCGACCCAAAGGATTAGCTTTCATTGATTAGGGTTTGAAAACCCACAATTACAAACTCTCCAAGTGAGATGAATTTTTGTGTCTAACCTAAAACCTTAAGAAAACTTCACTACTGGAGGGGGAACAAGTATATAAAGGAAAGGGGGAAGAAAACAATGAAAAAGGGGGAACAAACACGTGTGCTGTCCGAAAAGGGGGGGAGGCACTGCCAGCGTAGCTTAGGCGCTGGCAATGTCCCCTCTAGAAGGTTGAAGCCAAGCAGCGTTCATACGCGTCGCGGGTGCTACGCCAGAGGTCGCGGGCGCTACAATGGTCGCGGGTGCTACACGTCTAGTCGCGGCCGTTACCGGGTAATTGACGCAGCAGCAACAACCGATAAGGACATGGTCGTGGGCGCTACGGAGGTGTTCGCGGGCGCGACCTCCTGGCAGTTTTTTCTACCGACTTCAACCATGCATAACTTCTTCATTCAAACTCCATTTTAAGCCAGTAAGGAATCGATGGAAAGCTCTCGGTGTGTACTTTAAGCTCCCAAAATTTGAAGTCCATCGGAGTTATATTGAAGGAGTTATGATTAAAAGAGTGACGATACACCCTTTTCTAGCCTTTGAACGCCTTCACCACCTTGTGTTTATTCTTGCCGAAGGTTCAGAAGCGCCTTAGAAGGCTCGGGAATGGTCCGATAGAGACGAACCAAAAGTGAACCGATCCCCATACGGTTCATACTCCCCTTCTTCGAAAAGAGTTGTCCTCAACTCTTGGGGGTTCAAAATTAACCGCATACCCGTGCAGACCCAAAAGTATGTACTTCAACAGTCGAAGTAGAGCAACACTCATCGACCCATCCTTCTAAAAAATATAGCGATTCCGACGGAAAGGAGGGGCCAATTCGACATCACGAAGGACCCGAACACGTCTAGCACCCATCAACTTGTTGAAAGCAACAAGGAATTCGTCACATGAGAGCTTAGGGTCAAGGCTAATGGAAACAACCTTTTCCTCGTTCAACCTTGATGTGGAAATAATGGGACTCGAGGGTTTGGTCAAGGACGTGTTCTCATGCAACTCAACTCCATGGCGAGGCTCGGGAGCGATTGAGCACGACTCAACACTTGGGAACTCTATGCGGAGCGCGGTATTGGGTAAGGGTGAGGGATAAGGGAGGGAGGTTGGGAATTTGTGTTGAGCTAAGGTTCGCTCAACCTCACCAAGGTCGCTTTTTCGCAAAAGTAAAGCCCGATGTGGCTTTCCTTTGCTCGAAGCACTCTCATCCCGTGTTTCACTCTTTTGGAGGTTTCTCTTCTCACTTCCCACCCCGGCTTGTGGTATATCGGTTTCGAAAGGGGGTAAAGGAAAGAGTTTGATTTTCCTTTCTCCCATTGAGAAGGTGTAGGTGTTCTTCCGGCCGTCGTGGATAACATGCCGATCAAATTGTCAAGGTCTACCAAGTAGTAAATGGCAAACATCCATGAGGATAACATCACAAAGAACACTATCCTCATAAGACCAAGCGAAGAAAGAAACCAAGACTTGTTGGGTTACCTCGACGTCGCCGCCATCTTTTAGCCCTTGCAAGCTATACGGTTGAGGATGAGCCGAGACCGGCTATTGGAGTTTCTCAACCATGTAGGTAGAGGCTAAGTTGGTGCAACTCCCACCGTCGAAGATGACCTTGCACGCCTGTTCAAATCGCAGCATAGTGCAGGTTTAATATCGTATCCATAGGGAGTTGCGGTACCGAACCTAAAAGCTATCGAGCTCTCACCTACTAGGTATAGATTTCATGTTCTTTGAGGTTTTAGAACTAATAAAAAGACAACAAAAATCACAAACAAAAGAAGAAAAAGGCTCGGGGGAAATGGGGGAAATGGGTAATGGGCTTGTTGGGTTGAATAGGATAGAAATGGTTAAGTAGTGGGGTGAGGGCTTTAGTGGGATTTGGGTTGGGAACTAGGTGAAGAAAAAAAGGGGAAAACGGGGTGAGTGGAAAAGAGAGTTAGATAGGTTAGGCTGATATGGTGGGGTAATTGGGCTGGGATTGAGATTTGGCCGAGGGAGAGGGGAAAGGAAGAAGGGAGGAGGGTTAGAGGGCTGGTGATTGGGTAGGATTTTATTTTAGCAATTTTTCACATCTAACACCTAATAATAACTAAAGAAATAAAAAAATGAAATAAAATCTAATAGAAATATAAAATCAATAAAAATATAATAATAAACCTAATTTAATTATTAGGAACAAACAAAAAGTCATAGAATAAAGGGGTAAAACATGCAAAATAACGGAATAAACACCCTCCCACACTTAGACTTTTGCTCGTCTCGAGCAAAACTAACTGAAAGAAATTAGGAAACTATAATAGACAAACATCCAACTCACTTTCGCAGGAATCGCGGATGCATTTAGCACATGCATTAAGCCCTTTAAACCCCCCGGCAGCCCAGGTGGACGAGATGGGTCTCGTGAGGGTTCGTAGCAACTATACCCACATAAGCCGTGAGAAGAAATGGAACAGAGAAGGGAATGGAGAGTGAAAAACAAAACAAAGAAAACAAAGGAGAAGAAGATACTCATGCCCATAACAACGCACCTAGATACCCAACCGGCTTTACCAATAAAAAAGAAGGGGCAAACATGAACAATTAAAGACACTTAGGTTAGAGCAATGCCAATCTTAGAGATTTTCAACCCCAAACAGTTTCATGATGAGTGAAGTCCTTGTGAAAATGTGTAAGTGGGCCTCAAATTGCACTATCTAGCCTAGGTCGGTCGACCGAAGAAGTTTTCATGCTCTAGCTCAGGATTTATTTATCAACAACTTTATTAAGTGTCACTCAAAACTATTTGTTGTCGCCATTGGCTTTGTGACGGCCGTAGAAAACATAGAGAAGTGCTTCACATTCTTTAAGTTTTGGAAATTTGGACGCTAATATACTGAACTTTTGAGATATTGGACAATAATGCACTGAACTTTGACCTTGGACAATAATGCACTGAGCTTTGGGGGGTGTTAAACAATGATGCACTTGAGACAATTTCGACGGTAGCTAACTTGGAGACAATCTTACGTGACAGACCGAGAAGACAAATATTTTTGGACCAATTCATCTCCTCCATCCGCTACATAGGATTGCCACCAAGTTAGTCATTGCCAAAATCATACTGAGTGCGTTATTGTTCAACACCCCCCAAAGTACAGTGTATTATTGTCCAAGCTCAAAGTTTAGTGCATTATTTTCCAATACCCCAAAAGTTCAATATATTAGCATCCAAAACCCTTATGTTTTTTTGTGTGACACCCAAAACTATTTGTTGTCGCCCTTGGCTTTGTGACAGCCGTAGGAAACATAGAAAAGGGTTTCACATATTTTATTAAACGTCACCCAAATCTATTGGTGTCGCCCTTGGCTTTGAGACGGCCGTAGGAGACATAGAGACAGGCTCCGTACTTTTTAATGTTTTTAGTGTGTCACCCACATCTATTTGTTGTCGCCTTTGGCTTTGTGACGGTTGTAGGAAACATAGAAAAGGGCTCCACAAGCTTTAAGGATTTCCTTATTAAACGTCACCCAAGTCTATTGGTGTCGCCCTTGGCTTTGTGATGGCCGTAGGAGACATAGAAAAGGGCTCCGCACTTTTTAATGATTTTCTTGTTAAGTGTCACCCAAAACTATTTGTTGTCGCCCTTGGCTTTGTGACGGCCGTAGGAGACATAGAAAAGGGTTCCACATGTTTTAATTAGGCGCGAGCAAGATTATTAGACTCCTAAGATCAACCAACTTTAGCAAAGAAATGAACAAAGAAAGGCGTGTAAAAAGGTAAGGACACCACATTCTCAATCAAAAGAGGGGTTTATTAGAGATAAGTCATGGCAATCAACCAAACTAAGGCCTATGATTATTCATATCGGCCGCTTCTAATCGATTAGTTCGATAAATTAGGTGGCTATCTACCTTGCTATGGACAAGAACATCTCCTAAAAAAAAAAAATTCTTTTTGGTTTTTTCACAACTTTTTCCCATTCTCTTTCATTTTTCACCACAGTTTTCGATTATTTTCACATTTTAGCACTTTTTTCTTTTTTTTAAGAGAAAAAGAGAAATAAAATAAAGCTAGGTGAGCTACCCCAAATCATGAAGATCTTCCCCCCCCCCCCCCCACACTTAAAATGCAACAATGTCCTCATTGGGAACTAAGGGGGTAATATGAAGGGTAGAAAAAAAACTAGGAAAAACATATATACAAACACCTAACACAAAGAAAGGGGTGGCGCCCCAAGCCCACGCGGCTCCAACAACAAAGAAAACCCAACAACAAAGCATACTAGGGGTGCATCACCAAAAAGGAAAAACAAGCATGCAAAAAGAAAACAACATATACAAACAAAAACAAAGAAATATTTACAAAAGGAGAAAGGGTGGAACGAGGTTACCAGAAAGTCTTCAAAGAACAAGAAATGTGATTAGGTAAACCTCGATCATACTTGGAGCATCAGTCGCTCCTTATTCTTCAAGATTCGGGCCTTCAAGATCGGAAGAATTCAATGCCCGAAGTAGAAGATCATGCATCCTCGAATGCATCTCCCAGTGATGGATGTATGAGAACATTCAAAAGAAAAAGTCAGAATAAGTAAGTGTTCTCAACATCTTATTAAATGTCTTAGAAAAATCATTAAAGTTATGAAAGAAATGAATGATTGTGATTTTTCTAGGCGAGTCCTCTAGGCAGGGGCGCAGCTAGGAAATTTTTATAAGTGGTGCTAAAATTTACAATTCTCTACAACTTTTTCAAAATAAATTTTTATTTTTTAAAAAATATTATTTTGTAACTAAGAATTTTTTTCAAATATGTGACCTTAATTTTTTCAATAAATACAATATTATTTTAGTTACACTTCCATGTAACATAATTCATTTATACTCAATTTATCATACTTTTAGCCACCAATTTGAAAGGCTTAAGTAATTAATCTGATATATGACATTATTTATTCCAATTTATAATTAATAATATCAACTAAACAATTCTTTAGTACCGCCTATTTTTAAAATTTCCAAAACAAAATAAAAAATTGGGTTAATTAATATGTATGTGCATAGAATTATCTTTATAAGTGCAAATTATAATTTAAATATTTTATTGATATCTATGTAACATGATATAAAATAGGTAATTGCAAATTGATGCATGCATAAAGCATAATGTATAATTGTTCAAAATTTGTAATCTATTAAGAAGAGAGTTTTAGAAATTCATATATAACTTGAATATACTAGGAGATGAGAAATGATAGTGGAAGAAATTACATTCAATTTTTTTAAAAACAAAACTAATAAAGGAAATAATCAATAATTGCTTTTTCCTATAAGGAAAAAGAAAAGAAAGAAAGTCAAGCTCCAAAAGATTTCAATATGCAAAATACAAAATTGAATAATTTGAGAACATTAATATGGAAAGTATGCATATATAGAATATTTGGACGAGATAATAAAAAAATTGTAGAGAATAGTTGGAGAAAATAATCAAGATTTGGTAAAGAATATTTAGATAATAAAAAGATTTGGTAAAAATTGTAGAGAATATTAAGATAATAAAAAAGAAGTTGCATTTTTTACTCCACAAGATTTGAACCCTGCACCTTTGTATAGTTGAATGAAAACGCATTATCATTGCCAATCAAGCAATGAACCCAACTATAAATCAGTTGCTTGTAAATTTATATATATAAATTGTTGTTCTGGGGATGGGGGGTGCCGCGGCCCCCACCACCCTCCCTCTAAATCCGCCCATGCCTCTAGGTGAACAAGATATGGATTAAGGAGGGGATCATACCCTCTAAGGAGACCTAGAGACTCAAGGCATGTATAGTTGGGTGAGGGAGTGATAAACAATGAATGGTTGTGGATCACATGATTAGGAGAGAGGGATACATCATCACATTCAAAGCACATAAGAGAGTCATCAATCTCCTCAACAATATCATCACTAGCAAGTCCCAACCCAAGATCATCATCCAATTCATGAACATCATCAAATGTGTGCAAAGAAAAGGTAGGATTGTACCACATGAAAACACTTTCAACACCACATGAAGTTGCATCATCATCATCAACAATCTCAAACTCATTACATGAGGATTCTAAACATAAGAGGGGGTGGGGATTGCTAATAATAAAGATGCGTCATCTTGAACATCAAAGGTGAAAGTGTAACACTTGGGGTCATAATCCATTGAGAATGAGTCATAATCACACACATAAGCATCATGAGGAATAATTTCTAATTCGTGAGAGGGTGACACACAAGTCAAAGAATGAGCAAATGAGTCATCATTATTATTTTCCCAATCGCACAAAAGAGGATCAACATGAATAGTAGGGGAAAGGGGGATAAAAGACTCAATTCTATTCAAAGACTCATGAACATTTTCAAACAAGTCGGGTCTCATTTCACGAAATAAAGAAAGTAACTCATGAATCTTATTTTCCACTTTTTCGATTTTCGCATTAAACTCATCATCTTGTTGCACATAATTCACATCATTTTCAATAAAATGCGGATGAGCAACAATAGTGGAAGACATGGTAGCATGAGTAGATATTTCAAATTGAGCATATGAGGAGGGGACATGCATGGGAATTAAAGGAGAAGAGGAAAGAGTACTCACATATGAATCTTCATGGTGCATAGTAGCATGGAAAGTCTCCTCACATTGCTTGTTCTGTTCATTAATCCGAATACATTCTTGAAGAATTGCAAGAGTGCAAGCATTCACATCATGATCAAATGATTGGCAATAAGAGCAAAAATCATGAGTATTTGATGAATCAAGCATATAAGGATCCCTAGGTTGATCTACAAATGGAGATTGAGTATGCAAATCAACACAAGGGGACGGGGGACACGAACTCACACATAAATCTTCATAATGAGCTTTAGCATGACTAGCACAAGGATTATCAAAATGATAACCCCCATAACGACAACCCTCCATAAAGCTACGAGTACGCTCCGTGCACCAATTAAGCAAATCCCAAGCCTCATAATCATTTTGAACATTAAAACCATAATAATTTAGCAGATTACGAGTTTCAGAATTCACACCTTCATTAATAACACATAACACTTCCCAATCAGAAAAATTATAACCATGAGGAGCCTAATAAGCAAGATAATCATTCAAACGATCACGATAATCACAAAATATTTCTTGTTCATTCTGAGGGAAGCTAAAACATGCCATTTTCTATCTTTTTTTTAGATTTTTAATTTTTCAATTTTTTTTTTAAGACCTAGAAGGAATGCTCAAGAAAAACTAAAAGGTGGTAGGCGCAACTCCTCGGCAACGACGCCATTTTGTTCAAATCGCAGCATAGTGCGGGTTGAATATAGTATCCACAGAGAGTTGGGGTACCGAACCTAAAAGCTATCGAGCTCTCACCTACTAGGTCTAGATTTCATGTTCTTTGAGGTTTTTGAATTAATAAAAAAGACAATAAAAATCACAAATAAAAGAAGAAAAAGCCTCGGGGGAAATGGGGGAAATGGGTAATGGGCCTGTTGGGTTGAATAGGATAGAAATGGTTAAGTAGTGTGGTGAGGGCTTAGGTGGGATTTGAGCTGGGAACTAGGTGAAGAAAAAAAAGGGGAAAACGGGTGAGTGGAAAAGAGAGTTAGATAGGTTAGGCTGATACGGTGGGGTAATTGGGCTGGGATTGAGATTGGGCTGAGGGAGAGGGGAAAGGAAGAAGGGAGGAGGGTTAGAGGGCTGGTGATTGGGTAGGATTTTATTTTAGCAATTTTTTGCATCTAACACCTAATAATAACTAAAGAAATAAAAAAATGAAATAAAATCTAATAGAAATATAAAATCGATAAAAATATAATAATAAACCTAATTTAATTATTAGGAACAAACAAAAAGTCATAGAATAAAAACATGCAAAATAACGGAATAAACACCCCCACACTTAGAATTTTGCTCGTGCCAAGCAAAACTAACTGAAAGAAACTAGGAAACTATAATAGATAAACATCCAACTCACTTTCGCAGGAATCGTGGATGCATTTAGCACATGCATCAAGCCCTTTAAACCCCCCGGCAGCCCGGGTGGACGAGGTGGGTCTCGTGAGGGTTTGTAGCAAGTATACCCACAAAAGCCATGAGAAGAAATGGAAGAGAGAAGGGAATGGAGAGTGAAAAACAAAACAAAGAAAAAAGGAGAAGAAGATACTCAAGCCCATTACAACGCACCTAGACACCCAACCGGATTTACCAATCAAAAAGTAGGGGCAAACATGAACAATTAAGGACACTTAGGTTAGAGGAATGCCAATCTTAGAGATTTTCAACCCCAAACAGTTTCATGATGAGTGAAGTCCTTGTGAAAATGTGCAAGTGGGCCTCAAATTGCACTCTCTCGCCTAGGTCGGTCGACCGAAGAAGTTTTCATGCTCTAGCTTGGGATTTATTTACCAACAACTTTATAAAGTGTCACCCAAAACTATTTGTTGTCGCCATTGGCTTTGTGACGGCCATAGGAAACATAGAGAAGGGCTCCACATTCTTTAAGTTTTTTTGTGTGTCACCCAAAACTATTTGTTGTCGCCCTTGGCTTTGTGACGGCCGTAGGAAACATAGAAAAGGGTTTCACATATTTTATTAAACGTCACCCAAATCTATTGGTGTCGCCCTTGGCTTTGAGACGGCCGTAGGAGACATAGAGACAGGCTCCGTACTTTTTAATGTTTTTAGTGTGTCACCCACATCTATTTGTTGTCGCCCTTGGCTTTGTGACGGCTGTAGCAAACATAGAAAAGGGCTCCACAAGCTTTAAGGATTTCCTTATTAAACGTCACCCAAGTCTATTGGTGTCGCCCTTGGCTTTGTGATGGGCGTAGGAAACATAGAAAAGGGTTTCACATATTTTATTAAACGTCACCCAAATCTATTGGTGTCACCCTTGGCTTTGAGACGGCCGTAGGAGACATAGAGACAGGCTCCGTACCTTTTAATGTTTTTAGTGTGTCACCCACATCTATTTGTTGTCGCCCTTGGCTTTGTGACGGATGTAGCAAACATAGAAAAGGGCTCCACAAGCTTTAAGGATTTCCTTATTAAACGTCACCCAAGTCTATTGGTGTCGCCCTTGGCTTTGTGACGGCCGTAGGAGACATAGAAAAGGGCTCTGCACTTTTTAATGATTTTCTTGTTAAGTGTCACCCAAAACTATTTGTTGTCGCCCTTGACTTTGTGACGGCCGTAGGATACATAGAAAAGGGTTCCACATGTTTTAATTAGGCGCGAGCAAGATTATTAGACTCCTAAGATCAACCAACTTTAGCAAAGAAATGAACAAAGAAAGGCGTGGTAAAAGGTAAGGACACCACATTCTCAATCAAAAGAGGGGTTTATTAGAGATAAGTCATGGCAATCAACCAAACTAAGGCCTATGATCATTCATATCGGCCGCTTCTAATTGATTAGTTCGATAAATTAGGTGGCTATCTACCTTGCTATGGATAAGAACATCTCAAAAAAGAAAAACAAATTCTTTTTGGCGTTGTCACAACTTTTTCCCAATCTCTTTCATTTTTCACAACAGTTTTTGATTTTTTTCACATTTTAGCACTTTTTTCATTTTTTTTCATTTTTTTAAGAGAAAAAGAGAAATAAAATAAAGCTAGGTGAGCTACCCCAAATCATAAAGATCTCCCCCCCCCCCCCCACACTTAAAAAGCAACAATGTCTTCATTGGGATCTAGGGGGTCATATGAAGGGTAGAAAAAAAAACTAGGAAAAACATATATACAAACACCTAACACAAAGAAAGGGGCGGCGCCCCGAGCCCACACGGCTCAAACAACAAAGAAAACCCAACACAAAGCATACTAGGGGTGTGCCACCAAAAAGGAAAAACAAGCATGCAAAAAGAAAACAACCTATACAAACAAAAACAAAGAAATATTTACAAAAGGAGAAAGGGTGGAACGAGGTTACCAGAAAGTCTTCAAAGAACAAGAAATGTGATTGGGTAAACGTCGATCATACTTGGAGCATCAGTCGCTCCTTATTCTTCAAGATTCGGGCCTTCAAGATCGAAAGAATTCAATGCCCGAAGTAGAAGATCATGCATCCTCGAATGCATCTCTCAATGATGGATGTATGAGAAAATTTAAAAGAAAAAGTCAGAATAAGTAAGTGTTCTCAACATCTTATTAAATGCCTTAGAAAAATCATTAAAGTGATGAAAGAAATGAATGATTGTGATTTTTCTAGGCGAGTCCTCTAGGTGAACAAGATATGGATCAAGGAGGGGATCATACCCTCTAAGGGGACCTAGAGACTCAACGCATGTATGGTCGGGTGAGGGAGTAATAAACAATGAATGGTAGGGGATCACATGATTGGGAGAGAGGGATACATCATCACATTCAAAGCACATAAGAGAGTCATCAACCTCCTCAACAATATCATCACTAGAAAGTCCCAACCCAAGATCATCATCGAACTCATGAACATCATCAAATGTGTGCAAAGAAAAGGTAGGATTGTACCACATGAAAACACTTTCAACACCACATGAAGTTGCATCATCATCATCAACAATCTCAAACTCATTACATGTGGATTCTAAACATGAAGAGGGGGATTGCTAATAATAAAGATGCGTCATCTTGAACATCAAAGGTGAAAGTGTAACACTCGGGGTTATAATCCATTGAGAATGAGTCATAATCACATACATAAGCATCATGAGGAACAATTTCTAATTCATGAGAGGGTGGCACACAAGTCAAAGAAGGAGCAAATGAGTCATCATTATTATTTTCCCAATCGCACAAAAGAGGATCAACATGAATAGTAGGGGAAAGGGGGATAGAAGACTCAATTATATTAAAAGACTCATGACCATTTTCAAACAAGTTGGGTCTCATTTCACGAAATAAAGAAAGTAACTCATGAATCTTATTTTCTACTTTTTCGATTTTTGCATTAAACTCATCATCTTTTTGCACATAATTCACCTCATTTTCAATAAAATTCGGATGAGCAACAATAGTGGAAGACATGGTAGCATGAGTAGATATTTCAAATTGAGCATATGAGGAGGGGACATGCATGGGAATTAAAGGAGAAGAGGGAAGAGTACTCACATATGAATCTTCATGGTACATAATAGCATGGAAAGTCTCCTCACATTGCTTGTTTTGTTCATTAATCTGAATGCATTATTGAAGAATTGCAAGAGTGCAAGCATTCATATCATGATCAAATGATTGGCAATAAGAGCAAAAATCATGAGTATTTGATGAATCAAGCATATAAGGATCCCTAGGTTGATCTACAAATGGAGATTGAGTATGCGAATCAACACAAGGGGACGGGGGACTCGAACTCACTCATAAATCTTCATAATGAGCTTTAGCATGACTAGCACAAGGATTATCAAAATGATAACCCACATAACGACAACCCTCTATAAAGCTACGAGTACGCTCCGTCCACCAATTAAGAAAATCCCAAGCCTCATTATCATTTTGAACATTAAAACCATAATAATTTAGCAGATTATGAGTTTCAGAATTCACACCCTCATTAATAACACATAATACTTCCCAATCAGAAAATTATAACCATGAGGAGCCCAATAAGCAAGATAATCATTCAAACGATCACAATAATCACAAAATATTTCTTGCTCATTCTGAGGGAAGCTAAGACATGCCATTTTCTATCTCTTTTTTAGATTTTTAATTTTTAATTTTTTTTTCTTTTTAAGACCTAGAAGGAATGCTCAAGAAAAACTAAAAGGTCGGTAGGCGCAACTCCCCGGCAACGACGCCATTTTGTTCAAATCGCAGCATAGTGCGAGTTTAATATCGTATCCACAGGGAGTTGGGGTACCGAACCTAAAAGCTATCGAGCTCTCACCTACTAGGTCTAGATTTCATGTTCTCTGAGGTTTTAGAACTAATAAAAAGACAATAAAAATCATAAATAAAAGAAGAAAAAGCCTCGGGGGAAATGGGGGAAATGGGTAATGGGCCTGTTGAGTTGAATAGGATAGAAATGGTTAAGTAGTGGGGTGAGGGCTTAGGTGGGATTTGGGCTGGGAACTAGGTGAAGAAAAAAAAGGGAAAAACGGGTGAGTGGAAAAGAGATTTGGATAGGTTAGGCTGATATGGTCGGGTAATTGGGCTGGGACTGAGATTGGGCCGAGGGAGAGGGGAAAGGTAGAAGGGAGGAGGGTTAGTTGGCTGGTGATTGGGTAGGATTTTATTCTAGCAATTTTTTGCATCTAACACCTAATAATAACTAAAGAAATAAAAAAATGAAATAAAATCTAATAGAAATATAAAATCAATAAATATATAATAATAAACCTAATTTAATTATTAGGAACAAACAAAAAGTCATAGAATAAAGGGGTAAAACATGTAAAATAACGGAATAAACAACGCCTTCTCAACGATGGTGAACCGAGTTCGGAAGATATTCTCCCGTTGAGAGTTATCCTGGGAATCCTTGGTCATGATAAAGGATCGCCTAGGAGTTGAACTCTCCCCTTCTTGCGCACGAACCTAACACTAGTCTTTGGAGCCCTCGGCGTGGCCACCTCACCTGCTTTGGAACTTTCAACCATCTTCGTAGGACATTGGGCTTGGTAATGACATAAACCCGACATGTGAAGAATTTTCTACCCTTGAGCTTCCGAAGATATTCCGCACTTTCCTTATGATCTCGGGAAGATGGTTTGGGTAGCTTGGAAGTTCGACTTCCCTTGGATAAAGTCTTACTCCACGAGTCAGCACTTCCCTTCCTAGAAGGCCATGAAGTAACCTTCTCTTCCATTCTTCTACCTTGAGAACCACCATGTCGATAATCATCAAAATACCTCGAATAGCCACTATGGTGAGTTCTAGGAGCCCGAGTTGAAATACCATGATCCCATTTCGAGGACTCTAGTTGCGTAGGTGTCGTAGCACGGAGTATGTCACTCATTCGACGTTGCACTTCTAGAACCTTCTCTTCGATACATTGAAGATTCTCCTCGAAGGTTGGTTTGGTTTGGGGAAAAAGAGACATCATGTTTGCGCGAAGCATAGGACATGTAGGCCATTTGTGGAGCTTGATTTTCTTGTGGGGTGTATAATTTGAGCGGATGGAGGCTTGGGTTCTTTGTAGCTATGAAATTTTGAGGGAGTTTTTGCGAGGATAATTTTGTGGAGAAAGATGGGGTGAATCCGGCAAGGGGAATGCACCAAGAAGAACAAATCCGGATGGGCACACAACCACCACCAATAATATCCACCAACAAAATAACCACCAACTCAACAAATCCAACAAATAAATTTCAACACAACCCAATACTATTTCTAACCATTTAATCAACAATCAAGAACAACAATAACACCCAACAATAATGGATGAAGTGACGGATTGGGTTTGGGCTGTTTTTAAGGAGGTTGGGTGTTTTCTTGTAGTTGGCTAGTGTTTGGTTAAGGGTTCTTTGTGTTTTTCTCACATTGACATTTCATCGAACACCTTCCGTGCACCATTTTCCAACTTCACCTCATAGCTCCAATATGCATCAAAATTAATAAACACAAACACAATACGATATACTCCAACACACTTGGAGGCACAAGGAACGGGGAACACCAATATTGCAACAAATCCACAACACCAAGATCACCAAAAATCACCACTAAACAACAAGAACAATTCCAGGCACAAACAAGAAATCTCCAACAAATCTATGAGTTCTATGCCTAGCTCTGATGCCAAATGGAGAGGATCAGGACCTAGGGTCCATGCAAAATCATGTGGATGATGGAAATCCACCCATAGAACTCATAAACACTAAAAAACCAATTTTTTGGGTTTTTGGATTAATGGAGATAAACATGAAATTAAAAGGATATGGACAATTCCAAAGAGAGAAATCTCACCAAATTGAACTAAGATGTTCAATCTCTAGCACAAGGACCTTCCACAAGCAAAGAGTCTTGAAACACCTAAGAAACACAAAGAGTGGAGAAAAAACGCCCACTCACAAATAAGAGAATTCACCAAGCAATTTCCACCCAAAAGATTAGCTTTCAGTGATTAGGGTTTGAAAACCCACAATTAAAAACTCTCCAAGTGAGAGGAATTTTTCTGTCTAACCTAAAACCTTCATAAAACATCACTAATGGAGGGGGAACAAGTATATAAAGGAAAGGGGAAGAAAACAATGAAAAAGGGGGAAGAAACACGCGTGTTGTGCGAAAAGGGGGGGAGGCGCTGCCAGCGTCGCTTAGGCGCTGCCAGTGTCCCCTCCAAAAGGTTGAAGCCAAGCAGCGTTCAGACGCGCCGCGGGTGCTACGCCAGAGGTCGTGGGCGCTACAATGGTCTCGGGCGCTACATGTCTGGTCGATGTCGTTACCGAGTAATTGACGCAACAGCGACAACCGAGCAGGACATGGTCGTGGGCTCTACGAGGTGTTCACGGGCGCGACCTCCTGGCACCTTTTTCTGCCGACTTCAAATGACCATAACTTCTTCATCCAAACTCTGTTTTAGGCCCGTACGTTATCGGTGGAAAGCTCTCGGTGTGTACTTTAAGCTCCCAAAAGTTGAAGTCCATTATAGTTATATTGAAGGAGTTTATGATCAAAAGCATGAAGGCACACCCTTTTCTAACCTTTGAACGCCTTCACCACCTTGTGTTTATTCTTGTCGAAGGTTCAGAAGCGCCTTAGAAGGCTCGGGAATGGTCCGATTGAGACGACCAAAAGTGAACTGATCCTCATATGGTTCAGTATTCCACCTGCGGCGAGGCGTTGATTTTGTCGACCCACACTGTACTAACGTTTCTGAGAGAGTTGTCTATGACAACTCTACGTTAGTAAGCTGAGCAGTATTCCACTTGCGGCGAAGCGCTGACTCTATCGACCTGGGTCAGTTTTGAAAAGAGACACCTCAAGATGTCTAATACATCATAACATCGCTAAGGAGTATTCCACTTGTGGCGAGACGATGACTTAGTCGACCCAGACAATCCTGAAGAGAATAAGTATATGACCACTCTACGTCGGAACGCTGAGGAGTAATCCCTGAGAACCGAGACAACGACGATGTCGACCAGACACTCCTGAAGAGAGTAGTCTAAGGCTACTCTTCGCCAGTACGCTGAGGAGTAGGCAATACATTAACGATAACAGAAATCGACATCTAGAAAATTGTAGCAGTCTGGATAAATGTCTCTCAAGTCCCTACACCAAAAAGGAGACAAAAGGAAAAAAGAAAAAGAGTGTTAGTAAAAAAAAAAGAATATTGAAAATGTCAAAAAAAGGAAAAAGAAAAAGAGAATTTAAAAAATCAGATGGAGCATCGAACATGATAAACAAAAAAAAATTCAAGCAATGGTCAGAAGAAATTTATCAAAGAAGACGAGGGGGTACTGATGAATGAAGCAGCTGCAGAGAACCCCTTTATATAGTTATTGATCAGGCAATTCTCTGGGTCATACTCCAATGCTACTATCGTTCAAATTCTACCCCATCCAAACTCTCAGTGGATAAAATTCTATCACATATTGGATTGTTATATTGTATGAACTGAGATATATAAAGAAAAGAAGTCTAACTCAAGTTCCAATTTCAAATTTAACTCCAACTACAACTCTAATTTGGAATCCAACTCTAACTTTTAGTCCAATTCAAACCTTGTTTCCTGTATAGAATTAAACTCTATTGCATCGAGTTATTGTTCCAAAAGGATTGATATTAAAAGGGTGAGTCCCAAGAAGAGTTGAATTCATGGTTGATTGACCAATTATATTCGAGACTCAGCCGCTTTAAACACCTAATATTTGTGTACGCATATGACTCTCAAAAAGGTCATCTGTAGGAGGCAAAAATTTATCATCAGATAAAAACATCACACGTGGAAAATAAATTAATTTTTATTTGACCAATCACAAATTGTCACGTGTCAAGTTGACTTCGATGGATCCATTTGGTCAAAATTAAATTCCGAACAATCACAATATGACACGTGTCAGTGATGATGTAGAAAACCATAATTATTTCTTTTTTTAAAATTAAAGGAATAATTAATTCACTTGAGCCTGGGCCCAAGCCCAAAGTCCAACTCAAACCCTAGGGGCTAGGCCTCAAAGCCTATAAATAGAGGTCCTCCCCCTTCATTTTGGAATCCCCCGTAGGTTCGGCAGTTAGGTACCAGAGGCTCCAAGAGATCAAACTGCTAGCGACCTCCAGCTACTAAAAGCCAAGGATCGAAGTCTGCAAAAGCTCAAGATCAAGTCTCCAAGTCTTCAAGACGTCTTGATCAAGAAAAACAACAGAGTTATTCGGCAAGACCTGCAAAGCCTTCAGAAGATCGAACTATAAGCGACATCCAGCTATCAAGCGCCAAGGACCAACGCCTGCTAGTTCAACAACTTTTTTTTGCTACACATTAAAGACTTTAGTCATCTTCTTCGTCTGGTTCATCGATCGAGCTCAAGCACTTAAGCCCTCACATCCAAGAACTTGAAGAACTGTAACCAACAGTCAACCTGCAAATGGTTAAACTCCAAGCAACCTCCAGGTACCAAGCACTAAGGAGATCAACGCTCAAGACCATCAGTTCAAGAATTGCTACAAGAGTACTTCAGCTAGACCTGCGTTTGAGATTAAGATCAAGCGTCCACATCCTCGGTTCATCCAAGTTGCAGGAGATCGAATCAAAGGATTACTTTATTGTATTTAATACAAATATTGTACCCACATACATTCAAATATTAGTACAAATTAATTTGTAAACACAAATTTCGAGTCTAAAATAAATAAAGATAGGAAATTGACAAACAAAGTAATTTGCATTAATGTTTGAATGTATGCGGGTACAATCTCTGTTTTAAATACAATAAAGTAGTCCTATGATTCGATCTCCTACAACTTGGATGAGCCGAGGGCATGGATGCTTGATCTTGATCTCAAAGCAGGTCTAGCTGAAGAACTCTTGTAGCAATTCTTAAACTGAAGGTCTTGAGCGTTGATCTCCTTAATGCTTGGTAGCTAAAGGGTGCTTGGAGTTTAACTGTTTATAGGTTGACTGTTGGTTACAGTTCTTCAAGTTCTTGGATGAGAGGGCTTGAGTGCTTGGTCTTGATCGATGAACCAGACGAAGAAGATGACTACAGTCTTTGATGTGAAACAAAAAAAAAGTTGTTGAACTAGCAGACGTTGGTCTTTGGCGCTTCCGCGCTTGATAGTTGGATGTCGCTTGTAGTTCGATCTTCTGAAGGCTTTGCAGGTCTTGCCGAAGAACTTTGTTGTATTTTCTTGAACAAGTCGTGTTGAAGACTTGGAGACTCGATCTTGAGCTTTTGCAGACTTTGATCCTTGGCGCTTAGTAACTGGAGGTCGCTGGCAGTTTGATCCTCTGAAACCTCTGAATGCTGACTCTCGAATCTCCAGGAGATTCCAAAATGAAAGGGGAAGACCCCTATTTATAGGTTCTGCCCCCTAGGGTTTGAGTTGGGCTTTGGGCTTGACCCCAAGTTAATTAATTATTCCTTCAATTCGAAATAAAGAAATAATTATGATTTTCTGCATCATCTCTGACACGTGTCATATAGTGATTGGTCGGAATTTGATTTTGACCAAATGGATCCATCGAAGTCAACTTGTCGCGTGACAATTTGTGATTGGTCAAATAAAAATTAATTTATTTTCCACGTGTCATTTTTTTATTTGTCGACAAATATTTTTCCTCCAACAATATGATTTTTAAAGAAGCTTATACAAGTTAGATCATTATATTATTGAAAACCACTAAATTTTTTTTTTATATATATACAGTCATTGTAGCTATAAGCTTTTATAAGTTATGCTCGCAACAATGTGTGTTTTACTCTTACCCCTTCACACACAGGTCTAAGCACTATATGTGTGTGTTTGTGTGTGTGTGTGCGCATTCTAAAGGCTATAAAAACATGTGGGTGCTTAGTTTATAGTTTAGGACAACGTTCGAGTATTTAGTTTGCAGCTTGGGGCCAGGGGCGGAGCCACAATATTTTTTAGGGTGGGCTATAGGGTGATCTTCCCAGTAAATTGACTGTACCCCAAACCGATAGCAGCGGTCAATATTCGTGTAACGACAATTTTTATATTTGACAATGTCATTTGATACGTAAAATAAATAAGAGAAATATTAACTTATGAATGAGGCAACAAAAAGAGTTTTATTTGTAATCATTATGAGACTGATTCATATAATTGACATTATTTGTAAGAGAAAATTATTAATTTGTTGATAGATAAGAGAATGTTTGTAATTAATTACATTGCTTTATATAACAAAATATGTAGAAAATAGATTATTTATAAAAGAATAATAATTAAACGTTGGAAAATAAGATGTGACTTTTAATATTTATAAAAGAATAGTAAATAGATTACATGAGAAAATAGAAGTACATAAAAATAGCAATAACAAAACAATTTTAATAATATATAAATGAGAAAAACAGTTTTTTTTAAAAGAATAATAATTTTTAATAATAGCATAGCTTGCTGTGAAAAAACATATCATAGATTGTCTCCAATGGGATTCAAACTCATGCTTGCTGATAAGGAGAAATGTTCTGCACCATTTAGCTATAGCAGATTACATATACATATTTGCAGAATTTAATACAAATTAACGCATGGACTGGGCCATGGCCCCCCTGGATCCGCCCATGCTTGGGGCAATACCCGTGTATTTACTAGTGTGATTGTATGTTATTTCCTCCTTCTCTATTTATTTGTGCACTTAAATAACTCTTTTCATCCCTAATTATTTATCATTTTACATTTCTTATATGAATTTTATTGCAAATTATTGTATGCTCCTGGAGCATGTGCTCCAGGAGATGACATGGCAGCCATGTCAGATTTTTTTTTTAAAAAAAAAATCAGTAACTACTTGTCGGTTACCAGATGTCAGTTGAACTGAATTGTTCATTGAAGATAACATCATTGTTCACTATACGATGTTCACTAACTTGAGCTGGATTGTTCACTAACATTAATGTGATTGTTCATTTACTTCAACTGCGTTGTTCACTTACTACAACTGTGCTGTTCATTTACTTCAACTGTATTGTTTACTGAACATGTTCCACATAGGTTACTCTAAAAAAATTTAGATTATTCATCATATATAACTTGTTTGCTCACTTGAAAGATCATGATCATTTACTCATGAAATCAATTTATAATATTCTTATATGATAAAATTTCTATCGTTAGAACTTATCGAATAACATGTACTTGAACTTGTAGGGGTGAATGGGTAAACAATGAATTCGTAAAACAATGACATGGTGAACAATGGAAATACTTTCAGTGAACAACCACTAGTTACATGATGAACAATTGCAACATACTTAATGAACAATCTCAAGATATGTAGTGAACAATCTCAATATACAGGTTAATAATCTCAACATATATAGTGAACCATCCTATCCTATTCTGAGTGAACAAGGGCTCTTTTATGGATGAACAATGATATATTTCATTGTTATAGAACCGCTTCGCTAAATCCTTCCAGTGCTCCTCGACAGCCATCCCATCAACGATCACGTACCCGACAGAACTGCCATTGACGAGGAAGGAGAATCCGAGGAAGATGGATGATAATAAAATTGAGGGGTGATAAAATTGGGTGGCACGGTGTTGTCGAGGACGAAGATAACGGCGGAGAATGAAGATGAAAGGGTTAAGCATATTGGCCCAATCTTAGAGAATCTGGCTATGGTGTTGGCCAGGAAAAGGGAGAATTTGGGGAGGAGGGAAGCTAAAATGGAAGGGCACAATGGTGTTTGTGGCGGCGACAAAGGTTGCATTTCGGAGACGAAAAGGTTGTCGAATGGAGATTGATCGGTAAAGGAGGTTGGCCCAGCTTCGACCCCAGCGATGACCATGGCGGCAATTGGTGGCGGTCGGTGGAAGGAGAAAGAGAAAGAGAAGTAGTGATGGCGACAATTGGTGGCGGTCGACGATGATGGTGGAGCGGCAGTTAGGAGGAAGAGAGAGGGAGAGAGAGAGAGGGGATGGAAGAGATGGAGAATTTATGCAGCTAGTAATCAATAGAACGTGGCTGGGTAGTTATTGTTTTTTATTTTTATGGAATTATATTTAAATTATAAAGCCACCCTGGAATTAAGTCTGCCACGTAGGATCTGGAGTATGTGCTCCAGGAGCACATAATATATATTGGAATTTTATCAACTTTTTCTCTATTAATTAACTCACTATTTTGTAACACTATTATCACTACTAATCATTCTTTCTCTAAATTGAAGTAATTAAGTAGATTTTTTTTCTTTCTCCCTTTAGAATTGTATTTTACCTTAGTATCTTGCCACTCTCCAAAATTGCAAATAAATAAGGACAATGATACACATCTTGACTCAAGATGATTTAATATCCATCTTAAATTGTCCGTATTTCACATTTTTGTAACTTTTAATCAATATTTTATCTAATAATTATATATATTCATCAGTTATAAGAGTATAATACATATTAGCTAGGTCAAAAAATATAAATAATAGGCTAATTTTATCAATCATAGTAGAAATCCACATTTTATGCATAGTTTGATATTTTTGAAAAAAAATATAAATAATAATTATTTTTATATTGTTTATAAGTTATAAAAACCATCAAAGTAATGAAATATAACTTTATAATAATTTAAATATACATACATTTAACATTATAAGTGATTTTGATGAAATGCAAGCGATAAAACATTTATTATTTTCCAATAAATTATTGTTGAACCTTAATAGAATATGAGTCGTTTTACCGTGATAGAATCATTACTCTTAGCCTTAATGTATATGTAATGTTTACAACTCACGTTTCTTCTACCATTAGTTTCATATGCTCAAGCATCAATGATGCAATTTTTGTACGACAATGGATAATTGCATTCGATAACTATGATCAACTTGGTTAATTGTACACAGGTTACATGACTGTTAAAATATACAACAGTAATATTAGAGCAATATTTGTAATGGTGGACCCGTGTTCGGGCATTTTTTTAATGCCGCCACAATGCGCGGGTATTTACCAATATATATATATATATATATATATATATATATATATATATATATATATATATATATATATATATATATATATATATATATATATGGAATAGAAGGGGTAATTGATGAGCATGAAAGCATGGCCAATCTCAGCCATTGGTTCCAAGATCTAGGGTAGATATAAATGTGATGTTTTATTTTTATTTGTAGAAGGTATTCTTAAATATAATTGGCTGGATTTTTTTTTAAAAAAAGAAGATGGGAAGTATCACGTGAGATTGGATAGAGAGAGGAGAGAGACAGCACTAGATAACATGCCAACTTCAGCCATTAATGAGTTTTACTTCCCCAAAAAAATCACCATCATTTGCTTTTTGATAATTCAACCTAATAACTGAAATGCAGAAGGTAGATTGAAGTTGGGTTGAGATTGATTTGTTGAACATCAGCTTCAAACCCACAAAAACCCTAGACAATTTTCCACTGTTGAAAAGGTATGGATTTGCAATTTTTTTTTGTCCTATTTGAAAATTGGGGGAAAGAGGAGTTTAATTTGGTATGTGTATTTGATTCTGGAAAGATTGGGTGAAGTTTTAATTGTAATTTGAGTTGTTGAAAGTGTTTTGGGTTGAATTTGAATTGTTGAAGGAGCCATATTCGAAATACCAGAATTGAAGGTTTGAAGCAAACCCTAAAACGAAATTCAATAATTGCAAAGGGAGGGGCGTGCGAGTTCTAGAATTGAAGTTTCCGACGAGTAATTTTTTCCGGCGTGCGAGTTCCTGAATTGAAGGTTCCAGCGGGGTGAGTTTGCCGGCGGGCGAGTATGTTCATGTCGGGTCTGTTGTTCACGTAGTATATTTTTGATGTTCATTGTTGGATATTTGGGGTTGGTATGCGCAATTAGGGTTTTTTGGTAGACATATAATTATGGATTATGCATATTTTGTTGTGATTCATGTAATATATGTTGAATACATGGGTTTGGTAAAGATGAGGACGAACACAAAATTATCGTTCATCTCATGACATCTTGATGTTCATTTATGTATAATTTATGTTTGTTTATGGTATAGTTGACGTTCATTATGGAATAGGTGGTGTTCATTTATGGTGTAGTCGAAGATTGTTTTATGGTATATTTGATGTTCATTCTGGGTGTAGTTGATGTTCATTTAGGGTTTATGTGATGTTCATTTTCAGTGTGTCGTTCGTTATATATAAGAAATGTAATAGATGTTCATTTCTGGGCATGGTTGAAGTTCATATTGGTATGTTCCCTTGGACGTGTAGGAGCGGGAAAACAGATGTAGTTGGGGCAAGTGGGCTGATGCACAACTCTGATGAAAGAGTCATTGTCTTGGTGCCAAATCCAACCCCAATGTAAGTGTAGTGACAGAGAATGTACGTTGGTTGTGTTTGATGTTTATGTTCGCTTATGGGGTATAGTCTGGGTTGTAGGGGCAACGAGGCGGTTGTATTGGAAGAGATGACACCCGTTGCAGTCGGTGATATTGTTGTGCACGAAGACGATACCAAAGAGTAAGTTAATTGATGTTCATAAGATATCACATGATGCTCATTTTTGCCAAATTGATGGTCATTTTCATTACATAAAGATGTTCATTTGTTATAAACTAATTATCATAATAAAATAGTTAATGTTCATTTAGGTTCACCTTGATGTTCATTTTCAATTACATAGATGATCATTTTCAGAAATTGACCATGTATTATTGAAAGATAATTTGATATCAACTTTATGTTCAATTCATGGGAATGTAGGGGGTTTTATGTGTGTCATGCAAATGTTCGTCCTGTATACCTTGATGTTCATTGTATTTTAACTTGATGTTCATTTCATTCAAACTTGTTCTTTCTATCTCACTTTGCTGTTCATTGTATTTCAATGTTGACAGCGGTGTGTACTGTACGCCGTACATGGAGACTTTCTTCAATCCAACCAAATGGGAGTGTGGTCTTTCAGGGGATGATGTAAGTGAACATGCTTAATGCATATTTGAAATATCTATGATTAATTTACCAGATGAAACATCTATTTTTTTTTCAGCAAGAGCTGTTGCATGTGTTGAGGAGCAGATATTGTCATGCCTTAGTCATGCACGATGTGAACCGCTTGAAGGACACCGTCCAAACAAGAGCAACTCATTGGAACAAAACGAGCAGCGTTGCACCGTTTTGAGTTGACTTGGAATATTGTCTTTGCTATTGTTCTTTTGGAACAATTTGGGATAGTACAGTGAACACCATTTCCAGTTTACAATGAACATCTTTTATTTGGACTTGTTTTATGAAAGACACATTGTAATGAATACATTTTGTTTACTTTCAGTGTGCAATGAACATCAAGGTGTAAGCACCATATATGTTGTATGTAGGAAAAGAACCCAAAGTACTTGATATTCTTAATGATTGGCCTGATGATCATCACAGGAATGCTTGATGTTCATAATTTTTGGCTTTGATGATCATTCCAGAATGAACATCAATCTGTAATTATATAATGAACACCAAGCTGTTATGAAATGAACATCAAGCTATTATGTAATGAACATGAAGTTAATCATAAATGATCATCAAATACATAAATGAACATTAGTATGTAATTATATAATGAACACCACGTATTTGTAAAATTAACATCAAGGTGTTGTGTAATGAACATCGAGTTGTAGTGAACATATACATTACATGCATAAAAAAAAACATCAGGTGGTCATTTAATGAACATCAGGTAATCATATAATGAACACCATTTGAATAAGGGGATATTGTGGTACGAACATTAGCTTGTAATGAAATGAACATCAACTTAATGTGTGAACATTTTGTTCTGAGGACATCAAGATATTGTGTAAATGAACATCTAGTAATATCAGATGTACATCAAGTTCCAGTGAACATATATATTACCTGCATAAAAGAATATCAGCATCATCTGAATAATGGGATATCGTATAATGAACTACTTGACATCACTTACGTGGCCAGCCAATCATTATCAAAATTAGGAAAGGGAATATTGAACATCAGCATAATTGGAAATGACCATTGAAACATCGTTTAGGTAAGTGATAATCAATTGACTTGAAATGAACATCAACATGTAATCATATCACGAACATAATTTGAATAAAATGCACCTAGTCATTGTCTTTAAGTCATTTCACCATAAAATGGTATTTGCCAAATGAATGGTGATCATCATTTAGTTAGTATTTATATATAGTGAAAATGAACATCTAGGTATAGTAAAAATGAGCATCTAAGTATAATGAACATTATATATAATGAAAGGCACATCAGGTGGGCATTTTTTGTTCATTGTTTTGTAATTAAAATTTAGATCATTTGCAATTAACGATCACCCGGAGGGTACATGGGATGAACATCAGCACATAGTTAAATGAACATCAAATGTACGTAGAATGAACATCAGCATATATGTAACCTGAACAGTAACTGACCATCTAGTTATTTTGTCCCAAAAACATTTATATATATTAAAAATCAGCTTCACATGTTCATTCATGGAAAATACTTCATCCGAATCTAACAAAAAACGCATCAACTAAAACCAATAGCAAAATGTATGTTTTTGAAATAACCCTAGAGGGGGGTGATTAGGGTTATGTAAAAAATCTGCACTTCAATCAACACAACTAGGTTAATAGCACTTTTATATAATGAAAAATACTTCTTTATTAACTAAACAAAAGTGCTTGAAATAAGGAGGTTACAACTCAGCTAATATGAGGATCGTGAGGTCCTCAATCACTCTTGTGGCGAGAGAACTCATGTGATTTCACGCACTTGAGGCCTCGCGTAAGAGACGGTTCTGCAGAGAAAAACTCCAAAGTGAGACTTCTTCCTCACTTTAACACAAACGACCCTAGAGGTCCTCACCAGTGCCCTCACTGGTTACCCAAACTCACCACTTACAAAATGTGGCTACACTCAGAATATTAACGCGATATTCCTACACTCAAAACTTTATCACACAAAGTTCCTACTCAGATTTGCTTGCTTGGAAATCCGTACTCCTCAATGTAGGTATGCAGTCGTATATATATATTTAGGAGTTGGAGACAGCAACGGCTTCTTTATTCTCCAAGGGATAGTTTTCATTCTTGAGCTCTCTTCCAAATCTTCTTGATTTCCTTGATTTGCTTTCCATACGGATGATATCTGAAAATAAGGAAGGTAGCGATTATTGTATCAGATCATGCAGAATAATAGAAAGTATATTTTAGGGTTTGTATAAGATACTTCCCTAAATTTCTGTCTTTCAAACAAAATCTTGATGCTGTCGTTGGAGGTCCTTCGGAGTGTACTGCAATGAGGTCCTCAGAGCTTTTTGTGATGAGGTCCTCAGAGTTGAGATTCTTAAATCTCCCCCTTTTTGTTTAAAAGACAAAACTTCCTGGATGCTGCTTCTATAGATGCATTCTCAATGTACAACAGATATGGACAATAGATGCAACAGTACATTCTTGTAATAGAGTATTATATAGTAGCAAGCAACAGTTCACCATATTGTTTCGGTTACAGACCAAGGATATCTCCCCCTTTTTTTCTTTCAAACAGAAGGGAAACAGGAGAGTACAAGTACTAAATTGTGTAGCCAAAAAAAAGCAAAGGAACAGAGAGAGGAAGGAGGAGGGATAGGAGGAAAAGAGATGATGAGGACACCTTGACCAGGCCCTGATTAAATTTTGAGGTGCCCGAGAGGCCATGCTGATGAGGACATCAGAGGTTCAAGCATGCAGTGAGTTGACGAACCTGGGAGGAGCAGAGAGACCACATGTAGGGAGGATGGATGATAGGACTCCCCCTCAATTTGACAGCTTGTGCATAGGTTGAGGTCCTCATAGTAGACGACTCCCCCTCAAATGGTGCGGCTGGTGTTGTTTCACGACCTTCCCAATGTCTAGGATCTTGTCTTGGATTTTGTCTCCAAATTTCACTCTTGCATTCTTGTTGATTTTCAGTTTGAAGAGCTTGGTTGGATCTCTGTGTTTGAGGCATACCTGTAATAGGAGACACTATACCTTTCTTGGTCTCTGACCAAGGATGAGATCGTTGCAATGAGGTCTTTGGGACCCAGATTTAAGTAATGCACGGAGGTCTAGTTCCTTTAGACAGGGGATTTGATGAGGTCCTTATTTTATTTTCTGTAGAAGGTCCTCTATGATGATTTTCTCTGAGAGGCGGAATGTTTGGGATAGGAAGGAGATGTCCTTTGTTGGCATGGAAAGGAGGACTTTTGGACCGATAATTTTTGAGAGGTGGTGTATTGGGTGTGGGAAGGAGAGGTCCTCTCGGAGGATGATTTGTAGGAATTTTGGTCCGAGGTTGAGAAGAGGGGGTTGTGGAGACTAGTTTGCTTTGGTAAGGATTGCAATTATTGACTGCCTCATTGGATAATTGAGTGATGGTTTTATAGTAGTCTTTGACCTCTAGAGACAGTTTACTGCTTTCTGTGAACAGGAGGTCATTTTGAGAGTGCAGGCTTTCTATGGCCTCACAGAGACTTTGAACATGGTTGGTAAGGTGCTTGATTCTTTCTATCAAGGACTTAGAGTAGTTAAAAAGATGCATACACTTATGAGCAAGATGTAATGGTGAAAGATTAAAGAGGTCATCAATGTTTACCTCGTCATGAGATGAGGTTGGATCTTGATCCTCACTTGTGTTTGCCATCAGACATACATTTGTTATTTCTTCTACCTCAATGTGGCCTTCACTGGAATCACTATCACTCCATGTTGCCATCATTGCCCCATGGTTATGCCGTTGAGGTCGACTGTTTCTCTTGTCTTTGTTTCTTCTGGCGTGAGGGCAGTCTTTCATAAGGTGTTTTGAGCTGCCACAAACAAAACAAGTGAATGTGTTAGCATCTTTTCTTAATGAGGACTTACCTTTTGAGGTTGCTTTTCTGTTTTGTCCATCCTTGATGTATCCTCGAAAGGTTGGATTTTTCTTGTATGATCTTCTGAACCCTCTAGCCATCATTGCCATTGTATCTTCCTCCTCATCATCATCTGACTCACTGTCAGATTTACATACTGCCTTGAGGGCAATTACCTTGGGTTCTGAGAGGTCATTCAATTGGATCTCATAGGCCAATAGTTTTCCAATGAGTTCCTCCAGTTTGAGGGCCTTGAGGTCTTGAACTTCTTCAATGGCTGTGACTTTTGGACCCCATTTTCTTTAGGGCAGGCATCGGAGGACCTTTCTAACTTGTTCCTCATTTGGGTATGTTTTTCCTAGAGATATGAGGTGGTTGGTGATGCTGCTGAATCTTTTGAACATCTCTTCAATAGTCTCATTTTCCTTCATTCTAAAGGCCTCATACTTCTGGACAAGGATATCTACTTTGGTGTCCTTGACTTGACTTGTGCCTTCATATGAGGTTATCAAGTAATCCCAAACACATTTGCGATTTCACAATTAGATATACGTTCAAAATCATTCGAATTTAAACTGCAATAAATCAAGTTTAGGGCATGAGTATTTTTTCTCAATTGCTCCAACTCTTTCTTGGTCATTTCAGATATTTTCTTTGGGACATCTTGACCAACACTGTTCTTCTTCGTGGGAGTAGGATAATCTCCCTCGGTAACCACAGTCTAGAGGTCCTCATCTTGGTCCTTGAGGAAGATTTCCATTTGCCTTTTCCACATTCTATAGTTTTCTCCAGTGAGGAGAGGTGCTCTTGTCCATGAGCGTCCTTGAGGGGCTTCGGTTGTGTTGAGGCCGGCCATGATCTTTACCACGAGTTGTTAGACTCTTCAGATATGTGGACCTGCTCTGATACCAATTGAAATAACCCTAGAGGGGGGTGATTAGGGTTATGTAAAAAATCTGCACTTCAATCAACACAACTAGGTTAATAGCACTTTTATATAATGAAAATACTTCTTTATTAACTAAACAAAAGTGCTTGAAATAAGGAGGTTACAACTCAGCTAATATGAGGATCGTGAGGTCCTCAATCAGCTTACTGTGGCAGAGAACTCAATGACAGTTTTCTGCACTTGAGGCCTCACAGAAGAGACGGTTACAGACAGAGAGAAAAACTCCAAAGTGAGACTTCTTCCTCACTTTAACACAAACGACCCTAGAGGTCCTCACCAATGCCCTCACTGGTTACCCAAACTCACCACTTACAAAATGTGGCTACACTCAGAATATTAACGCGATATTCCTACACTCAAAACTTTATCACACAAAGTTCCTACTCAGATTTGCTTGCTTGGAAATCCGTACTCCTCAATGTAGGTATGCAATCGTATATATATATTTGGGAGTTGGAGACAGCAACGGCTTCTTTATTCTCCAAGGGATAGTTTTCATTCTTGAGCTCTCTTCCAAATCTTCTTGATTTCCTTGATTTGCTTTCCATACGGATGATATCTGGAAATAAGGAAGGTAGCGATTATTGTATCAAATCATGCAGAATAATAGAAAGTATATTTTAGGGTTTGTATAAGATACTTCCCTAAATTTCTGTCTTTCAAACAAAACCTTGATGCTGTCGTTGGAGGTCCTCGGAGTGTACTGCAATGAGGTCCTCAAAGCTTTTTGTGATGAGGTCCTCAGAGTTGAGATTCTTCAGTTTTTTATGATAAAAAAAAAAGGCAGGCTCTGATCGTTCATTCATCAATCCAAAAGCATAGTCAATTGATGTCCGCACAACTTGAATAGATCATCCATAACGCTCCGGACATTTCCTGGCATCGTGTGTTGCTATTCGGTCGCACCACTTGCACCTTCTTGAGCTTGCTTTCTTCTCTGTGGCAACCTCTAATGGTTTCTTCGTCCTCTTGCCTCTTCCCTTTGTGACCGAAGCTGGGGGTGGATGATTGGTAACCTCTTTAGGGACAGAAGTTCCAAAATATGTTTCAAAGTCCGAAGGCACGTTGCTCGATATCTCTCCAACCCTTAACAACTCGAGTTTTGAGATCATGGTGTTTGTTTGTTCAATAATCAAGCTCAGTTTTGCTTCCTCCCCGTCGACAATGTTCATGCACTTAATTGCTTCTTCTGAGTTGCCTTGTCACAACAAACATAAACTTATAAGTGGTATGTAATGAACATCAAGCCGCACAAGATGATCAGCAATGCATATTGAAATGAGCAACAATTGACAATATATTGAAAGATGAACTAGGTTGATTGCAAATCCAGCGACAATGAACTGAACATCAAGTTAACTGAGATGAACATCAAAGCTATATGAGATGATCATTAAGTGACAACGAAATGAGCATCAATTACTAGTGAGAATGAATATGAAGTTTAAGAGATGATCACTATTGCGACATTGAAAATGAATATGGAGGTGTTGTGCAATGAACATCGAGGTGTTGTACAATGAACTTTTATTGAAATGAACAAAAACTAATCCAGGAATGAACATCAAGCATCCTGGGATGAACATCAGTGAATATGAACAACAAACTAGTTCATGAACATAATGAAAATGAAAAATAAACACCAATTTCAATCATTAAGTGGGGGTGTGAACACTTGCGCATAATGAAAATGAACAATGAACACCAGTGTAATGATCATCAAGTCACACTTACAAAGAACAACAAATGATGAGCATCAAAACCTCACCGGATACCCCAATTTCAGAAAAAATGGGAAACAAACCCCACAAAATCACCGGAAAACACACTCACCCGCCAGAAAACTCACCCCGCCGGAACCTTCAATTCTGGAACTCGCACACCGGAAAAATTACTCACCGAAAACTTCAATTCTGGAACTCGCACGCTGCTCCCCTTACAATTCTGGAATTTCGTTTTAGGGTTTGCTTTCAACCTTCAATTCTAGAATTTCGAATATGGTACCTTCAACAACTCAAATTCCAACCAAAACACCTTCAATAACTCAAATTCTAACCAAAACTTCACCCAATCTATCGTGAATCAAATACACATACCAAATTAAACTCCCCTTCCCACCCAATTTTCAAACAGAACAAAAAAAAATTGCAACTCCATACCTTTTCAACAGTGGAAAATCGCCTAGGGTTTTCGCGGGTTTGAAGCTGATGTTCTACAAATCAATCTCACCCCAACTTCAATCTACCTCATGCCTTTCAGTTATGAGGTTGAATTTTCAAAAAGCAAATGATGGTGATTTTTGTGGGGAAGTAAAACTCATTAATGGCTGAAGTTGGCATGCTATCTACTACTGTCTCTCTCCTCTCTCTTTCCAATCTCACGTGATACTTCCCCTTTTTTAAAAAAAAAATAAATTCAGTCAATCATATTTAAGAATACCTTCTACAAATGAAAATAAATCATCATATTTATATCTACCCTAGATCTTGGAACCAATGTGATGTATGCAAGATCCTAAGATCAGAGTATTGACCTCACAGTACACCACATTAACACACAAACACACAATCCTGACCTCGCAACAGAGATTCAAGCAAAAACACACCAAAACAGAACCTCATGACAAGAAACCAATTACAACCTCCTCAAAACAGAGCACAAACACCAATGAACAAATGGATGAAATGGATGATGATAATATGATGATCGGATGAACAAACTTACAATCAAACAGTAACCGAAGATAGTCTTGAGGCTCGAGCTGATACAGGCCCACCACAGCTAGAACTTCAAGGGCAATGGACTAGATGACCTCAATGGATACAGGCACACCACCACTGAGATTACCAAGCTCTACACCCACCACAAGGATTGCCAAATCCTTGCTACTGTAGTAGAATTAACCAAAGATGAGAGTTTAACGTCACTCACAAACAAGAGGCTCACTCAAGGCACTCAAAATGCTATTAATTTCACTGATAGATGATCTCCTCAAGCTGCCGATTACAATGTATATAAAGCTAGGGTTGAGCTAGATGATTAAGGGTTTCCCCTTGCTCAAGAAACTTTCCTAATCCGGCATTAAGCTACTTAACTAACTTAGTAAGCTAATTAAGGCTCATTACAAACTGGATTACCTCAAAATAAAATGAAATAAATCCTAACAAACGCGTTGTCTTTATTACAAACGGTTAAATCACCTCACAAGTTGGAAATGGCCTCAACAGCTCGGAAGTGAGTCTTCATGGAGGACCTCAATGCAGGATCACCTCACAGAACTAGAATATCCTCAATAGTTCCAGAAGTCATGTCTTCATAGAGGACCTCAGAACTGGCAAACATCTTCACTGAGCTGGAAAGTCCTCAACATCACTAAAGTGAAGTCTTCAAACATGGGTGAGGACCTCAATCCAAAGATATGGAGTTGAGAAATAACCTCACTGGCTGGCTGCTGCTGTTGATGTTGATGTTGTTGTTGTTGGACGATCTCATGACCTACTGGACCATCATGAAACACTCCTGGATGTCAGTGTTTGATGCTGAAGATGGTGAGGTCGTTGATGCTCCTGATGCTGGCTCCTGACCACTTGGCGCTGGACTTGGGATGTTTGATGGAGGACCTCCATCATCCTCCCCAGGTTGAGGAAATTTTGTCCTCAAACTTGGAAGGTCTTCATGCTCTGGAAAGTAAGGCCTCAAATCTGCAACGTTGAATGTAGCACTGCCTCCATAGTCTTCAGAAAGGTCTAACTTGTAAGCATTATCTCCAATCCTCTCAAGAACTTTAAAAGGTCCATTTGCTCTTGGGGTCAACTTTCCCTTCCTCTTGCTTGGAAATCTATCCTTCCTTAGATGAATCCACACTAAATCTTCGGATTGAAAACCATTTTCCTTCTATGCTTGTTTGCTGATGTAGAAACTTGCTCAGAATACTTGATGATCTTCTCCCTGACTTGCTGGTGAAGCTTCTTGATCTCCTCTGCATGTTTACCTACTTCATAACTAAACCTCACAGAATTTGTTAGTGGGGATAAATCAAATGGAGTTGTATGATTTCTACCATAGACAACCTGGAATGGTGAAAGGCCAGCTGCCTTTGATGGCGCTCTATTAAAAGCAAATTCAGCATGAGACAAGAGAGTGTCCCATCCTGTTTTGTTTGTGGATATCAATGACCTCAATAGTGTTCCAAGTGTCCTGTTTGTGACCTTTGTTTTCCCATCAGTTTGGGGGTGACAAGCTGTGCTATACTTCAATTGGGTGCCCAACTTCTTCCAAAGAGTAACCCAAAAATGACTTAGGAACTTGACATCCCTATCAGACACCATACTCCTGGGAACACCATGGAGTCTCACTACCTCCTGGAAATACAATTCATCCACCCTCACAGCATCATAGGTGGTATGGCAAGCAATGGAGTGAGCCATTTGACTGAATCTATCCACAACTACCATGATTGAATCTTTTCCTCTTTGAGTTCTTGGTAGACCAACAATGAAGTCTAGGCTGATGTCCTCCCAAGGACTGTTTGGAACTGGCAAAGGTGTGTATAGCCCTTGAGGTAAGCTATGACTCTTTACAATCTGACATGTAGCACACCTCCTGATCCAATGCTCAACATCCTTCCTCATTTTAGGCCAACAATAATGTTCCTTCAGCATAAGAAGGGTCTTCTCAATACCAAAATGACCTGCTAAGCAACCTCCATGAACTTAAGAGATCAACAACTCTCTAAAGCTGCTCCTTGGAATACACAACCTTGCTCCTTTGAAGAGAAATCCCTGGTCTATGTGGTATAGACATTGAGGATGTCCCTTGCATTTTTGGTACAACTCTCCAAAATCTTCATCATTCTCATATAAAATTTTCAACTGTTCAAAACCAAGCACTCTTGTATCCAAAACTTGCAACAACAAATACCTCCTGGACAATGCATCAGCTCCTTTGTTAAGCTTCGCAGATTTATGATGGATCACAAAATGGAATTGATGCATGAACTCCACCCAAGTAAAATGCCTAGTGTTCAGTTTATGCTGCCCTTGAATGAGCTTGAGGGCCTCATGATCACTGTGCAGAATAAATTCAACTCCAATCAGATAATGCCTCCAATGTTGCAAAGCTCTAATGATAGCATAGAACTCCTTATCATATGTATTGTATTTCCTCTTGGCCTCATTGAGTTTCTCACTGAAATAAGCTACTGGTTTTCCTTCTTGAGTCAACACTGCTCCAATGCCCACGCCTGAGGCATCACACTCCACTTCAAAGACTTTGGAAAAACAAGGTAATGCCAACACTGGTACTGAGGTTAACTGTCTTTTAACCTCCTCAAAAGCTTTCTGTGCTGCTAGTGTCCAAGTAAAGCTCTTCCCCTTCACTAATATATGAAAACTCCTTATCTACTGGATTGATGTAGGAACTGGCCACTCTCTGATGGCTTTGATCTTATCCTCATCTACTTGAATTCCTTTTGATGTCACAATATAACCAAGGAATATAACATGGCTGGTGAAGAATTGACACTTCTTGAGGTTCCCATACAACTGCTCTCTACTCATAATCTTCATAACACTCCTCAAGTGATTCACATGATCCTCCTCAGACTGGCTATAAATGAGTATATCATCAAAATACACAACAACACATTTCCCAATTAAAGGCTTCAAAACTTGATTCATGAGTCTCATAAATGTTGAAGGTGCATTTGTCAAACCAAAAGGCATGACTAACCACTCATACAAGCCTCCCTTAGTCTTAAAGGTTGTCTTCCACTCATCTCCCTCATAAATTCTGATATGATAGTATCCACTCCTCAAATCAATCTTTGAAAACACAGTTGAGCCATGGAGCTCATCAAGTATATCCTCAAGTCTTGGAATAGGATATCTATACTTAATTGTGATTTTATTGATGGCTCTACAATCAATACACATCCTCTGACTTCCATCTTTCTTTAGATCCAACAAAGCTGGCACTGCACAAGGACTCAAGCTCTCTCTGATCATTCCTTTCTCCAACAACTCATCAACTTGCCTCTGGATCTCATTGGTTTCAGCAGGGGTCATTCTATAGGCTGGTTTGTTTGGTAAAATAGATCTTGGGATGAGGTCAATTTTATGCTGGATGTCTCTTTTTGGGGGTAAACCTGGTGGCATTTCTTCTGGAAAAAACATGTAGGTGCTGGTTTAGGATGGGTTGGAATAAAGGATGGCTATTTTATGGGGCTGGCTCATTTTGTGAGGCTGGTTCTTCATCAAGATCAAGCAAAAGTAACTCCTTCTGTTCACAGAACTCATGATATTCAGCTGGTAAGATCACATCAAGGGTTGGTTCAACAATCAGGTTCTTGGTTCTTTTTGTGAGCTGGGATGGTTTAAGTGGGGTGAGGACAATTTTTTTGTGGTTTAGGGTAAGAGAATAAGTATTGGCTCTTCCATCATGGTTAACAGATCTATCAAACAACCAAGGTCTTCCCAACAATAAATGACATGCATCCATAGGGATAACATCACACCACACTTCATCTTTATAAACAGAACCAATTGAAAAATTCACAAGGCATCTAGATGAGATTTTGATACCTCTACTTTGATTCAACCACTGGATGGTGTAAGGTGTTGGATGAGGACAGGTTTGCAAGTTCGACTTTGCACATAGTGCGTGATGCTACATTTGTATACCGCCTCCATCAATAATCAAGGAACATATCTTCCTCAGACCGCATACATCTTGTGTGAAAAATGTTCTCCCTCTGCTCAGCTTCCTCATCAATGACAGAACTACTAAGGATCCTCCTTATCACCAACATTTCACCTTCATCAGGTCTGGCCTCAACTTCCTCTTCATCATACACAGGATCTCCTTCAGGTTCATCATACTGTTCCTCCTCAACAACTGACTCAGGTTCAACAAACAGTGCTGCTTGATATTCTGCTAAGGTCACTGCTCTCCTGTTTGGACATTCTGATGCTAGATGTCCAAGACCTTGACATCTAAAGCACCTCCTCTCAGGGAATGGTCGATTGGTAGGGACTGGGGTTCTTTGTGGGGGATTTTGGAATTGTGTTTGAGGTGGTTTATGGGCTGGATATCTGGTTTGTGGTTGTAGGGATGTATAGGTTCTTTGAGGTGGATGGTAGGATTTGTTGTAATGGTCTGATTTGGTTTGAGGATAGGTTTTGGCTGGGTACTTACTTCCGTACTCCTTCCTTTGGGCCTTCTTCTGCTGTTCCACCTTATGAGCCAAAGAACTCAGCTCATCAAGTGAATGATACACCTGAAGCTCAACAATATTTCTTATGCTTTCATTCAACCCAGCAAGATACCTCACATATGTCTGCACCTCATTCTCCTTCATGTTACACTTCCACAGTAGATGCTCAAACTCCTTGGTATACTCCTCAACAGATTTGCTACCCTGGACAAAGTGTTGAAGCTTGAAATAATTTTCCTTCATGTAACTTTCAGGTAGGAATTTCTCCTTGAGCTTCTGCCTCATTTCAACCCATTACTGACTTTAGGTTCATCTATCTCCTCTCTCCTCCTTTGCAAGTTGTTCCACCATGTAGATGCATATTTCTTCAATTTCAATGCAACCAACTTCACCTTGTTCTCCTCAGACAACTCCCTCAAATCAAACACTCTCTCCACAGTTTGCAACCAATCCAAAAATACATCAGGATCCAACTCACCTCCATACTCAGGAATATCTATTTTGAAATCCAACTTCTCAACTCTTCTATTTTCTCTCCTTTCTTCCCTCTCACTTCTGCTCCTGGATTCACCTACACTACTCCTAGGTGACCTCCTGTTATACATCCTTCTTCTGTGATATCTAGGTCTTCCTCCTCCTCTTCCAGTTTCACTAAATGGGTTCTCTTCTTCTTCTTCTTCTTCAGACTCCACATCAGTCTCTCTATTGATCTCCCTCCTGTGCAACCTCATATAATATTGCAACTGTTCACTCAAAATTTTCATTTTTCCTTCCATTTCCTCATTCTCCCTCAAGGCTTGTTCAGCTACTTCCTGAGGTGTTTTACTACAACCCGACATTATGAAATGCACAAAATAACACAAACAGATCTTCCTCCAAGATGTTACTCATCTCTGATACCAATTATGATGTATGCAAGATCCTAAAATCAGAGTATTGACCTCACAGTACACCACATTAACACACAAACACACAATACTGACCTCACAACAGAGATTCAAGCACAAACACACCAAAACATAACCTCACGACAAGAAACCAATTACAACCTCCTCAAAACAGAGCACAAACACCAATGAACGAATTGATGAAATGGATGATGATAATATGATGATTGGATGAACAAACTTACAATCAATCAGCAACCGAAGATAGTCTTGAGGCTCGAGCTGATACAGGCCCACCACAGCTAGAACTTCAAGGGCAATGGACTCGATGACCTCAATGGATACAGGCACACCACCACTGAGATTACCAAGCTCTACACCCACCACAAGGATTGCCAAATCCTTGCTACTGTAGTAGAATTAACCAAAGATGAGAGTTTAACGTCACTCACAAACAAGAGGCTTAATCAAGGCACTCAAAATGCTATTAATTTTACTGATAGATGATCTCCTCAAGCTGCTGATTACAATGTATATAAAGCTAGGGTTGAGCTAGATGATTAAGGGTTTCCCCTTGCTCAAGAAACTTTCCTAATCCGGCATTAAGCTACTTAACTAACTTAGTAAGCTAATTAAGGCTCGTTACAAACTGGATTACCTCAAAATAAAAGGAAATAAAATGAAATAAATCCTAACAAACGCGTTGTCTTTATTATAAACGGTTAAATCACCTCACAAGCTGGAAATGACCTCAACAGCTCGGAAGTGAGTCTTCATGGAGGACCTCAATGCAGGATCACCTCACAGAACTAGACTATCCTCAACAGTTCCAGAAGTGATGTCTTCATAGAGGACCTCAGAATTGGCAAACATCTTCACTGAGCTGGAGAGTCCTCAACAGCTCTAAAGTGAAGTCTTCAAACATGGGTGAGGACCTCAATCCAAAGATATGGAGTTGAGAAATAACCTCACTGGCTGGCTGCTGCTGTTTATGTTGATGTTGTTGTTGTTGGACGACCTCATGACCTACTGGACCATCATGAAACACTCCTGGATGTCAGTGTTTGATGCTGAAGATGGTGAGGTCGTTGCTGCTCCTGATGCTGGCTCCTTACCACTTGGTGCTGGACTTTAGATGTTTGATGGAGGACCTCCATCACAATGGCTGAGACTGGCTATGCTTTCACGCTCATCAATTACTACTTCTCATTATATCTATTCTCATATATATATATATATATATATATATATATATATATATATATATATATAATATGCCTCAAGTAACATCTAACCTTCCCATCAATTATTTCTGATTCAATATTTCAATATATAATACAATATGGTTTTAATAATGTGATACATCAGCTAAATAGACGTCTTTGAACAATTCTTTGGACAAGCTAACCTGCAACACGGAGAAAATCCCTGATTTCAACGTCGTAAACTTCTCAATCTCATCAGCCAAGTCATCTCCTTCTTCTGCTTCAGCAGCAGGAGGAATCATGGGGGGCGACTGCGACACTACTCTTACCTCTTTTCCTTCCGGTATCCTCTTTCCTCCTCTCCGTGTTTATCCTTTTGCTATCATTCCTCAATGTTTCACTCATTTCTTAATGGGTGTTGCAATTTCTATGTTCAGCAGAGGATGAATCATCTACCCTTGAAAATGATTACCCAAATTTCCACCACAATTCTCCAATGTCTGACTGGTATACTCGTGCTCAGAATTCGTTTCCTTTTGTTTTTGTGGGTTGTTTTCAGTGAAGAGTAATCGCTGGAGTAGTTATGTTTTCTGGGCAGTTTTTCATTTAGGGAGTTTGTTCGTGCAGGGATGAAGATGAATCAGATAGCGGTTTTAATGGGTTTGTTTCTGAAGATTTCGATGAAGTCGGCCACCAGGTAAAAACGACGCCTGTGGAATCCGATGGTGATTTGAGGAGAAAGGCTACTTACAATGAGCTTATGAAGAATTATGATGAGCTGTGGGCTCCAAGTTCAAGTCTTGATCAAGCTAAGACAAAAATCTTGAGGTTCGCTTCATTTTTCTCTTATGTCTTGTTTGAAATTTTGTTGATGACATATGCTACGCTTGGCGGGTCAACTTAGGTTTGTTTCGTTTCCCTTTCTTTTCCCGTGTTATGAATGTTCCAAAACCTCTAAAAACCTCCCATGAGGTGTTACATAATTAAATGTAATGAGAGAGTTTTACATTTTTACATGCGTTGTGTTTCATTCTTTTACGTTGGGAGGATTGTGCATGCATCTAATTTGCCTATAAAAGCATGAGCTACTATTAGGTGAGTTTCCTAATAGTTGGGAGAGAAAATTGAGAGAAGTTAGTTTCACCAATTTTTCTTAGTCTTCCATCATTATTTTCCCTAGCGAGATTGTGAGTTGAGAGTTTGAGAGATTTGTGTTGTAATCTCCCTTGCTAGATCATATCACACCCTGTGATAGTGATCGCCTTTGTACTCCTCCGTTCTCATAGTTGATTATTTTCTGGCTGTCGCCGTCCGTGGGTTTTTTCTCCGAGTTCTTCGGTTTCCCACATAATTTTTTTGTGTTGTTATTTTTCACATTTAATTTCCGTTCCTAATTTTGTCGTAATCTCCGTCATCTCTCTATTTGCTTCCGCTATCATTTGCAACTTACAAGTTCACCTACTCTGAATTTTCCTTTCATTCCGGTTTGAAACGAGTGAACTGTTCAGGTTTGTTCTGTTTGTCTGTGTATCATGTAATATCCCATCTATTTTCATGAAGAGTGTTAATACTATATAATTTCAATCATCTAACACTAAGATATGAGCTTTTCTAGCAAAATAGCATTTGTTTTTATATAGTAGTTAGCGGGATCAGAGTTTACTTGTTTTGAAGAATGTTTGTGTTGATTGAACTGAGAGAAGACCTCTAAATGGGGGATTGGGAGGGTACTTTTTCAGCTTTTGATTACAATCAACTAAGTCAGAGTTTTGGTAGACTCTCCTTCCGTCTTCTCGGTTGGGGTAAAGTAACAAATAATCAAATCCCATTCCGAACATGGACGTGTGATCTTGGTAATCTTGAGGGGAGGATGCATATATTTGACTATGCTCGGGGCCTCTAGAAACCTTTTGATAGACCGCACCAAGATCTTTGACAATAATCAGTGGTAATGGCTAAAAGGAACTAGATATTATTCTGCAATAACAATGTCCAAGTGCAGTTAGTTAGTAACCTGTACCTCATCTTTGCAGATACACCCCTGGTTCATGGATCAGCAACGTTAGTGGTATGAAATTGGGCAATTATGTCAAACCAAAAGTAACCACTATTTTGCTAATTGGTCCAAAAGGGTCTGGCAAAAGCAGCCTGGTTAACAGAATCTCAAAGGTGTTTGAAGATGACAAATTCGCATCGGAAAGAGCCCAAGTTACATGTATTTCTCCACCTCCTCCTTCACCTTCTTCATTTAAATAGAGCTCTAATGATGATGTGTTTTTGATTCTAGATAATTCCTCTTCTGGAGAAGGAACCTTCTTCCTTGAGGAATATGTGATACCCAGAGGTGCCAGTTCATTTTGTTTATTTGACACTCGTAGCTTGTCTGAGAATTATGATGAAAATAAAGAAATGCTTCAGCATTGGATGACAAAAGGGGTTCGTCATGGAGAACTAGTCATCAGGTACGAGTATTTCATGCTATTTCTGATTGCTTTTCGATTTAGAATCAATTGTAAAATATGAATCGTTGCTTTTCTTTTCTTATTTAAAAAAAAAAGGTGTTCTGATAGTTCTAGTCTGAAGATGACATTGAAGTGCAAAGCTCAACAGAGTGGTTCTCCTTCCAGTGAGATAAGGAAGGTCAACTTTGTCATATTTGTTGTCAATGGCTTCTCAGTTCTGAGGTGTATGAATAGTGACAAGAAAGAAGACAAAAGCTACATGGAAATGGTGACAAAGATTTTCAACTATCCCTACTTGTCATTTAAAGGTATGATGCTATAAAACTACCTTTGCTGCTGTACAGGCCCCCCTCTTCCATTCCTTAAGTTTCCTATCCTGTTGTGCCTTGCTGTTTTCTGTAACTATTTTCATTCTTCATGTTACTAGGCAGAAATTCTGTCTGTCCATCTTTATGCTTGTGATTCATTTTTTTATATTCTTCCCCCATCTGTGTGGTATATGGTGTAATATACTTAACCATCACCCTATCATTGCTGAATTGCAGATGATAAACCTGTTGTCGCAGTGACACATGGGGATTTTCTTTCTCTAAGGGACCGAGCCCGTGTCCGTATATACCTGGGAGAGAAGTTAGGCGTGCCACCTGCAAAGCAGATTTTTGATGTACCAGGTGCTTAAGCTGAACCATTGAACTACTTTTGTTGACAAGTAAATTCTGATGTCTTTTAGAGTAATAAAGGAGAATTTTATCTTGCAGAAAACTCAGATCAGGCTACAGAATTGGCTATTGTTGACATGATAAGATATTCTTTAGAACATGCTGACAAGAATCTAGCTTGTAGAGAAACGGGGGCATTGGTGGACCAAACTGTTTTATCGAACAACTTTATGTATAAGGTTTGGACTGTCAGCTCTTTAACACCATCATCTATTTTAGTTCAGTTACGTTCTCAAACATCTATGCTTTTGGCTGCTCTATTTCCTTTGAGAAGACAGCTAAAAATCCTGCATGATCTGATGGTCAAATGCACTTCATCATATTTGTATGGCTTCCATTGAATGCCTTTTCTTCAGTGGAATTTGTTGGTCACTGTGATTTTCTTGAAGATGGGTTGCATTTTTAATATTATCTTATAAGTTGACTAGGTTAGATATCCACTTTTGTTTTAGTCTTTCTTCATTAGAGCAAGTGTGCTGCGCTTTTTTCATGCATGAGAACGCATGTGAGAATGTGCTATTTCTATCCAGCTAGCAACGAAACTGGAGGAACGCGAACTGGGAACTCTGCAGCATTATCCCACACAGCCCCCATTTTCTTTTATTTTTTTCTAATCTCTATGAAATGGTGTCAATTCATACCTTAAAAAGAGGAAAAAATAAGGAAAAGTTTTATTTTAAAGTGATAAGTATGAAAAAATAAGGAAAAAATAAGGAAAAAATAATGAAATGGTGTTAAAAAATGTAGGAATGGAGGATGATGTGGAAGGGGTGGTTCCTCACTTGCTTCCAAAAAACAGGGAGGCTATTACACTTGCTCTTAATCTTTCTTCAGAAAATTTAAAATGACATGGTGCATTTTGCTCTGACTGTATTACAGTGACTGATTCTTGTGATTTAACAGGTGAAGCAAGGTTGATATGATTTTCTTTGTAGCTTATTGCAACATCAAGGAACACATGAATTAGTTATTGGAAGAAATTGGTTGCCCTCCAAAAAAGGAAAAATAGAAACTGGGTATTATTATTATTATTATTCATTTGGAAAGCAGTACTGCAGAGCCGGATAACAGAAGAGGTCGGACTGACCAGTTTAGCAATGGTGTTAGTTTTCAGGTCTCATACCAGAAACACTAAACGGATGTGGTTTCATTCATTCTAAGAATTAATATGTTTGAGTTCACGTTGAAACAGGCTTAGTTCATGAAGGGTACTTTTATGAAGCATTTTTGTGGATAACAAAGAAAAAAAAAATAAAGTGCACAACTACATAGGCCCCATGCTGGGCGCTTAAGGATACCCTAATTGGGAACATGTGAGATTGAGTGGGAGACAGTAGGGAAAGAGGATACTGTTTACCAGGAAGATATAGCAAGGGTACTGGAGAAAGTTACCGAATGCAATTTGCAGGTTTTTCCTTATGTTGTTCAAGGTAAGTTGATTGCCCATATAATAAAAGACTCTAATACTAACTGAACCCCACTCTGGGTCCTGACTTTGCAATGTGGATTTTGATGATGTATATAGAATCTTGTTCAAGTCAGGAATCCAAGTTTACTTGAATCATTAAATACAATTTGTCTGATCGCATCAAACTAGTTATAAGGCAGTTAATGTTGCCTAAGTATCATCTATTTTGCTCTCGGATCTCAGCACAAGGAGGTTGAGCATGCAAATTGAATGCTTTGTGGTGGTACCTAACGTAGTATCATTTGATTCATTCTAAAAGTCTTATTTTCAACATTTATTGCATCTATATCATAAATTAGCATCTTTCTGGGGTTGCAATTAGATTAATAGACATGCAAGGTTACTAATGATCTTATAAAAAAAAAAAATGGTTACTAATGATCTTTTATATGTGGTCATGCTATTTGGGGGATTCACTAGTCTTGTGTGATACTTTGGTGTTATTTGCTGCTAAAACAGCCGACATTGACATACATTCTCACTTGTATGCAGCTTTGCAGCATCTCATCTTTGATGTTGATGTTTCTAGTAATACTCTTCGGAATAGCATGTGCTTTGATACCAATGCATCCATCATGGAACAACAACCATCGGGTATCTACATATACAGAAAATTGGCATTCAAAGTCTGTGGAACACCCTCGTCACAATCTGTTAATGCGATATGCTTCAAGATTACGGACGAAATCTGGTGTGGATCATTCCCAGGAGCAGCAAATACATGAGAGGGAAGAACCCAAAACGGAATTTCCACCAGCTTCAACCTCAAAGTTTGTTACCAGTAAATCCGTGCCACGGCTACTCTCAATGCCAAAACCTGCCAAAGATGGTCCTTGTAAGAATTGTAGATCTCGGGCTGAGCATCCTAAATCAAAACTGAAGTGGCATAAGATTCGGCACTTATGGTTGGATGATGATTCTGAATCAGCAGTAAAGTGGCACAAGATTAGACACTTGTGGGCAGATGATTCTGATAATCGACCTAAATCAGCAGAGAAGTCGCACAAGATTCGATACTTGTGCGCAGATGATGATTCTGAAAGTCGACATCCTAAATCAGCAGTAAAATGGCATAAGATTAGACACTTGTGGGCCGATGATGATTGAACTCAGGTCTTGGTTATTTCAACCTCATCCTCACCATATGTTACGGAAACGATACAGCTTCACCAACTTAGACCTTCTAAGATCTAGATTTAGTTGGAATTCTCTCTGAGCAGTTGTGTTAGTTTACGTTACATTATCACGTACTAAGTTCTGTGAATATAAACATACGGTTGTGAATAAAATTTTAGCTGTGTATATTTGGGTGGTATATGTATAGCCTATTTGAATTGTAACTGGTTTGAAGAATCCAATACTAAATTGGTGCAAAATGTTCTTATGAAATATATTTATGTAAAGCTACACTATATCTTTTGAGATGGGTTACTCAAATTTTTTCACAATAAAGTTTAGGTGAGGCAGACTTGTATTGTGCAAATCTTTGGATGTTGGGACACAAAAAAGTAAGATCAGGCAGCTTGCATCTTTGTAAACACATGGATCGGTTCCATCGTATTTTTAGTTCAGTGTCGGTCTATTTGTCGGATTTCAATATGCCATTTGATTTTGGAGGTTCCAACTTGTTCAAGAGAAACCCGTTGAGCTCCATATCTAGAGTACAGTTTTGAAAGTTCTTAAGCCATCTCATAAAACAGGTAGGTGTGCCCACGACCTGGTACCTATGGGATCTTCGCCCAAGGCTGTTAAAATTGAGGTGACTGCAATAAAATTAACAATTAGGGTGTGTTTGGTGCAAAGAAAAATTGTTTTAAAGGAAAATGATTATCTTAGAAAATGAATCTATCTTAGAAAATGAATTTTCACTTGATATTTTCCCATTTTTGGTACACAGGAAAATGATTTTCTTGAAAAACAATTTTCACTTGTTTGACAATAAGGAGACAGATTAAAATGCGTGTGTCAAAGAGAGTAGTGAGAGGGGGAGAGAGATATTAAAACAAGTGTAAGATAGAGTGGTGGGGAGAGAGAGACAGAGAAAGAAATATTAAAACGGGTGCAGGAGAGAGAGTGGTGGAGAGAGGAAAATGAGAGAGAGAGAGCGCGATATATTAAAACACGAGAGAGTGGCGGAGAGAGAGATTAGAGAGAGAGAGAGAGAAAAAAAATATTAAAGCAGGTGTAGGAGAGAGTGGTGGAAGAGAGAAAAACGAGACTAGAGAGAGCGAGCGAAGATATGAAAACAGATGTATGAGATATAGTGGTGGAGAGAGAAAGATATGAGAGAGAGATATTCAAATCGGTGTGTGAGAGAGAATGGTGGAGAGAGAGAGAAAAAAAAAGAAGGGAGAGAGAACAAAGAAGATATAGTGAGAGAGTAGGGGAGACGGGGAAAAATGGTTTTCTTAGGTTGGAGTCAAGAAAATAATTTATAGAGGGATGGGGGAAAACCATTTTCTTGAAAAATGATTTTCTCCATTTTCCGATCACCAAACATCGGAAAATAGGAAAATCATTTTCCAGAAAATAATTTTCATCCCAACCACATGCTTAATTAAAATCAAAGCACATTAGCAATATTCATGAAAATAACAATGTAAAACAAATACATCAACCAAAATAAACAAAGTCAAAATTTAAAATTAAAAAAAAAGTAGACCCAAACATTAATTGTGAAACAAAGTTCACCCACCATGGTAAAAGCATCCAATTGCAAGTGAGTTGGGACTCACTTTTATTATATTTTAAGGGGTGAGTGAGTCAAATTTCACCCATCATTGGTAATAGCAAGTTTTTCTCCCTCTCAAAATTCTTGTTACTGTCAATCATCTTTAACAACCGCCAAAACCAATCTGTTTAATTTTCCAACTAAGCTTCAGAGTTCAACCGTTTTGATACTTGGGTTAAGTATACAGTTACAAGCTAAGCTGTACTTTAAACGATAGTAATCTGTCTGTGCCGGTCAAGTTACTGTCTGAGTTTGCTAGACCTCACCATGATGGATCACAGTAGATTGCTTGTTTCGACACAAGAAGTCAAAACTATACCCAGGGGAATGGTTGATTGCCACAAAAAAAAACAAGATGACAGGACTCAGGAGCGGCACCGAATAACATCGGCTGTGCCGGGCACGGTGACTACCATACTCACAGGTGCAGTTATATGGCAACCAGCCACATAATTAAGTAACAAGCTTCCACTGTCATATCAAGATTAGATCGCTTTTGACCTAATCTCCGGAGCATGACTGGTGAACCGAACAGGCCAAGAAATTATCCAACCATTATATACCAGCAAACATTCACTAGATCAGCATGAACTGCAGTTTCTATTGTCAGCATAATCTCTCCCAAAACTAACACAGATTTTCTCAAAAAAAAAAACAACTAACACAGATTTTCTCAAAAAAAAAAAAAAAAAAAAAAAAAAAAAAAAAAAAATAACACAGATGAACTTCAGGTCCCAGGACAATAGGGGCAGATAAAGCTCACAGAAGCTGAGCTGTAACAATTTATTAAGTTTTACCACCAAATATACATCCTACCGCTGGCTGAGTTGATGGGTAGATACTAAAGTAGAACAATATACAACTTCGGAAGCAAATCTCACATTAACTATACAGCTCAAAGCACGCTTAACAGCTATTAGCCAAAACCAATATATACAAAATCAACCTCAAACTCTCTTTCTTCTGTTTCATCTAGTATCTTCCATTAAGCTCGTGAATGTCATTGACACACTGTTCTGCATCCCATAGGAAACAACCGAAAGCAACTGCCTCCAAAACTAATCTCTTCAAGCTAGATAGAGAGGTTAAAATCTTATCATCATTGACAGAATCATTAGATTTAGAACTCCCAAACAGAGAAGAGCAATGTTTATCCATAAGTTCAACTGCCTCCACTGATTTCAGTTTTGCACATACCTCCTTTGTCTGCAGATCAAAACCAGTCACATAGGACCTTAGTTTTGCTTCTTTCTTCCCAGGCCTGCAGGAGACTGGACTCAGTGTAGTAGACCTTGGTGTGATCATATGACCAAGAACCGCATCCTCAAGCCCTGGGGACCCACATTCTGTAAGCAGTGTCCACATATCAAAAGGAGCATTTTGATAGGCCTGAGGTAGATTGAACTCCAACTGAAATCTTAGGGAAGCAGACTTCAGGAAGTAACCATACAAGATTGATTGGGCATAAATTTTGTTGAGATGCAGTCTCTGGACTTGGGTTGTAGACCAATTGACAGCAACACTAGAGCTCGCCTTCCAGCCAAAGGCGACCGTTATATGTTCCCTTACCATCTCCAGGACCTCTACACTATGAATAGACTCTAGCTCCCAGTCTTTTGAAGGAATTATTTCCAGTCTGCCATTATAGAGGCATTTGGAGAGACTGGGAATCATTGGGACTCTAATCTCTGAAAACTTGTATAAGATTATCATGTATAAAATATCTTCAACCTCAAGTCTGCATTCAGCATCTTTCAGTTTGGCAATCCTCCTGACCAACCAAAAAACACAATATGACAGAATATTAGCTCCATGATAACAAGACACAATTCTACGCTCAAGAGGAAGCAGTGTTTAGCTTTCCCCATTAAAGAAATCAAGTATAGATAAATTAGTATCATAGCACACATGATCACATGTAAAGAGAGAGAGCAAGAGAATAATTGGCAACTTATCACAGAAAGATTTTTATCACGTCCTCGAGGCATCTTCACAAACAATCCACTGCCATGCTGACTGGACACCTCCCATGCCAAGGACATTCAATTTATCAACAAAGGATATAACTGGTAGTCACACAGGCCGCAGCTCTGTTGAAGGCTTTCAATTATTAATTCCATCCACCACTTACATGATTACTGCCGCCTAAAACATACCTTCCTTTTCTGACAAACTTACCTTTGTTAACTGTACAAAACAAGTGATTCTACTGCAGATATAGCATCACATTGGGGAAGAAGCGGTTGTTTTCTTATGAACACTTCCCCTGTGCTGCATTGATCTGTAACAAGAGAACAATGTCTACCCATAGGCTCTTTCTTCTCCATGACTGTAGTCTTGCTTTCATGTTATCAGGGATGGGTTAATTAATGTGAAAAACTCCAGTATAAAACTCTGCGAATAAAGTTTCGTAGTGAGTAACAACATCATTACATTTTGGATCACATAAAAGTACTCCATCCGGTAAATGGTTCTCTTTTACAAAAAATGTCCCACATTAGAAGAACAAACAATGAAGGAGTGAAACAGAGGCAAAAGTGAAGCTACCATGTCCATGTGAGAATGCGTTGAAATTGGAAAACACAGAAACCTACTTAACGATCAACAGAAATTATAAATCCCTTTATCTTTTCCCACAACAAGGCAATTAAGAGTTCTCGCCCCAAGTTTTCAACCCAAACAGCCCACAGGAAAAAAAAAAAGGATAAAAAGAAAAGGACATCTCAGCAGGCTCGAGAGTCGAGATGAAGGAACTTAAAGCATTTACTTATCAGGGCCCATATGAACCAACCCCAACAACTTCAAGTCAACCATGAATTAAGTCATTCAATCACATAATAATAGGAAAACTGTAAAATAATAATATTAATAAGTTAGGAAAGTGATAAATAAATAAATAAATAAATAAATAAATAACAGAAAAACCAAAATTTGGGAGAGAAACTTGAAGAGAGAGGGGAAAGACTAAAGGGGAGAGAGAGGCAACCTATGAAGCTCAGCCTCAGAGGAGCCCAAGCTAAGGCTGAAACGAGACAAGGCAGCATCCCGGTCCTGAGCCACCCGATTCAGCTCTACCGAAACGGCGTCGTAGAAGGACTGAGGATCATTCTGAAGCACTGTACTCAGCGATCTTCCCGCCGGAGACCTAGGTTCGATCGGTAAGTTCAGGCAACTCCGCACCGCAAAACTCGCGGGTTTTCGGGCATTGTTGATACAGCGGTAGCTCAAATTAGGGTTAAATTTCAAAGAATTTAGGGGCGAAATAGATTTTATTGAAGGTGAAGAAGAAGATGACGATGATGAAGTGAGAGAGTGGAGAACAGAGGAGTTGAGTTGAGAACAGGCCATCGACAATGGAGGCTTGGGGAGATTTTTGGGAGTTTTCTGGAGGTTTACAGATAATCAGTGAAGAAGTGGTTTTAAAGAGTGGAGATAGTCAGAGAAGTTATCCTAAACGACATCGTTTTTGTGGGAATTTGGTGTCAATGATTGAGGGATATTTGTGTTTGTCTTTGCTAAGGATATTACTACTTTTTTATGCGGATAACATTGACACGAAAATTGATTGATATTTTTTTCCTTTTCTTTTTCCTTTTTCCTTTTTCCTTTTTCCTTTTTCCTTTTTGATAGATCCTCCCTAATGGTGTAATGGTCCAATGGGACGAAAAGGTGATAAGGTATGAAGTGATGAATGACTTATCACGAGTGAACAACTTGGGCAAGTCATTGTCTTTTATTGAAAAGTCCCAAGTGATAACTATCAAAGACGTAACATAGTAAAATCAATATACTACGCTCAATTTTATCACTTTATATATCATGAAAAATAATCTAATCCTTTAACAATTGCTTTTAATGTTAATATTTCAACTTGGGTTTGTAAGTGACTAATTTTTGATATAATAAAATTAAGTTATTTGCAATCTGTAAAATATATTTAATAATCATTATTAATTTTACATTAAATTTATTTATTATTTTGTTAGTTCTTGAATAGTTATCATTTTTACTATATTGATGGATGATAGAGTTTACTGCATATTTATTTGGAAAATGTGGGGATGTGGAAATGGAAAAATCCAAAATAGATGGGAAGTCCAAAAGACCTCATCTATTGGCGATGATAGAGTTTAATGTATGTTTATTTGGTTGGATAACAATATGTGGAAGTCAAAGTTGACAAATAGAATCTCTATATCGAGCATTTGGTTTGGTCATGTGGTTTCTTGTTGTTCTTTGTCACGTCATCATTGTCTTCTCTCTGCGTTTTTGCATCTTTATTCTTTGTCTTTTCTAGCCTCTTTTGGCTTACAATAATCAAAAAAAATATCGAGCATTTATTTATGGGGACTTAGGAAAATAAAACAAAGTAGGAAAAAGTGTCTAGTATTATTTGGAATTATTTGTCAATTAAACTGAACCTCATTATTTAGGATTTTTGAATCGTTACACCCATCTTTTAGAATATTGGATCATAATATACTGTGATGCTCCCAGGTTACGTACTAACCACTAGATTAAGCTAATGATACACCTAATCTAATGATTAGCAGCGGATAAATACCTGGGAGTATTACCGTCGTCCACGGAGGTGGACAAGGAAGACTAAACCCAACAAGCAATCAAAACATAAACTAACTTCGAACCTACATCATCAAGACATAACTTAACCTAAACCACCTCAAAACAACATAACACAACCCAATAAAATTTATACAGTCAAAATATCACAAATTTCTCTTAAATCTGCCATAAAGAGTCTTTAACCACCTTCAATCTCCTTAAGAAACTCTAGGGTTTCGTCCTTTCAGGACTTTTCCTTCCTTCTCCTTTGCCAAGATTCCTAAAACGAAAACATAAAACTTCGAAAAGTGAGTTAAACTCATTACGTACACCCCTAACAACATAAGAATCTTTTCATAATTCGTTTTAGTTGTTTAGCGCAGTTCCAAAACATTAAAAACAATATAAATTGCAAACAAACATTAAAAGATAGCAAAACTTACTCAACTTGACCGTACTTAACCTGTCCATGGGAAATAATTTAGAGCTGGCAAAATTTTGTCCGATCCGGATTACCCGAATTGTCCGACCCGGAAAAACCCGGGTCTGGACATAAATTTTTCGTCCGAATTTTTATATTGTCAGAATTGACCGAATATTCGGACATAAAATTTCTCTTTTTTCTATTGTCCGAACCCGATTTTAGCTTCGTCCGAATTGTCCGACCCGGTTTGACACGAAATAAAACCGGGTCCAGACATGAATTTCTCGTCCGAATTTTGACATTGTCCGAATTTGTCCGACCCGAATTTACCCGGGTCCGGATTTTTGCCAGCGCTAGGAAATATAACTTAACATATATTTAAATCACAACTTCAATGAAAATATTTATAAGTCCTTCCTTTTAAAGATAACTGAATAACCGTAAACTTGTTTGAAATCCAAAAAGATCATGCATGACCTGACATAGACACACACCTGAAACCTTTCCATAAACATGACTTACAAAGTGACAAGTAAATTACGTCACAAAACATGAGTTAAAATGTATACCCAACACATAGCATAAACTGTTACCTCAAACCAATCATAAAGTGTGACTTATAACATGTTGTAAAATTACTTAAAACCATAACCAAGTCCTATAAGACTTAAACCCTTAGCTTAAATCCTTGAAGTACTTAGTTACTTAAAACTTAGTTGCCGTATTATTATCCTGAAGGTCTCATACTTGCGATCATCGGCTAAGCCTCCGTATGTGCATACCCGGACCGACGGGAGATCCAGATGATGGATAATTATCCTATACTGGCCAAGTTTCCATGGTGTGCAACTAAGGCACTATAGTTATATTTCTTTGGGGTGCACTAAGGCACATATATAATTAACTTGGGGTGCACAAAGGCACATAAGCATGCTTTTCCTTGGTGTGCACTAAGGCACCAAAAACATATTTTTCCTTGGTGTGCACTAAGGCACCATAAACATGGGTGGGGCTTTTATTAATTTCTAAAACCTGAAAACTTAAACCTCGATGTCTTGACCTTGGATTCTTATTAAAACTACTTCTTTAAACTACCCATTTTCCAATCATAACTTAAAGATATATTCTTATAATCTCCTTGAATAAGACTTGTACTTATAAAAGGGAATTTATTAATGAAATGACTCAACGAACCAAAGCATAGAATTATCGTAAAAGTTTCTAACATAAAGGGTACCCACATAAATACTTAGAAATAACTGTGAAATTATCCTGATAAATCGACCTGAATTACTTAAAAATCCATAAAAACTTGCGTATATTTTGAACATAAATCATGATACTTTACATATAAGCATGGATAATATAAAATAAATTTAGAACTTAACATAAATTTTTAATTCATGATATTATTCATAAGATTCAGGCAATATACGTACCTGAAGACTTCATAACACGCACGGGACGAGCAGAGACTTGAATAGTGGTGCAACGATCTCTTAGAAGGACTTTAAAAGAAAGGAAAATCGTAAATTAGGACCTAACTTAGGAGGAAGCATGAAAGAATAACTTAGTAAATTTTCTAAGAATAATAATAATGGACTCGATTTCTAAGGCGTACTCGTAAGGTCATATCTTATCCCCCAAATATCGGATCATGGCATAAAAGGACTTTTCGGAAAGCTTAGAAATGCACCCCAACTTTATAGCTTCCCATGAACGCTAGAAACATGGCTAAGGAGGGTAAAAACTAACATCTTTACAAGCTTCCCAGAATAATTCCGGTTTAACTTCAATTATTCGGAAAATCATAACTCGAGCTCTACTTATCGGTTCAGAACGGGTAAGTTGTCTATGGAAAGCTCGTAATACATACTTCAACTTTCATTTTAACCCCAAGTTGATTTGAGCATGGGAAAGGGTCGGATTTTGGCCAAGAACAGCGGCAGTCACAACAATGTACTTTCTGAAAAACTCAGATTTTTGTTCTTCAATTAGAAGCTCATAACTCTCTCTCTCGATATCATATGGATGCATATTATACCATTCTGGAAATCTTAGAATATCTTCTAAAACTTTTATGTTCAGCCTTTAAACCATAGAAACTTCCAACAATTCGTAAAATGCACATTTATAAACTGGCGTCAGAAATTCTCAGTTTTGCGCGACTTTACAAATTTGGTCATAACACCTAATATACTTGTCGAAATGACGGACCGTAAAAACCGGGTGTTAGTTAACACTCAACACTACCTAATCATGCCATGAAATGAGTTAAAATCATATTTCAATTCCTCTTGAAATTTCAGAAACCGACCAGACTACTACATTACTTACAAAACTCTTGCATGCATGATTAAAACTTCATGATTTACTCTAATCACCTCCTAAATTATAATTTTCAACCATAGATGAAATTTCCAGAAGTGCAATCATCTAGAAAACCCCTCCTTTGAGTCCAAATTAGGTGCACGTAAGGCAAAACCTCATGTATTTTAACTCTTTCTCCCAAAATCCAACATGTATTGATGTAAAAATTCACTAACTCCATTAATTTACCAATTTAAACCTAATCTACTCACATGCAACTACCCTTAACCAAAATTTCATTCATTCATAGTGACTTTAATCTCTTAAACTCCATGCATGACATATTCTAGCATGATATATAATAGTCATTCAAGTTATAAAACATCAAATTCTTCCACATACTTACCAAATATCTTCTTGATTGAATTAATCCACACTAATGTTACTTGAAGACCTTAAAACTCTTGATTTGACTATGGAAAAACATGAGAATAACAAAAAAAAAAAATTAGAATATCACTTGATTCATCCTTAAAAGAAGAGAGAGAGAGATGGAGGGATTACCACTTTAAAATAAGAGGAAGAAGAAGAGATGGGTTGATGGTGGTGTGATGGTGCGACGGCCGGCCGGAGGGTGACCGGAAAACGGCGCCGGTGTGGGCTGGTGGTGGCCAGGCAGCAGGCGGCAGGGCAGAGGTGATGGGGAGTTGGATGGGCACAAATGAGGAAGAGAAAGAGTGAGAGAGAAGGCTTGGGGTGTTTAAATTATATCCCCCCTTAATACTATACTACCACTATATAATTATAATCAATATCAAAGCCCAACTCCATAATCCCTCCTCCTTCGGCCGGCTAGTATGGCCCAAATGGGGAAAATTTTATCAATTTTTAATCTCCCCTCTTATACTTATATCTTCCTAATCTCCCAAATTACCGAGATTTATTAAATCGTAAAAATGTTATTGGTAACCTCAAATAAAATACACTCATATACTTCCATGAAAATTCTCACAATTATAATCCTAACTTGCCTTGAATAAAAGAGGGAGCCGATAAATTGGTCTCGGAAAAAGAATTCATAAACGATCAGGATCACTATAAAAATTATCGAAAGAGATTTCTCAAGAAAAGAAAAATTAAACTGAATCACTGACGATCATTGCACTGTTCAAGTCCTGCAAAACATACACTGGGTTAGAAAAATGGAACACGCGCTTTAATTACTCGTGATTTATCGTTAACCTTGATTAATTAAACTTATAAGTACGTATTAAGGAGCGATTTTCTTCGGGATGTTACATATACCCACTTCTATTTGATACTAATAGATCGACATTTATACTTATATGATTTTAGTGTACTTACCATAACTTAAGTGGTGGTAAACAAGTCTGATGAATAATGTGTCTGACAGTGGAAATTTTTGAGATTCATAAGGAACCAATACATGGCCACTTAAGTCATTGAAACTGGTTCACTATCACTAAAATTATGGTAAGTACTCCCTCCGTCCCAACTTAATTGACGGAACGCCCACCATTTGTGAATTCCAATACACAAACTGCATAAACTGTCATATAATTAATGCAACGACTTTTTCTCTTTCCTATTTTTTCTCTCTCCTGTTTTAATGCAGCAAAAACCTTCAATTTTTTCTACTCACTTTTACTTTCTCACGAGCAACCCCATTCTCTCTCCTTGTTATTTTAACCATTTTTCTCTCTCTTCATGCCCATTTCTCTATCCTAAAAAATGGGTTCAATGAAAACCCGAAAAAACCAAATTCAATCAACGCAATTGCAGAACTTGAGAGCAGGCCCGGCCCTGGGGGTAGGCCCAAGGGGCGACCGCCCAGGGCCCACGGCTTTTGAAAAAAGCTGCTTCAGATTTCAGGGCCCCGACTTCATGCGTGTAACCTTAGAGCTTAGTGATAGGCCCAATGCAACAAGGCCCAACACAGAAAAAATTAGAGAGAAAGCCGGTGTGAGGGGCCCTAAATTAAAAAAAAAGCAGCTTAATATTTTTCAGTCCCTTCGTCTTCTTCTCCATCACCCTCGGTCCGACAGTCCGTTCGTTTGTCTTCTCACCCTCACCCCAACAGACACAAATTACAATTGGGAACGACCAACGAGCTTTTCTTATCACCTTTGGCAACTTCATTCTTCACTCTTGTTATTTTAATGGTAGGCATCTCTTGTTTTTTTTTTCACTTTTCACAACCAGGAAAAGGAGCTTTTCTATTCTAATTTCTATAATTTGGATTCAGTTTTGTAATTTTCGTCAAACAATGTATTGACTGTAGCTGGGATTTTTGTTTCCTTCATGATATTTGGCATTATAGATTTTTCCCAACTCTTTTCAGAACCCAATTGTAATATTTTATTTTGGTTGGTTGAGATCTCCATTTTGCAGGTATGTAGTTAATAATTGATGGGCTTTGGATTAAAGTTGTAATTTTGCTTTCAATGGAAAATTATTGGACTGTACTGAGTTTATTTTTGCATAAATTATGTTTATTTTATCCTAGGTTATTAAAATTTAGTCTTAATTCCGAACAATGTCTGCGTTGGAATCCTATTTGTTGTTGCCGCAGAGGCAAATTGCTAGAACAGCTTAGTTTTGTTGGAAACCAAGCTGGCATTTTGATGCTTATTTTGTGATCTGCAGGCTGCAGCAATAAACTTCAAGGGGTTTTTGTAGCTAGATTCTATTTGCCTTTAGCTTGGTCTCAATTTTGGAGTATCTCAGCATTTATTGGTATTACCATTTCATTCTAATAGCTAACATAGTAACAATGATGATAAACAACGCATATTTCACTTTGGAAGTGGGAAGAAAATCTTTCTAAGATACAAATTCAAGCATTGAACTTGTCAATTTTGGAGTTTGCGGGATGATGCTAAACTTGCAATTAAGGATTTTGGTTATAAACTGCTGATATATGTCCTGCGGCTCCTGCCCATATATGTGTGATTTTTAGAGGGTTTATTTTAAGTGTGAAACTTTGATGTTACATCTCTATTTATCATAATGAAAAATGATTTTTTTTTTTATAGTATCATTGTAGTTGTGAATATTTGCTTGTTTTCTTTTATTTTAATTGATGATATGTGAATGTTCAAAAATATTTTTCAGATAAGATTGTGACTATATTTCCATTCACGCAGACTCAAATAGGAATTTTTCTCTTACGATCATTGTTGGGCATAGAAAAACCACATTTGGTATCAATTACAGGGGAAAAAGTTATGCTTTCGCAGGTACATATTTTCACTAAATTTTTAGTACGTTGTTTAATATGAACGTTGACGCATTTTTTTTTACAATGGTCCAATCTACAAATTGATTTACTAAGTCGCCCAGGGCCCCAAAAATGTCAGGACCGGGCCTGCTTGAGAGATAAATGAAAACCCAGAAACTCAATTCAATCAATGCAGTAGGCGTTGGTGTCCGGCGGTGGAGTAATTTATCAATTGAATAAATGAACAAAATGAGAAGAATTGTAGACAAAGAGACATACAGAGGAGGATTTGATGGAGGGTTGAGAAAACAGAAAGAATCGAATAATGGTGAATTTGTATGGCATCAGTTAAGAGAAGAAGAACCCTAGAAATGAGAATGATATCATGTTGATGCAAAAGGGATTGAGGAATATACAATAGCGTTTATCGGAGTAGTTGCGATACAGGATACAAAAGGGGCTTATACAATGGAACTGGAAAGAGAGAATTCAATGAATAAAGGAAATTGTAAAGGCCATAAATTATTTTGAAATCAGAGAGAATATGGATGAAGAATATTTAATATTTTTAAAAAGTAAAAAAAATAAAATAATTGAATTAAGTATTGGAAAAGGGAAAATGACAATTATTTTGAGACAAAATAAGTTAGTTAAAATGTCCATTAAATTAGGACGAAGTATCCAATAATAAAGGTGGATATGTTACAATTCAATACCGTAAATGATAGATATATTACAATCCATAAATCTTACTATTTATGTTAATTTTTAAATTTATTTATGATGAGCTTAATTTGTGAATACTTTGTGTTTCTTTTTTTTCAGTATGGCCATTATGAAGAAGAATGTAGATATGGGAACCAAGAACCTAAGTATTAGTTTCACGTTAATTAAATGTTGTATACTTGCATGATAATTTATGTATAGTTGTAACGAATTTTAATAATTATTGTTTGGGAAGTATATTATAAATCCGGAGGCGACTAGAAGACTTGGAGGAGCTCTAGGCGGGCATGCCGATTTTGACTAATTCAACCAGTGACCCGAATCAACTGGTTTAACCCTATCAAACGAGTCCGACCAATTGACCCATTTGGTCATCCAGTTCGAGGGACGGTACGAGTCGGACAACATAGCAGAACATCACTACTTTTCTGCTTGTCTGATTCTTTCACGGCCTGTTTATGCCACAGCCGTTTCCATCTAACTGTGGTAACTGCTAACATAAAAAATAATAAAAATAATAAAAAAGAAGGATTTGTATAGCAAAAGAGAACAAGAAAGAGCAAGAGCATCTATGTCCTCATTTCAGCCAAAGCAAAAATCGAAGGATAATGAACAATTGTACATATTTCCTATAACCTATCATTCCTTCCTATTTGCAGCCAGAGTTTTCCAAACGATCACGACCCTTAGTTTGGATCGTTTACATGTCCTTGTTGCAAAAACTAACCCACATTAAAGCCCCAATTGACACAATTAGACAGGAACTGCACAATGCCCAGAGACAGGTTAGCAAAAACCAATGAATAGGCATATATAAATCATTGAAGCTTTACAAAATATCTGTTTGTTTTGACCAAGCCTTCAGACGGGACTCATCTCCTGTGTTTGGCATTGCTCCAGGATTATATTACAGTTATTCATGGCGCGTGCATCAAGAAGTCCATGATTCCACAATTTGATCATGAACAGCCTCCAACACCTGTGAATTGAACCAACACCATCATCTCTTCAATAGCTGTAACTTTTTGAATGTCACAAGCATCGACAAATAAAATGCAGAAAACTATGCAGTCATGGACCCATGGTAATGTAATCAATTCTCTATAGCATTAAATTGGATAGCTAATTACACTGTATACTTGATCCCATTATACTATCATAGCATTATAAACAACCGAACACCACATAGAAATAGAAAAAAAAGGCGCTCACTGCAGTCACCAAACCTATCAGGGGCTTATAGACAGAGAATCAACAAAAATACACAGCTCCCTCAAACTTGTCTAGGGTTTAGGGTTTAGGGTTGAAGTCTACTCATAGTGCGATTGTTTCTGATGTTTCTAATGCTGTTGAGGCAATCTATGTTGCACCTGAAGTGCGGGCAACAAACAGCGGATCCTAATCTTTCCCTTCTCCTTCGGTTGCAAATGCAGTGCAGTCTGAGGAATCTAGTTCAGCTACTAGGGCCATGGATTTTCTTTTAAGTACAGAAATTGCATTGCCTGTTTCAACTTTCTTTGAGTTTACCGTGGTATATGAAGAGGATGTTCTTCCATCTTTGGCGATCAATTCCTCCTTTTCCCTTTCTCCTGATCACTCAATTCTGTCCCCTCTGGGCCGGGGCCTAAATCTGCGTAGCAGCATTCCTTGTGAGTTACCTCGAGGGGTGGTCAGTAATGCTATTGCTTTGAGTATTAAGTGCTTGCAACAATGCTTTTGGCACTGCAACTAGGGATTTGAGCCTACAATCTAATGCTCTTGATCGGCCTTTGGTTCCCCTTCCATCAGAATCAGACCCTTTGTTGACCGCTTTAGCAGTTGATTTCTCAGCATTCAAAGCTTCTGCTGAATCTTTTTGTGCTGATGATGTTTGGGATGGTGAAAATGTGAACACTAAGAATGTATCCAAGTTGGTAGCATAAACAATGAAAAGCATTGCTAAGTGTGTTGGGATTCCTTTCACAGGCTCTGCAAATGAGGTTCTTGATCTCCTCTCTTGGATTGAGAAGAGCAATGGGTTATCCAAATCAAAAGCTCAAAGAACAACTCCTTCTAGAAAGGAGATGCAACTTTAAGAGTCTTGAGTTTGGGGTAAACTATGATAGGCCCTTCTTGTCTTCAAGTGGGATGATGATTTCTTATGCATAGATTTCTGTCTGGAATGCGAGGGGATTAAATGATTGTGACAAGAGGACCTTGCTTAACTTTTTGAGGGATTGGAAATGTGACCTTGTTTGTCTTCAGGAGACAAAGTTGGAGGAGGTTCGATTGCAAGATGTTCATAGTATTTGGGGGACTAACCTGTTAGTTGACTTTGTGTTTCTCAAAGCCACAGGTGCTTCAGGTGGTATATTAGTTTGGAGGAGGCTCGATTGCAAGATGTTCGTAGTATTTGGGAGAGTAACCTGTCAGTTGACTTTGTGTTTGTCAAAGCCACAGGTCCTTCAGGTGGTATACTAGTGGTGTGGGACAAAAGCTCGTTTCAGTTAGAGTCCTATGATTGCAGAGAATTTTCTGTTACTTGCTTCTTTCAGTCTATTTGGGTAACTTCTCTTGGGCTTTCACCAGGGTCTATGGTCCTCAAGCTAGATGTGATAAGCTCAAGATGTGGGATGAGTTATGCAATATTCTAGATGGTTGTTCTGGCCCTTGGTGCGTAGGAGGAGATTTTAATGAAATCCTTTTCTCTGAAGAAAGAAGTTCCGGTGTCTGCCCCTCTAGTACTATGCAAGAGCGTCTTAATTTTGTCAATAATTCATCTCTTATTGATAATTATACCTGGTCTAGAATTGGAGTGATCTCCAGGCTGGATCGTTTTCTGGTGCCTACTCATAGGGAGGAGTTCTTTCCTGACATGGGCCAGTTCAGACTTCCTAGACCTTTGTCGGATCATTTTCCAATAACTCTCGAGTCCGCAAAGGTAGCTAGGGGTAAGACCCCTTTCAGATTTGAGAATATGTGGCCGCAACATGAGGGTTTTCTGATCTTGTCAAGTCTTGGTGGGAAGAGGCTCAAGTTACTGGCTTTGCCAGTTTTTGTCGTCCCTAGGAAAATTTCAGTATGTTAAGTTGAAGTCAAAAAGTGCAATAAATAAGTTTTTGGTGATATCAAGGTTCAAAAGTATAATCCCCTTGATATTATCAACTCTTTAGAGGCTCAAGAACAATGTGGTGTTCTTTCCAACTATGACATTCAGCAAAGAAACTTGGCAAATGAGGATTGGCTAGAACTGCAACCATGGAGGAAATTTCTTAGAGACAAAAATCAAGAGCGTTATGGCTCAAAGAGGGGGATCGAAATACAGATTTCTTTCACAAGGTGGCCAGTTTGCATGGAAAGCATAATCAATTAACGTCTATTGTTGTGGACGATATGCACTTTGATGAATATGAGGATATGAAGGTTGGTATCCATGATTTCTTTAAATCTCTTTTTATTGAGTCTAAATCTTGAAGGCCAAAAGTTGATGATCTTCAACTTTCCTTTTTAAGTGTTTCTGATAAGGAGATTATTGAGTTGCCTTTCGCAGAGGAATAAGTCACCAAAGCTCTTTTTGAATGTTGTGGGGATAAGGCTTCAAGTCCAGATGGTATGACCTTGGCTTTCCTTCAAAACAATTCAGATACTGACTGTGGTGATGTGATGCGTTTGTCCAACGAGTTTCAATCCTCGTGCAAATTTGTTTCTAGCTTGAATTCCAGCTTCATTAGTCTTATTCCCAAGAAGGCAAATGCAATCAACATCAAGGATTTTAGGCCTACCAGCTTGGTTGGGTGCAGTTACAAGTTGCTCTCTAAGGTTCTAGTTCTTAGACTTAAAAACATTATTGGTAACCTAATATCTTTTAATCAGAATGCTTTTGTTGAAGGGCATCAAATTTTCGATCTTGTTCTGATTGCTAATGAGCTTATTGACTCAAGAATCAAAGTGGCTATGTCACGAGTGGTATGTAAAATGATATAGAGAAGGCTTATGATCATGTCAACTGGGACTTTCTTCTTTATCTCTTGTCTAGAGTGGGTTTTGGCGATAAATGTATTCGAGATTGCATTTTGTCCACTTCTTTTGCAGTACTTGTTAATGGTTCTCCTACTGGGTTCTTTCCCACTCCCAGAGGACTTCGTCAGGGAAACCCATTATCACCCTTATTATTCTTGTTGGTGATGGGGGTCTTCTTGAGGATGATTGAGTCAGCTTCAAGAGGAGGACTCCTTTCTAGTTTTTCTGTCAATCGTGCGAACTTGGCAACCTTGAGTGTGTCGCATCTTCTTTTTGTTGATGATACAGTCATTTTCTGTGATAATGATTGTGAACAGATGATCAATCTACATTGTGTTCTTACTTGGTTCGAGGTTGTCTCAGGTTTAAGAATAAATTTGACAAACATCTCATTTATACCTGTGGGTGAAGTGGACAATATGTAGTTGATAACAGGTATTTTAGGTTGTGGTATTGAATCTTTTTCATCCACATACCTTGCTCTTCCTCTTGGAGCAGGTTCCAAGAAGACAGATATTTGGGCTCCAGTTGTCAAAAGGTTCGCGAAAAAACTATCCGGCTGGAAATCTAAATATCTTTCAAAAGGGGGTAGATTAACTCTTGTGAAAAGCATTCTCTCAAGCATTCCAACTTAGTTCCTTTCTCTTTTCTCACTACCTTCTTCGGTAGCTAATAAGTTGGAAGGAATTCAAAGGAAGTTCCTATGGGGTTCTTTTGGGAGTGACTTCAAGTCAAGTATCACTTGGCAAGATGGAACATCATGAAGCAACCTATTTCAATAGGAGGGTCTTGGAGTGAGGGATTCACGACTGTGCAATTTGGCTCTTTTGGGTAAGTGGCTTTGGAGATTCATGAATGAGAAGGAAAATCTACAAAGGAAGGTGATTACAATCAAATATGGTGAAACGGGTTTTGGTTTTGCACCTTTAACTCCGAGAGGCTCTCATGGTTGTAGTCTTTGGAAATTTAATGCTAAGGGGTGGGAATGTTTCTCCAGTCATATTTCTTTTGTTGTGGGTGATGGCTTCTTTGAAATTTATCTCTTTTTATTCTTGCGCTCAATAGAAATGCTTGCATTGCCGATTATAGGGAACATCTTTCTAGATCACATGTTTCATCTCTATTTTGTGCAGGATGGTTTTGCTGATGAAGCTTCTTTAGTTAACTTCTTCAACATTTATAACGAGGCTATTTTAGGAAGCTCTTCTCAAGACATGGTGAGTTGAGAGTTGAGCAAGAAAGGGACCTTTTAAGCTAGCTCTTTTTACTTAAATCTTCTTAGTCCCCAACCTTTATCTTCATATCTTTTGGAGGATGGTGTTTTCCCTTCCACCATTATTTGGAGGTCTTTTGCCCCTTTCAAGGTTGCATCTTTGTTTGGAAGCGACGCATGGGAGCATCTTGACTTGTGATAATTTACAGAAAAGGGGAAGGAATTTGGTAAGCCGGTGCTTTATGTGCAAGGGGGATCTTGAATTGCCAGATCATTTATTGCATAATTGTGACCTTTCTAGGTCTCTTTGGGATGTGGCATTTGGTTGCCTAGGTTTTAATTGGGTTGTCTCCTGTACAATTAGGAGTCATCTTCTTGCTTGGGAGGGTGTATTTGGTAGGAAACCGAAGAAGAAGAAGAAGAACACCATGGTTATGCCTTACGTGATTTTTTGGAGCATTTGGAGATAAAGGAACCAAAGGGTTTTTGAGGGAGTTGAAACTCCTCTTCAACGCTTGAAAGACAATTTCATCAAATATCTCTTGTTTTGGGTTTATGCGAAGTCTTGCTCTTCTTCTATGGATGTAGTAGACTTTGTGGATAGCCTATATTTCGGTTGTATATAACTTTGTAGATGCTTCCTAAGCATCAATTCTCTTGTTACTTTTATTAATATAGTTATTTTCCTATCATAACAAAAATAAAAAAAATAAAAAAACTTATCATTCTGCCAAGTAAGCGACAATTAACCCTTCTTGAGTACCATTAAACATGCCTCTGTTCTGTTCATTCACAAATATGGGAAAAAAGAGATAAATCTTAGTAGTTAAGCTCAGTGCCGTCAAGACTACAAATACCACCTCTGCGCTCATATCCCTTGTCCATCCACATTGTGTTTCCCCAAAGACTCACTCCACAGGCCCATCTCCCCATCGGTACCATGGACGGTAGCCAAGCAGCCATATCTCTACTCTACTTGGCTACCATCAACTCTTCATTTCACCTCAATTACCCACATCAGACTTTCATCACTCCCAAGTATACACTCTTGCACAACAAGAAGGCAGGAACCATAAATCAGATATGTCGATGCTTGCCTAATCCAAGGGTAAGGCCCCATTCAGCTGATACAAGAAAAAGCAATGCACAATACTAAAGTTTGCATCAAGAGGCTTAGCTTCCAGTGGATTTTCCAGCAATCATTGCTTGCAACGAGAGCAGGATAGCATCACACCATGGTATGATACAACAGTAGCTACATTACTATAATTGACACTATACCAGGATATCATAAGTTGATAGCTCATCACATAAAGCAACCAATTATGGATTTGCTTGGTAACTTTGTCCAATCATTCAACCGGGGACCGGGGACAAAGCATGGTTCCTCGTCCCACTTCCATCGTCCCGATTCGGGGATGGGAATGATCCAATTCCGGTTGGGACACGTCCCAATTCGATAAGCATGCCGACCCCAATTTTTCGGTAAGCAATGGAGCCATGGAAGAGAGAGAGGTCTTTAGCAGCGCCGTCGAAATTAGATTTCTTCACCGTTAGATTTTGCTACTATTGAGAATGGAGACCTCATTTGGTAATGATGGAAGCAGAGTAAAAATGAAATAAAGTTTAAAATCAATTAGTAACATTTTCCAGTATTTTATTTTATTTTTCATAAAGTCTTATCATCCCATAATTGTCCCATCTACCCTACATTGTGCCACTGCATACCCGATTCACTCTAGGTTTCGTCCCCCATCCCAGTTCCCGTTGTACCGTATTGAATCCCGTCCGGGGTAACTATGGTATGTTCTAGAGGAACTGAAGTACGTAAGGAAATGTGATTTAATAAAAAAGAAAGAGAAACTCCGTTAAACAATAAAACAAATAAGAAACAGAACAAATAATGTTTAATAATGTCGCCAGCTTAATTCTTCCGAGAAATGTCTCCCTGGCCATAAAATGCAGCATTGTTTTTTTTAATTTATATGCAAGTTTTTGGGTTAAAAGGTGACAGGCATAAGGAAATAGTTATCAGACAAGAAAAAGAGAACTTACCACATGAGAGCAGGAGCTTGAACAAAGCTATGCCCGTGCAATCTCGAAAAACCCTCACAAGCCCAAGGGATATGACCATCAGCTAATACTCTGACATCAAACCATAACAAATATTTCAGCCACCAGATCCCCTCAAAGCTTTTTCAAGACATTAATTAGTGCTAGGGAGAAAGGGGCAGAGTATTACAAACAAGACGGCAAAGACTTGAAAAAGATACTTATTAAAACTTATTTCTTATTTCAAAAGGCTTTGCTAACAGAACACACCAAAATAAAAGGCAAATAATTCCAACATTGAGGTGAAGTATCCAAGTGATACTATTTAAGCCATGTATATACAGACCCCATGGTGTTGACCAATGGTCATTTATTCCATACTAATCTCTCCAAATTATCCAGAAAAGGGAAATCACCCCACCCCTAACCCCACCTCACCTCTCACCTTACCATAAGGATAGCAACAGAAGCAACATATTATTTCCAATATACAGAGAAGCTTCCAAAACAATTATCACTTCAACTCTCTCCCATTCCTATAAAAGGATAACTAAAGAAACATTCCAGTTTGTCCAGTTTCGAATGTATGAACCCCCCCCCCCCCCCCCTTTCTTTTTTGTTTCCTTCTCCGGCCCAAAAAAGAAAAAATAAACACCCACACCCACCCCCACCCACCCACACACACACAGAACCAAAGAAACATATTTTCCAATGTATAGCATATAAGTACCACAAAACTCATATTTTCAACATAAACAATTTACCGTTGTTTCCTGACAAAAGAGTTCCAAAGATGCATCATGTGCTTCTCATCTTTGGTAACATCCACAAAATCATCCAACATCTGCAAGTCAATTATTCCACATTAAGCAGCATGACATTGGTGACTGCCACCCCATCGCAATGAGTAAGCAATAGAGATTGATGTACTAAATTGATACAAAACCTGCGTATTCCATGGGGAACATAGATGGACAAATCAAATCACAATGAATCCTTTAACTAAATATTACAACAAAAACAACAACAAACTCCCAGGAGAAACACGTTTGAGCAACGGTCTGGGGGATCCAAATGTAGGCAGCCTTCCCCCCATAAACTGAAGTTCATAGAGAGGCTGATTCCAGCGGACACACAAAACGATTTTCGAGAAAGACCACTTTGTCCTTTGGTTAATATTATGTGACGATATTTTTCATCCTCTCAATACCTATTCAAAGAAGTGGTTACAACTAGACATCACAACGAATGCTATGGTTAATATTATGTGAAGATAGTTTTCAACCTCCGAACACCTTATCAAAGAGATGGTTGCCAACTATCTTTGAAGCTCCCCATCAAGGTTCAATTCTTGGTGTAAGCAAAAATATTTCCCTTGAATGGAAATTGTGAGGTTGATCTATTATGCGTGTCATAGGCAGCTTGGTACCCCTTAAACCCAGCCTATAAAGCCTACTTGTAGTTACCCGAAGATACAGCCCAGTGGAGAGGCTAACTTACCCCTCCAAAAAGCGGAAGAAAAAGAAAAAGAAAAAAGAGAAACTCCCTATACCTTCTCCACAATTTCACCCTCCTTTTAACCACCTTCTCATCTGGTTTTCACAATACCGTTGTTATTGTAATTATCATTGTCATTGTACCCTCAACCAATTTATGTAATTGGGCAATTTTCCATATAAATTAATCAAACACAAAGATAGTTAGGCAAACCATACTCGTCGATCCTCCAAGTCCGCAACATCATCATCAACTTCATCTTCACTATCATGATCTGACAGAACTTGCTCCAATGCCATTGGCTGCAGCAAGAAAACATTATCTTCTAAATTTTGACACTAACTTTTTGTGGCAGTCTTTCTTTAAACTTGGAAAAGACGTAGAAGGATCATGACACCAAAGAAAGGTCTCAAAGTCCGCATTCCATGTACACAAAGGAATAGGAGAAAAGAAAAATGATACCTGCGCCCTGTGAGAATGAAAGAACTGCCTCTTCTCCAGTAGAGCACGGCTAAAGGCACAACCACGGGGGGAGGTAGGGTCAGAAAAGACATCAAAAACAGATGCAAAAGGTATAAAACTATGGGATGCAATTCGAGATAACCACAGTATTTGCTTCCTTTCAGATTTGGTAATAAATGTTTCACTTTCAAATACATATACAAGGCTGCTAACAAGAACCACAGAGTAAGAACCCTTTACCCCTACATCGACTGAAAGTAAAGCTGACTTATCAACACTTTTGACTTCAATTCATAGAAAAATACATATGACAAAAATAAGCACAGCAATGATAAGAAGTCAAACTACGAAGTGCAGGACTTTGCCTAACATGAGATACACAATTAAAGTTCAGGTAATCAACCATATTCAAAGCAAACATAAACAAGCATACGAAAGCTAACCATACTTGAATCACAACAGTGTTAAATTGATGCACGCACAAAACCACATTTCAAATGATATATATACATCATAGTTGCCAGGGTCGGGGGACGGTGTAGGTCGAGGATCAAGTTCGAGAATGAAATTGAAAAATTTTAAAAAAAAGGGGATCGGTAAGGGTGGGTTCAATAGGAACGGTAATCAGGATCGTAATTCGCTGGTAAAGTTTTTTTGGATCGATAAATTAAAAAAAATCCCTCTAATTATGAATGGGCCTTAACCAAATGCTACCCAAAGCCTGCTGGCTGCCTATTAATTTCAGTTCTATAAAATTAAAAGAAAATTTTATTAAAATAATTAGCATAGACTGCTGTAGATATTATGACGTAACCGACTAGGTCACTGAGCAAAATTGTTTAAGTTGTATTAAATGGGCCTTAGCCCAATTCTACTGAGCAACCAGCTGTCTCTCTTCTCTCTGTCTGTCAAGACGCTTCACCAAAAAGAAAAAGCAAAAAGAAACTCAACCACGCTCTTAAGCACCAAACTCCATCTATACAACATCCTCAAAAGGTAGAGCTTGAAAACATTAAGGGACAAAACATTGTGCTCCAATATCCATTGGTTTCTCTCCCTTCCAAATAGCCTACTAAATAACTGAAGGAGCCAAATTCCAAAAACCATAAACTCAACATTTCTTAATCATTCTACAAGGCATCAACACATCCTTCTCACTGTGATAGTTGGACCTAACTAGTCCCCACCAAAGAACGGCCTAGGTGGCCTAAGGAAACAGACCCGGCTAAGCAAAAGAAGGTGACCTACTAATTCTTCCTCTTCATGACATAGAACACCAAGACCTCCACCCTCGGTTTTTTAACCATGTCCTTCATAAGAACCTTGCCCTTCGTAGGAGCCTAAGCAAAGAAACAAGCTTTAGGGGGAGTCTTACAATTCCGAAAGACACGGCAAGAAATCTACTCTACTAAGAGTCCCAGAAGACAACACAAAAGCCCCTAACGATAAAGAACCCCTTAGAGTCAAAAGGCAAAACTATCTCATCATAATCAGGAGACAAAAGGGGCCTCTCGGCAAGCAAAGCCAACAACCACCAAATATTACAATATTACCAATCATTAAAACCCCTCACAAAAGTCAAATCCCAATGAATAATACCACCAATCTGAAGAACTAAATCATGGATTTTCGCCTCCTTAAAACAAACCAATCTACAAAAAGTTCAAAAAGTTTCACTTAAGAGGTAGATCTCTTTTCCAGACATCACCATCCTTCGCTTCAAAATACATCAGGGTAGCGCTGGCAAAAATCCGGGTCCGGGTAAATCCGGGTCCGGACAAATTCGGACAATGTCAAAATTCGGACGAGAAATTCATGTCCGGACCCGGTTTTATTTCGGGTCAACCGGGTCGGGCAATTCGGACGAAGCTAAAATCGGGTTCGGACAATAGAAAAAAGAGAAATTTTATGTCTGAATATTCGGTCAATTCGGACAATATAAAAATTCGGACGAAAAATTTATGTCCAGACCCGGTTTTTTCCGGGTCGGACAATTCGGGTAATCCGGGTCGGACAAAATTTTTCCAGCTCTACATCAGGGATTGACGTGGTCAATGTTGGCTAAGGTAGATTTGAAACAACCAACCCCGTAAGCAGATTTTCTCACTTCACCAACCAAACTATCAATGTCATATTTTGCTCATCACATTCTTCCATAATGCATTGTCTGCTTTACCAAACCTATAAGCCACTTGGACTTTAAACCTTCATTCATGGTAGTCCAATGTCTAATACCAAGACCACCTTCAGGCTTAGGACGACGAATTTCATTACATAATGGAAGCCACACCAATATCGCTATTCCATTGTAAATCTATCATGATCTTCTCTAAATGATTGACAATGATCATAGGAATGGCATAAAGGGACATGTAATATGTAGGAAAGCTCTACCAAGAGCTTTTCAACAAGGTCAATTCTGCTCTTGTAAGGATCTCCAATTGGAAGACCCAAGTAACGAAGGTGATCAACCCTATAACCAAAGAAATGAGCCAATCCATGTATATGCATAATCTCATCAAGAGGAAAGGAGATGGGAAAGCAAATAGTCCAAGAACGACTTCAAAAGGTGCAAGGATGCATCACAAAAGGCCCAAATTAGTCTCGTTAGGATAGCTAAAAATGAAAGCATCAAGAAAGTGAAGATGGGAAAGCAAATTGTCTACTAAAAAGTATAATAGCCAAAGAGACCACACTAAACCTTCACATCATTCTCTTTAACACCTATTAGTTTTTGGATGAAAGCTCAAATTTGTACTCCATGGGCCTAAGCTTCCTCTTCACATCCTCACTTTCTAGCCATTGATAGAGAAGATAGAGAACCAATTATATTACAATATATGCATAATGTGTGCCTCACCCTTCATTTGTTATGCTCATTGTTAGAACCAGGCTCAACGACCTTGGCATTTGAAGCAAGTTTTGACTGAAAGCCAAAATTCACATTGGCCTACATCTACTCCTTGATATATCCAAATCTTATAATATTATTCTATTCCTAATAATATTATTATGGGTTTCTCCTAAATAATAATATTATCTTTCAAAATGATACCATTATCATGTGGATAATATTTCTTATATTATTTCCTAATTAGAATTTTCTTGTCTACCTTCTTAGGAAATAATATATGAGAAGATGTGGAGGCTGGTAGTGGAGATTTGGAGATTTGCTATCCATTATTTATGGAAGAAACGGCTAATTGATTATGTGTGATTCCATTTTATGGAAATAATGCTTAATGGAATTGGAAGCAATTATTGGTGGAAGCTCCAACGGCTAGTTTTATACGCGATATATAAGGGGTTGCTCATCCTTGCTCAAGACATCGATTCCAAGGAACAAACCAAGAAGAGTGTTATAGGAAATCAGTGAGTGATTTTTGAGTGTGTAACCAATTGATATTGGTGAATGTGTAACCAGTAAAAGACCTCTGGTAGAGTGTAGCCGAGGACCTCGCAGAGTAGTTTAACAAAAATTGAGTGTTGTAGTTTCTGTGAGTGAGTAGCCAACGTGGTTGGTGAGAATAACCTTGTAACAGAGGCTGATTGTTAAGCCTCTTTGAGTGAGATACCACCGACATAGTTGGTGAAAATCTGTTGTAATCGCCTCCTGGCCAATGTAGTTGGTGAAAATTTGTTGTAATCGCCTCCTGGCCAACGTAGTTGGCGAAATCATTCTGTTGTAGCTGTTCCAAGGACATCCATACTGGACAGTGAAACCATTCTTCTGTAGCTGTCCCAGGAACATTATCTCCTAGACAGTAAGACCACCAGTAACCTCCTTTGTGTAACGTTTTCTGAATTTCGTTCAATAATATAATTATTTTCCTTACACTAGGTATTAAGTCTTGACTAAGGTCAAGACTAGTTGCTAATGTCCTTACCCAAGCGTGCAGAATCTTTTGATAATCCTATTCACCCCTGTCTAAGGTTCTTTCACTCATAATTGACCTTCACATAATTATTTCACATAGTTGGCCATATAAAAACACTCAAAAGTGAAATTTTGGTCCATCTTCTGTAGTGGACTCACCCAAATTGTGTGACAGAGTGAAAGCTTCACAGATATTTAAAAGAAGGAAAGGACATGTTTGGAACCATTCTGGCAAATAATTTACAGAACAGGCAAACAAGCTCGCCTATCAACAAACAGGAAATCAAAATGAAATAGAATAAGATACAATGACAGACCTTCTACATTCAGAGCGCTCAATCGATAACTTCCTTGTTTTTGCAAATTGAAGCATTGCAGGAGGAATAATGCTGCTTCCAGATACAGACTGTATGCAATCTGGATCTGTTCAAGAAGAGGCACATAGATTAGTAGGAGAAAGGATTTTTGCAGGTATATTTTTTATCACTTATTAATGGTATACCACCTGGGACAGCAGTCTGGGAATCATTAACACTTGAACTCCGTGCCCTTTCAACTCTACTGGAATAAGCATCTAAGAGTTTGCAGATTAGTGATTCAAGTTTATGCAAGCAAAAAAAACTACTACATGCTGGTACAACTAACTAAACACGAAAGCAATCCAGCTATGCAGATACAGAGTTAAATCAATACATGCAACAGATAAATCACTTGGTATGCAGGCTGAAATTTAATCCAGTGACATTGCAATACGCTTTCACTCCATAGCAATACTATACGTCAAAAGTCAAAACATGCCACAAGTCAGAGCATGATTTCGAAGGTAAGATGAAACAGAGCAAGGAAGATTCATCAATAAAGATCATAGAAAGCTCCAGGTACCCCAGTCAGATTAGCAGCAGGATTCATTCACAACTAAGTTTCAAATTGAAATAGGTGCTTTTGCAACACTAGGGCAAGGTGAGAGCATTTGATGTGAACACATGACAGGGGCTACAGCCTACATAGGGTTTATGTCTGCATGACGCTGGTTTAGAGTTCAAGTGAAATATTAGATGGACAAGATAACCAGCAAATGGTAGCATCATGCACATTGAAGATAACTTCTTGTATGGGAAGTGAGCTAGTGGCGAAGCACAATCCGCAAACTATTCAACTCACTGGACATAACACATTAAGACTCTGACAGCCTACAACGCTACTGTTTCTTAATTTTTTTGAAGGACGCATACATTACTTGAACAAGTAGACTGAGATGCTTGCAAGGACAATAAGCATAAACATAAGAAAACAAAAGAGTTTACAGTTCAAAAGATGCATGAAGTACACATTAAGGATCTATTTGGAAGGAGAGGAAGAAAGAGTACATAAGGAGTAAGAGAGACTAAAAAAGAGTCACCAGAGTAAATAACATTTAGTACTTGACCTTCATTTGGAAGTTTGAACAGAGTAAAGCTAACCACCAGTTAGAAGATTAGGGGAGTACATAAAAAGTTGTTATAAATGACTATATTCCATTACTATTATTTTAAGTTGTACATACTTTTTTAAAACAGTGGGGGTATTCATGCAATTTGTATAATTGTAATCTCAAATAAGAGGTGATGCCTCTTCACACCCCAATTTGGAGTACAGGAAAAGAAGAGTAATAAATAGTAAAGGAAAGTAACAGTAACCCTCCTCACTCCTTACCCTTCCTTACTCCATTTCTAACCCCCAAACAAGACTGAAGGAGAATAATAACTCTCCCTTGCTATCCCCAACTCTCCTCTAATCCCGATCTAAACAGACTGTAAGGCTACAAAAATAAATACTAAAAACAGAAGCCATGCATAACTTATGGTTTAGATACAGAACACACCATCAGCTTTGTGCAAAAGCTCACTCACTGCACCATGTAGATCTGATGTTATGGGGAGGGGCTGTAAATGCTTTGCTTTATCAATCAGGTACTTGAATTTTCTCCTCTTAAGAGGTTTGCGGCTGTAATTAATAAAGACACAAAACAAAACCCCTGTAAGATTTTGTAATTCAACTGCACTGAAACATATTACCTTAGCCTATTACCATCAAGCCAAGCGGCTACAAGGATACTCACCACATGCAGAATATTAGGTGCTTGGGGTCAATACCACCGGCAACCATCTGAACAGCCAAATTCACAATAAAATAAATACGAATTCAAAATAAAGACAAATGAAACATCCATGAATAAATTGGAGAGAGCACTTTAGCAAACAAATACTTCCCCATATTTCATCTTACCATCATAGGAAAAAATTGAAAGGGTTGTATTCATGAAAACTGATTACAATTTTCGAAGAACAATGCAGCAGAGATCTTACAGAAGGATCAATATAAATGATGACTTTCAAGAATCACTTTACCTGGCTTAGTATAACTACACAAACAGCACTATTTTTCATACAAAATAGTCACTCTATTGTCATGCTTGACAGTTGATGTCAATTATGGGAAAAAACAATTGAACACTATATGCAGTTTGGGGAAAAGTAGAAGGTTTGGTTTCACGTAGGTTTTCTTGTGATGCTGTCCTTCAGGCATCAAAGATGGAGATGGTAACTCGCTCTATTGGTATGCTTTTGTGAGAACATCGCTCTCTTTAGTGGCTTTTCTTTGCTGCAGTGGGGGTCTGGCACTCTGGCTTTTCTTGTCTTTTCTTGCCTTCAGCCATTTAAAACGTATTATTGTTGTTTGGTATCCTAAGGTTCTGGAGCTTCATCCCTCTCATGTTGGGTGGTACCCTGTGTGCTGTGAGTTCAAGCCTTCGAAGGAAAACTTTGAGGCCTTGGTTTGTGGCCCCAATCACAACTCGAGGTCAGTATTCCTTAACTAACTTTCTGCTTTTATATCTTCTCGACATATTTTGTGGCGCTTGGGTGGGGACAGTATTGTTAGGACTCCTTCGGAGACATCTACAGCTGCAACGGCAGGTAACAGGTTATCGTTAAAAATGAGATGTTTTTCTGCTTATGTTGACTCTCACAATCTCGTGGACTATCCATTAAAAGGTGTTCCCTTCACTTGGTCTAGCCACGAAGAGCTGCTTTTATTAGCCTGTTTCCTACTGAAGGTATCAGAAATTTTCTAACCCATTAGTTTGGCGGGTAGTGTGTACAAGACTTGCTAAAATTCTTGCTGAAGTCCTTGCATCAAGGATAAGATAAGTGATTGGTAAAGTACTTCGTCCTAATAACATGCCTTCATTACTAGGCATCAAATTTTTGAATGTTGCCCTTAAATGCAAATATGTATGCTGACTATAATATCAAATCTGAGCATTTGAGCATTCTCCATAAGCTCACTATTGAGAAGGTCTATGATCATGTCCTTCGGAGTTTCCTCTTGGCCATTTTTGAAAACATAGGCTTTCCTAGTAGATGGAGAGAATGGCGTCCTTCAATATTTCCACTTTGTGCTTCTTTATCTTGATTAACTGAAACTTTGGGGTTTTCCTTCAAGCTTTGGTTACGGAGGCTTTCGCCACATTAAAGCAGAAGAGGGATTTCTAAATGGTTGTCTTATTAGTAATCCTACTTCTAAGGATTTTTTTGGCTTTTCCATCTTCTCTTTGCAAATAATACTCCCATTTTTTCACAATTCTAATAGAAATAATTTTGGTTACTTGACATGCATCCTCATGCTCTTCAAAACTATGTCTAAACTAAGAGCTAACTTTCCAAAAAGTGCTCTTATTCTTATTGGTGATATTTCACATATTCATGTGATGGCCCAAACCTTTGATTTTGGTTGCCATGTTGATAACCTCTCTTCTTACCTAGGTCTTCCTCTTGGGGCTTTTTTACAAGAACACGGTCTTTTGGGATCCTTTGGTGGAGAGGTTCAACAAGAAATTGGTAGCTAGAATTGAAAGCTTCCGCCATGAGCGGAGGGGGTAGACTAACATTCTTGAAAAGCACTTGTGGAGCCTCCCTATCTATTGCATGTCTCTTGCACCATTCCCTCTTACATTGCTACTTGCTTGTAGAAGATTTGCTAAAGAGGACAGTACATCGCAAGAATAACAGTACTGGTAATCGCATTGAAAATTTACTAGGACAGTGCATTACAGAAGAATACGATCAAGAAAAATCATGGTGTTCATGACTGAGTTGGTGAAATAAGAAAAGCTCCCATGCTCATAGGGTTGTTGGAAATCAAAGCTGACAATCAGCATTATAAAGTCCTAGTGCATTTTAAGGTGATGAATGATGCTAGGTTGCCCCTTTGGCATGATGGTTGATGTGGGGATATACCACTTAAGGAGCAATTCACGGATCTTTAAGGTGGTGGATGATGTTAGGTTGCCGTTTCGGCATGATGGTTGATGTGTCCATTAATATAAGCATAGTTAAAGGACTCTAGTAACTAAAATACATCACATATATTGTAGCTTGCGGATCGAAAGAGTTCAAATTTTCTTGGATGAAATGATTATAAAGTACAGGAATGTTAAGTGTTATTTTCAGCCAAAATTCGTATTTATACATGCATAAATGGGACAAACAAGTCCATATATGAGTTGTGAGCACTATATATAATTTTGCATGTCTATTCTCATCACCCATCATACCTACACATACTGACAGTTTCAAACATATTTACCGTAAAAATGAGTTGCGAAAGCATAAATTTGGCTGCAAATTAAGGCGCTTGAACCACTAACTGATCTCATAATTAATCAGATAAATCAGTAAATAGAATCCTACTTGCGTGTAATCATGTGTTTTCCCTTAATTATCCTTTAATTGATAATGTAAATTATACCTTAATTGGCATTACTCGATATTTTTTTTTTTTTTATTTGGACATTTTCCTAAAATTAAAGGTGGTTTTGTTAGCATTCAGTGGTTTTGATAATAGTTGTTAGATGGATGATTTACAGCTAAGATTGATTCTTCTCACCTGAATTTATTTCTCACGGGATCTATGTGTGTATGTGTGTGTGTGTGTGTTATCCCTACTTTTACGAGTTGGATACCAATAATCCCTACTACCAATTTGGATTCTGATGGTCCAAAAATAAATAAAATTGTATTCTGGTAGGACGCCACCGAGTCAAGTGGTGGTGACTCGATAGTTTGCTGACGTGTACCGGCAAGAGTGTGTTTGACCCAGAATTCGGGCCACCAGAACATAATCAACTATGAAATGGGACCACCAAAATACAATAAGTATATCAATGGGACTACTAGAATACAATCGCAATTTAAATGGGACCACTAGAATACAACTAAAATAATAATTCTTTGGTCAAACACACTCTCCCCGGTGCATGTCAACAAACCATCGGGTCCCCACCACTTGACTCGATGACGTCCCACCACAATACAATTTTATTTATTTTTGGACCACCAGAATCCAAATTAATAGTAGGGATATTATTGTTGTCCAATTCGTGAAAGTAGAGCTTATTAGAATCCAATTTTCCTACATATATATATATATATAACAACAATAACAATAACAACAACAACAACAACAACAACAACAACAACAACAACAACAATAATAATAATAATAACAAAAATATAGCTGAAACGCTCATCAATTATGGAAGCTGAATACGCATTCAATGAGCCTGAACAATAAAAAGTGAAAATATAAAAAATAAACTATCATCGAGATACATTTCCATAAATTCCATCATCAAAAAATCAGCCACCACGAACTGAAAGCAACATTATTTTAGCATAAAACTATGAAGGCTTATCGAAGTTTCAATGTCTTCACTAAAATAAAAAGGCAATGAAGAACAATGCAATAATAAAATCCTAAGCACATCAATAAGCACATGTTCTTGCAATTCACTTCAAGAATAATATATGACTCAGTAGAAAGGAAATCATGGAATGGGTCAGTTTTACCTCAGACCTCCATGGATCAATTTTGACTGAGACATTTACAGCTTGATAATCTTCTGTCACCTACAAAGTGGCATACCAATTAAATATTGCACAGAGCTCAGGATTCAAGTACTGAAAAATAATGAGCCAGCCAAGTTTACCAACCCAAAATTCGAAGTTGAAGTGATCATGTGATGAAAGCAGGTGAAGTTTAAGGCCCTGCAATACAGGTGGTAATCAAACTTTGAGCCTAATTATAAGAGATACAATCAAGAATGCAGGAGACAAACCTTGAAGCTCACACATTTAACCAAACAGAATGGACAGGAGAAGTCCTCAGTCACTGCATACATAATTACATATGCAAATATCAGATTCGGTTTTCAACAGCAAAGTTGACAACATATTTAAAGGGAATGAGCTGACAAAGCAACTGAAGAGTACTAAACAGAAGCAAAGACCATAAAAAAGTGGATGGAATGTCTATGTAAACCAAGAGGACAAATTATCTGCACCATCAATTGAGTTCATAAACAATTTAAATATAAAAACCAGTGCATATAACCACTGCTACTTTTGATGGTATTCCTCATAAAAATTAGAAATCAACATCAATGAGATCACACCAAAAGTCAGCAAAGGTTGAAACAGTTGGATACCCTTTCGCCTTATAACTACATTCCCAAAGGCTTTCTGTATCATTTCATACTTCCAAGTCTCTAAAACCTACACACAGCCAGAAGTCAGGGTCCACAAATTAACATAAATTTTGGATTCTAATAAAGGTAATTGGATTCTAATAATACGAACTTTGGGCCATATAAGACTTAATAATACGAACTTTCGATTTGATTCTTAATAATACGAACTTTGACCCCCTGTTGGCTACAGTAACACGCCACCGAGTTAGGGATTATTTGACTCGCCGGAAACATGAGTTGGCAGGCAAGGCATGTGTTCCCTCTTGTTTGACCTTGCCACCTCAGCAGTTGACCAAAAAAAAATGTCACATCACTCTCTCTTTCTCTCTCCTCTCTCTTTCCTCTCTCTTTCTCTCTCCTCTCTCCTCTCTTCGTCATTCTCATTCATTTTTCCAGATCTTCTTCTTCTTCTTCTTCTTTGCACACCATTCCCAGCTGAAACATGGTAGATACGAGGGACAATTTGAGAGTTAGATTGATACCCAGAATCTTACTCTTGTTCTTTTGTCATAATCTCCTCACCATCTCCCTCACAACTGCAAATATTTCTCTGGGTTCATCCCTTTTTGCATCCAATCCAAACCAAACATGGCCATCTCCGTCGAACACTTTCTCTTTCCACTTTCTCCCCTTCAACTCCTCCTCCTTCTCCCTCGCTATCACCTACGACTCAATCCCCATCTGGACTCTCTTTTCAGAGGTTCTTTTTCTCCTCCTCCTCTGATGACGTTTGGGTTTCTGGGGTTAGCTACATTGTTCAAGTGCTCATTCTCCAACCTGTAACCAAATAAGACGTCAATTTCAACCCACTCCAATTCAAGAACACAATCAACATCTTGGCCTGCACATCTCGGCTACTCAAAGCCTGTAACTCAATATACGCTAATTTCACAAAAATCAAGAAAAAGTCAACTGAAATTAGGGAGTCCAAGTAAAGATGAAGAGAGAAAATACCTGACGGGCGTGCTCAGCGACCCAATCCTTGTCAATGAAGAGAGAAGAAGAATCAACAGAAGATTTAGGTTTGGAGGAACCCTTCTTCTTTTTGTCTTCCTTCAGAGGTTCGATGATTGAACACGGCGGCTCTCCAGCATCGTTGGGTGGGGTGGCAACCAAATCGAAGATGAATCCTCGATCCAATTGGATTCGAAACAGTGAATTGGGGCAAAAAAGGGGTGAATTGGGATGATGTAAAAAGAATTTTGCCCTAATTTGGAGAGATGAATTGGGATTTGAATCCAGAAGAAGAAGAAGAAGAAGAAGAAGAAGAAGAAGAAGATGATGATGATGATGATGATGATGATGATGAAGATCTGGAAAAATGAATGAGAATGACGAAGAGAGGAGAGAGAAAGAGAGAGGAAAGACGGGACCTACTTGCCTAAAGAACAGTATATGGCGTGCGCGGCGGGGATGTTCGCCGGAATCTCGCCGGGAAACATGGCGGTTCCGGTGGGGCAAGGTGTAGGGGGTGTTTGTTTGTGCTGTCGTTTAGGGTTCAAGAATGAGAAGAATGACGTTTAGAGAGAGAAGGGGTTAAAAAATAAAAGGCTGACATGGCATTTTTTTTTGGTCAACTGCTGAGGTGGCAAGGTCAAACAAGGAAGAACACATGCCTTGCCTGCCAACTCATGTTTCTGGCGAGTCAAATAATCCCTAACTCGGTGGCGTGTTACTGTATCCAACAGGGGGTCAAAGTTCGTATTATTAAGAATCAAATCGAAAGTTCGTATTATTAAGTCTTATATGGCCCAAAGTTCGTATTATTAGAATCCAATTACCCTTCTAATAATCCCAACCTTGGCAAATTGTACAATAATAATCTCTACCTTTTTTTTTGTACATGAATGCTCCTGAACAGAATAATATTTGTATTTTTTTGGACCACCATCGAGCGTATACCCTAAATATTGTGGATTTTGACTTGTGTTTGCTCCCAGACATAGCACAATACTTCCCCAAGAATTTTAGTGAATTTACAAACTTTTTCCCAAATATTTTTTTCGTTTTTTTTTTCTAATTTTTATGATTTTCCCCTTTTTATTCCTTAAAAAAATCATGATAATTGTTCAGAGTCTCAAAAAAATAATCTAAAAATTCTTTTAGTAACTACACTTTACAACCTTTATGTGGGCAAGAATGAAAAAAATTAGAAAATCTGAACATTTTAAAACCCCAAAGTGAAAATATGGAGGTCGATTTGATACCAAAAAATACAATTTTATTTTTTTTTTGGAACCACTCACGTATAAAAAGTAGGGATTTATTATTATACAATTCATGAAAGTCGGGATTATTAGAATCCAATTTTCCTAAAGTTTATGCATAGGGACTTTTATAAGAAACGTATGTGCCATCCAACAACAACAATAGCGAACCTGAATATAGTCCCGCTAATGCAAGGTCCAAGAGGATCTAAAAGTAGGCAACCCTCCCCCATGCACATGGCTGAATGAAGATGCTGACTTCAGCATCAAAAACAAAAAAAGAGATATTTTGGGAACCAAATAACAAAACCATTTTGAAAAACCACTTGAAAAACCAAATTAACAAGAGACGTAAGGAAAAGTTCACACCATCCACACAAAAAAATTTAGAGCAAACAGTTTTTCGATAAGCAAAACTAGAACTTCACTTCAAGCAAACCCATAAAGACATTTTGTTTTAATTGTGAGCAACCAAAAAGGAGGCAATCTCAAAAGAGCCTCAAGCTCATAAGGTCTTCACAAAAGTCTCATCGACAAATCCAAAAGGGCGACTCTTATACCATGATCAAGAGCTTAACACCTACTAAACAAGTTCTCAGAAAATAAAGTTTGATATCATAAAGGCTTACGGTTTAGCACTCAAAGATCAAGGAATCTCGCACTTCCTAGTGCACCGCCGAATTATCAAAGAGGTCAACCTTCCCACACTTAGAATCCAACTCTTCTTCAATCTTCTTCTCCAAACCACTAGAACATCTCTTAATCCTTGAGTTTCACCCACTAACCACGTCAAAGAAAACAAACACCATATCCTTAGCTGACTCTGCCTACACAAACACAACACATACTAACCAACTCAAAATGTTTCCCATACAGGTGTCTTCCACAAGTATCTTTCCTTTAATGGCTGCCCAAGCAAGAATGAGTGCTTTGGTGGGAGATTTAGGCTTCCACATAGCTTTTGATACCAAAATCCAAGTTGGGTCAACTTCTTAAACATCTGTCTATAGTAGTTGCTTAGAATAAACAAACCACTTGTTCAATGAGGCCAACGAATCTCATCATTACCCAACATTTATTAAAAATACATGACCATTTTTCAACCAACTTAAACAATTCAAAATTAGAATGGAATCAAATTGAGTTTAAGCGTGCTACATAACAAGTGTTTGTCATCGTTTATGACCAACATTGCCCGGACTCTTCAACAATGGTTATCATACAGTACGAGCATGGCCCAACGGGAATTCGAACACGAGACTCATGTCGGATCCGATTGAAATGGTCATATGGTCCACCAAGGGTTGCGACATCACAGGTGGTTGCTTGGGTTGACTGCACTCATGGGCATGGTTTTACATGAGGAAGGTCATGCATTCTGGACTTCATATCTATCTTTCAAACTTTGAGAATTTGGTACAAATCTCTCCCTCCCTCTCTCTAAGTAATATGCAGCGTTTCCACATCCTCAAATGAGAAATAGGGGGTTTTTTTTTTCCACATCCCATTATGATAAGCTCATGTGCCACATGGCTCAGTTAAAACAATATCTCCTCTTTTCATTACAAAAATTTGGAAGGACGTGGACTAATTTTATTGGGGCCTCATTAAAAGGCAGCTTTGATACAAGTGAACAAGTGTTAATAAATCTTAAATTGTAAAATTGGCCCAACCTAATTTCTCTTACTCAAAAATAAAATGGGAAAAAATCATTTTATGAATGTCTTTTTGTCGTGTCACATTTTTAAGGGCAATGCCCCACTTGCCAGGACAATGCCCCCGTGTCTGCAATTTTTAGGGATGTCGTGTGGACCCTTGCATCCGTACTCGTGTAGGACACCAGTGTCCAGAATCCAAGTAACGTAGTTTATAATAAAAAGAGTAAAGTCTATGTAAACGAAATGCACGCCCTTTTTTTTTAAATAACTAATCAAAAAAATGTATTGACACGACATCGAGGGGATGCCATCCATGTGCAGAAAGGGAAAATATAAAAACATTATGCCCCCCAAGCTCATTAGTGATATTATTAGTTTCCAAAAACTTCAAATTTCCATCACTCCTAACATAATGGTCCAACTATACGATATCCTCAAAAAGTAGAGCTAGATGAGTAATCAAGAGAAGTACTAGTCATGTTATGAGCGTATATTATGCAAAAACAATACAAGAAAATTGTTAACATGTTAGGGTAATCACACTTCAATCGTCGTTTCAAATTCGTTTAGCATAAGTAATGGCTTTGAACAACAAGGCTAAGTGATAGAGATCGGGAAAATAACACAAGATCAAAGATAAGAATTTGCGTACTTGTGTTGGATTCAAGGAACAATTCAGCATCGCTATGCTGGATTTAAGAAAAGATAGCATCCCTATGCACAATAACTAAGAAAACATAATATTCAATATTCACTACCATATGATGTAATGTAGAGTGTTTCACAAAGGCAAATAGGTAAACAACTTTCCAGTACTAACCCTAACTGACATAGAAAACTAGCATAATATTCCTAACCAAACTAGGAACCTATAATATATCATTAAAGAATACCAACATTCATATTCCTAACGATACTATTACTTAATTCGATTTCAAAAGGTTTTTTTTTGGGCCCACTAGAATCAGCCTCTTCATGCACTCAGGTGCATGGGGGAAGGTTGCCTACATTAGGATCCCCCAGTATCTCACGTTAACAAGATCTCACTGGGGTTTGTTGTTGTACCATTAAATTCCGTCGTAAAGTTAAATCCCTCCAGCAGCCCATTAGTATGAGAAGTATTACAAACAAAATAAGAGATAGAAGAAAAATACATTAATCAAATTAAGGATCTTTCGGGGAAAAAAATGGTTGTTGTTGATGATTTACAAAATTGCAACACTCTGAGCTATAAGAAAAGGAAACACGGAGAACAAGAAGAGGAAGACTCGTGATTTTAGTTGTTGTATAGTAGAGTTTCCTATGAATACACCAAAATTATGAGAACAACCTCTTCCTTCAAAAAATTGCTGGGGGTGCCACACATCTTTTTTAACTGATTCGCAGGTCACAACTTTTTTTAATGCATTCCTGGGGGGCATTAAATTTACTGGGGGGTGACAATCCAGTATGTTTTGGCTGAAATCCGACGAAATGTGTTGAAAAAGACAAAAATGCCCTTATTTTTCTCTCAAATTTAACTTAATCTACCCTTTATCTCTCTTTCTTTTTTTTTTTTTACTCACCCTCTTCCTCCATAATTTATTCATCTCAAATCCTCACCATTTTCAAAACCTTTATATTTAACTAAAGGGGATTAGAAATCAGGTTGATGAAGAAACTTGAGAATAGATTAAGCAGGGCAACTTCATAGCAGTTATTCCTTTGCCAAACTAGCATTTTCAAAAACAAAATAGTAAAGAAAACCCTTCATACAGCAGCAACTCCATAACCCTCAATGGCGACGACGGAGAACCCATGGCGGGCGAGCGAGATCCCGATGTTGGCTGTGGTGGTGATTTTTCCGATGCCGCCCTTGCCGGAGGTTATGACGACGACTCTCGACGTTGTTCTGGCGAGCTGCGGCTTGCGATTGTACTGGAGGATGGATTTGATGGTGGGGAAGGAGGAGCTAGGGTTTATGGAGGGGTTTGAGAAAGAGGGAAAATGGGGATGAATTGGAGGATGAAAGGGAAGAGAAGGAGGTGGGGATTGGAGAAAGAGGGTGGAGAGTGAGCATTGCTGCAAATGTGAGGTTGTTAATGGAGGTGGGAGATGATGAAGATGAAGATGAAGATGAAGATTTGAGGATTAGGAATGGAGGATTAGTGGGAGCTTGGGCTTCTAGAGCCATTAACAACCCCAGAATAAAGATGATATTTCAAGGGCAAATAAGACTTTTCCCTCATTCCGGCCAAAACACGCCGGATTGTCACCCCCCAGTCACTAAAGTTTAATGTCCCCCGGGAATGCATTAAAAAAAAGTTGTGACCCACGAGTCGGTTAAAAAAGATGTGTGGCACCCCCCAGCAATTTTTTGCCTCTTCCTACTAGCTATTGTTTTCCCGAATTGAGAATGCATATTCTAGTACACAACATCAAAAGTCAATTAGCAGTTCCACATGGCTAGATCCCCCCCAAAACGCAAACAAGCAGGCATAAGCACAGCAATTGAGACTTCTCATTCCTTTGATCCGCCCTATTTTAAAGGAAAGTACCATACCCCTCACAAACAACCACCGCTAAGAGAATACGGGAAAAGAGTAATGATGCCAAATTAAAGAGCAAAAGAGGAGGTTAAATAATTTATAGTACCTATATACTCCACACTTTAATTCCTATTAAAGGGATAGTGCTTCCTTAAAGCAAAGTATTAAAACAAAAAGGTTGTCCAGACATGTCACTCGGACTATTCATTTTACCATACCATACCCAACATCAGACCTGGACACCCAGACAAACGCAGAACACTGGACACTTCAAATTACGTTAATGGTCAAAAAATTGCAAAGTCTAATACTTGAGTGGTAAGTACTATATTCAAAAATGCCCTTATTGGATCGAAGATGGAGGCTGAAGTTCGAAATTTAGAGAGAATTTCAAGTTAGACATAAATTTTAACCAAGTTAATGGTCAGTCTTAAAGCAGGTACTTATCAATTAAAAATAGAATGTACAACAAAGCTGCTGTCAGCAAATTCAAATTTCAAAAGTGGAGCACCACAAAAGGCACAATGATGTGAGCAGACACGTCTTCTCCGATGACTGAGACACATGGGTTAAGCCAAAGAAATATCAACATCACATTTCATTATGGCAAAAATATTCACCTTCAGTCTTCTGCAATTTATTATGGTAGTAGCGATAGTTGAATATCACATTGCCGGTCCTCAACCTACCAAAGAAAGCCAGCAATCTCATTAATGTATATAAGTCACGAACCGAAACAGATTTAACTAATAATACAGATCACAATCAGCACAAGACAGACACAGAAATGTAAGAACACTGAGTAATGAACTGCTTCGAATTGAAAATTGGAACAACTTAACTGGTTCAATAAACAATTCTTCAAACATTCTGTAAGCTATCAAATATAAGAAAGAACCGGTCTCATTGAGATGCCCCACCCCAATATGATGTGAACAGATTATATCAAAGTATCAAACATGTAGAAATCGACGAGAAATGATTGACATCAACATCAAAGCCTCAACCCACTGATTCATGATACCTATGAAGACCTAAGGCAACTTCACCCAACCAGAAAAACAAGATAGCAAAAAACAGATCAAACCATGAAGATTTAGCATATAGGCAGAATATGTTTGGACAGAAGAGAGTCTTCTGCGCTTTTGTAAGTTGGCAACCTGGAAAATCAATTTTTCAGGGAATTGCCACAGCAGTTCATGTTGGAACCAGACTACCTCCAGTAAAGAGCCCTTGGCGAAGTGACAATAACCTAAAGAAATGTCTGATATGCTGGGAAGTTTTATGATTTTCACTTTTTGAAGTGTCTCCTAAGAAACTAATCTTGCAAATTTCATGAATCTGCTTGTCCTGTGATAACAAGATCTACAAACTGCAACTAACTTGGTTGTTTGGTTGTCCAGGATTCACAATATGAAAATGATCAAAGAAAAAAAACTTAAGAGCATAGTACAAATTACCGCAAAACGTGAGGTGAAGATGAAGCAGGAATATTGTTGTATGTACATGGATTATATGCTGAACTCTCCTTTGCCCCTTGCTCTTCTGCAGAAATGATCACTTGTACTTGCTGCAAAATATTCTTTCAGAACAAAAGAAAACTCATAAGGACCAATTCACCTCAAGTTGAACATTAACTAGGTGAGAAGAAAGAAAAAGAACTTCAGACAAAGGTAGAAAAGCCAACCACGTTGCCCATGCTCTCAGGAATCTGAAATGATATGCGGTTGTCCACACTCTGCAAAAAGAAACCAATGGAAATGAAAATAAGGAGCACAGTTAGCAGGAAATACGATATATTCAAGTCCGTGTTCTCAATCTTAAACCTGTAAATTTTTGTCCTTAAAAATTTCATTAATCAAAAGTCATATGGTACTCACAAAGAAAACACTATACAAGTAATTGTAGACACAAAATAGAGAGACAAACTTCCCATTCAAATAAGTAAAACCTTACAAACTCAAAGAGCTAAAACTTTTTATGTGCCAGGTTATACTCATGAATTCAAAAGATCTCTGGCAAAACAGCTGCACTTTTGAAAACACAACTGAACCACATTTTGAATCTTTGGTTATGCCACACATTTCTCACTTTATCTTTCTAATAATCTAAAGGAAAGGGGAAAAAGGAAAGATAAGGAGATTCCAACATTGATTGAAATCACACATTTATTGAACTAAAAATCATTAGCTCATCTCTTCCAAATGTCATTACACAGAATCTGATGATTTGTTGTGGGCCTTATATCAGACTACACGTCTAGACACAGTAACTGATCACTGGAGATAAGAAAAAAGCACATTCCAGATTCCTTCACAGAGTTTAGAAATTCCAAAGTACACTCACTTTTCTACAATCATTGTGTACAAAGTGTTTGTTTGCAAGCAATGTAACGAAAGTGCAATGCAAATCAGCTACATCATGTAATCAGATATGTAATTAATGGAAGTTAATTATATTTCTATGCTTGATTTCTTAGAATGAGTAATGTAATCCCAGTTTTAGTAAATTGATCATATTTCTAATCTATGAATGTGTGTATCTTAGGGGAGGGGGGGGGAGGGAGAGAGAGAGAGAGAGAGAGACAGACAGACAGACAGAGAAACAGAGAGATACAATAGACAGGAAGGAACAGAGAAAGCGAATTAGATTGGAGATAGAGGGGGAGTGGAGTAGATGACAGACTCTGCATTTAAGCAAAACAAGAGAAAGAACCGAACAGCAGGAGTACAAGAGAGGAGTTAGAGAAAAAAAATATAATATACCATTTTCAATGGATATAGTCAAAAAATTACTCGGACGTACCCCAATACTTGGGGAAACTATTTTTCGGTACCCCAACTTTTCAAAACTCATTTTGTGGTACCCTTATGTTTTGGGTTCTAATTATTAGGTACTTTTCCGGCCATCAATTTTATTAAGTGACCGAAATACCCTTATTCTTCTTTTTCAAGGGTATTTCTTCAAGAATGGAAGAACAAGGGTATTTTGGTCACTTAATAAAATTGATGACCGGAAAAGCACCTAATAATTACTAACCCAAAAACTAAGGGTACCCCAAAATGAGTTTTGAAAAGTTGGGGTACCTGAAAAACATTTCCCCAAAAGTTAGGATACCTCCGAGTAATTTTTTGGGATATAGTAGACAAAATTGAGGTATACATGACATATTTACATTATCTTCAAGATTATAACGAGAACTACATAGGTTGGTGGGTGTTAACGAAATAGTATAGATGAAGGTAATCTTGTTTACAATGTAATCATTATTACAGGTTTCATAGGTAACCAAATATGGTAATGCAAGCATCAATGCAGATATGATAGCATAGCAAATATGAAGGCATTGCATCACTTGAATGCTTTTAAACAAGTTCTCTAATTTTCTACATTGCGCCACTTATTATTTAGTCTGACCTCAAACCGTAAGTAGTCAATCCAGACATGTCAGAGAAATGATTGCTTCTTAATAATCAGTCATAATCCAGGACGACAATAACTTCATAACATCTTTGTCGTTTAAATACTCCGTTCCACTTGATTTGTAAGAGCAAAGTTGGAGGAACATTGATTGTTCAAAGTAGTTGAGAAATGTTGTGGTGAAGAGGAGGTGAGGAACATTGAGGTGGAAAAGATAATAAAACTTGGAATTTGGTGCCTCCTGAGTAATCTAGTTAGAAGGCATTTACTGTCAAGGGTGGTCAATGTCCTAGATGGTAACATAATGCCCAGGAAACGAATTGTTACACCTCCATCCATGTCAACTGCTTAAAAGAAGCAAAAAATAAGGTAATTGAAAATATCTTCCTTGTAAGGTGTGAGAACATTTTCAATGAGCTTTAAGCATATATAAAAGGGGAAGCATACCTTCAAAACACTAGGAACTAAGTCCACAGTTGACAGCAATTCGCATCTAACACCGCTGTTTAAATTTGGAAACTTTTCCCATGACAAAAAGAAAGATTCCAATGAAATCTTGCCCCATAAACAACTCTTCTCAATATTTGCTGCAATAAAAATGCATATTCATAGTTTTAAAGCTTTCCTGGCAGGAAGCAGCACTTGTAAAATAATGCACATGCCATGAGATCACAAGTCTTCATGTTTTAACTGAAGACTAAACAACAGCCTTTCACCTTTTTGTAGCAGATCCATCAAGCCACCCCCCCCCCCCCCCCGGGCACTTTTTTTAAAATGATAGTTCTCCTGGATGAAGTTCCATGAAGATTACCCACTATTCCTCAAACATACCCCGCCACTCAAAAGAAAAACCACTGCAACTAGGACAGAAGCAGATACAGCAAAAAAATAGACACAACACACGCCGGATATTGATTGGTCCCCACTAATCTCATCCCAGTCCTGAGTTCTACAAACTGTAGAAAGGCAGATACAAGATGCATGTTTCAAAATGAAGCATTCCATTAAATCCTTTGACTATACTCATCAGCTTCAAACGGAAGTTCTTTTCCAGAAGACATCACAGAGGAGCTTGTATCCAACCAATCCAGGTACAATGACCATGACTGTGTTTTAATCCACTTAGGTACACCAAGATAAAAAGAAGGGGGAACATAGATTTAGGAAAATCTAAGATTCATGCACTCACCTTACCCAGGAATCATTGCTATTGAGTTTACTTCTCCCTTCATGTCTCCTTCACATAGTATCAGCCCCGTCATTTTCGTGGGTGTGCTTTTGAACCCATTCCTGATTTGAAGCCATTGCTTTTCCTTGATAGTAACTAAAGCTGCTAATATTGTTCTTGTTCTCCAGTTATATGGGTAGTTTCTTTTTCAAAGCCTTTACCATTTTTTTTTCTTTCCTTTTTTGGCTAAGGCGGAGGTTGAGCTATGCTTTTTAGAAGGTAGTCATTTTCGAAATTCTAGCTCCGAGATTTTGCAGCTTCCTATCTGCTTTTTCCATGTGATACTGTTGTGTTTTTTAAACCTGAATGCAAGAATTTGGGTTACTAAAGATGCATCATGCTTCTTTTGGATGCTTTCTCAAAACTTATAGCTAACTTCACCAAAAGGGCCCTCATTCCTATTGTTGAAGTACCTAAGATTCATCACTTTGCTAGCTTTTTTGGGTGTGGAGTTGATCATATATTCACGTCTCCCCATTTTATCTGGGTCATCCTTTTGGTGCATCTTATGACAGCTTATCAGTTAGGGACCCTATAGTTGAGAGGTTTAAAACAAGAGATTGATGGGAGGGAAATCATTGTCTAGAGGGGCTCGTCTCACCTGATCGAAAAGTACTCTGTGAAGCCTGCCTGTCAATTACATGTCTCTTTTCACTGTTCATGATACTAGTGCTACTCCCTTAGAGAAGATCATGAGAAACATCTTTTGGAATAATAACTGTCGCAATGGTTTTCCATGGTTCAATCAGGATGAGATGTGCTGTAAGAAAGAGAGATGTCTTGGTATTAGACCTCTCCACGTGATGGAAAAAGCTTTAAAGTGCAAGTGGCTTTGGAGGTTCCCGAATGAGGATGGTTGTTGAAGGTAAGTAAGGAAAAGTATAGTGTTGAGGATTTAAGTTGGTCGAGTAAGAACTTCCCAACCTAATCTTTGGTAATCCATCTCACCAAGTCTAAAGCAATTTACATCCATGTCCATTTCCAGTAAAGATTAGCGCTACGATCTTATTTTGGTAAGATGTGTAGTGTGGAGATCGTCCTCTTATGGAAGCAAAATTCCTAGTTCTTTTCAGGATGGCAAGATTGAAGGAGGCTACGGTTCAATAACTTGGTAACCTTCTCTGTTAGGATTTGATTTTTGTGAGACCTCTTAAAGAATTGGGTAGGCGATAATATTTGTACTTTGTTGGCTTTACTTGATTAGAGGGTAGATATGCATGAGAGTAATGATAAGATCGTTTGGCCCTATGACTCCGAAGGGTCTTTCGTTGTGAGAATCTTTTGTAGGGCATATTGGGGGTGAGAATGAAGTGGCGGATTTCCTTACAAAGTCCATATGGAACTCAGCGGCTCCCTCTAAAACTTGTTTCTTTGCCTAGGTAGCCACCAAAGGTAACATTCCAATAGAGGACATGCTTAGAAGTACTCCTAAAGGTCCTAGTAAGAGTTCAATGAGTTGCCATGAGGAAAAATCTATTAACCATCTGCTTGTTCACTATTTGTGGGCCTCTTTGCTTTGGCACATGGCCCTTTTGTTTATGGGGTCTCTTGGGTTCAAGTGTGCATTGTGAAGGATGTGTGGGTGACTTGTAAGAGAAGGATGAAGAAGAGTTGGCTTTGTGGTGTTTGGAAATTGCTTCCTTTAGATATTCTGAGGGCCATTTGCAAGGAGAGAAATCTATAGGTATTTAAGGATAAAGCTTTATGATCCATATGAACCCTTGATCAAGTTATCCATCATGATAGCTCTACTTAGCATCTAATTATCAAGCTCCTATTCCACCACTTGATCAAGGTTCATTTCAGTTTCTAAGCTTATATAGGGTTACTCCCGAGACCTTTCAAGGTCTTAAGGGATCAAAGTAAACTCGGAGAAGAATAGGAATGATGGTTCCAAGTTAGGTTGCCCTTAATTAAACTTGGTTCCAAATTGAGGGCAATTCGGCTATCCTTTGAGACGAAGGGTATTTTGGTCATTTTACATGGCACTGAAATTGACCAATATTAGCCGGTTTCTAGAAGACATGAAGGCTAACATTTGCTGATTTTGATGAAGGCTTCAGCCATAGTACAAGGGAAATAATCAACAGAAGATCAAATGCATACCCCATCATCTTTTGTACTTAATATCTTCATCTAGTGACTAGATGGTCCTCTACTAGTAAAACCCTTCTCCAAGGCTGATTTTTAGCTAATTTTCTTTATTTTTGCTTCTGTTTTCTTGCTTTCCAAGGGCCTTGGCGTGGCTTGGGGGTTAATTTTACTTGTCTTTCTAGGGTTTTTTTCCTATCCCTTGCCTCCATATACTAAGGTATTGGGGGAGATAGACTAAGTTTTGCTGAATAGGAATGTTAATATGGGTATCTCTAAACCCTTCCCTCAAAATCTCTAAGTACTTTATCCATTAAGATTAATGATGGTGTTTCAGATAACCTCTTTAGAGTTAGATTAGTGTGATCTTTATATCAAACTTGGTGAGGTTTCTTTGGGTTTTTCAAGTGGGTTTTGCTGGTGGTGAATCCTTTATGCATCCATTTGAGGACCTAGATCATCCTTGGTGGATTAAAACCCTTTATAGGTGATCATATCCTTCTTATATCAATGAAAGATCTAGCTCTTCCGATTAAGGGAGACCAATACACTCTTAAATTCATCTACTAAAAGTATAATCCATAATTTTTATCCCACGTTATACTAAATAATTAATTTTTTTGTATTAACAGTGGCCATGGCCACCCCCGGCCAACAAAGGGATCTGCCCATGCTTCTTATCTTCTTGTTTTTGTTCGGTTTGTGATGTTTTTACGTGGATATAGAGCAGTTTTGGGCTTTTATTCGTAAATCAGTGGGTTTTCAAAGCGTAATCATTTGGATATCATATGAAACAAAATGGAGTTGATTTGGTCTTTGATTGTTTCTTCTTCCAAGTTGGTGGGTGCTTATGAGTTCTAGATTGTTTTTTGTATAAAAATGTCTTCCATGAGATGTTTATGATCCTTGGGCATTCCTAGATTAACAAAGTTCAATCTTTATAGCCATAAGTGGGTCACTTTGTCCCTTGATGATTCCAACCTCTACTTTTTAAGGATGTTGTATGATTAATGTTTGGTGGCTTTTTAAATTCGTTGATAATGTTATTGATGAGAGCTTGATGGCATAGTGTTTTGTATCTTACCCCTTTTGTAAATGGACGATATCGCCCTGGTATCTTTGCAATATCTTTTGATTACTTATCAAAACAATTACTCCCCTTGTCATGGATAAGCCTAAGTTGATTTAGAGTTTCGACCTTCCCAACACTATCCATCCACATGATTAGTACATTTTTAGATACTCCATGATGGTGTTGGAGGGGCTTGCCTCACACACAATCCATGTACAATTTCCAGCTAAATATCTGCTTTGTTTGTTTTCAAAACGAACCCGTGTTTTTACTGTGCAACAACCACAATATGCAACTCATTGCCACATTACAACAAGATCTTTTTCTACGAGCATAGAGTAAATTTGTGCTACCATAACCAAATGCAATTGGAACCCTTGCCTCACTCCCCATTAGGCAGAAGCTACAGCCAGGAGTCATTCACCATAACAAAGTGGGTTGTCTTTTGCCTAGTGTTTTATGCATTGTGTACCTTCAAAAATATAGATTCATACAAGGGAACTTGAGAACAATGCTAGTATTCTGCAAATTTCAATTACTAATGAACAAAATTTGTACTCAAAACAGCCAAGTTAAGGATATCTTACGTGAAAAGGGAAGTTTATCCAAAAGCTCGCTTGAAGAATCAAATCCAAATGAAGCATTTGCCATTCCTGTATGCACAAGGAAAAAGACAACAGACGATGGGTACAGAAAACAGTTGTAATTGATAATGCTAAGAATAAAGAAAATACATGAGTAGCTGAGCTACTTTAAGAGATGGCATACCATAGCTGATAAACAAAATAAAGAGTGATTCAGAATTGGCTTCTTTCACTAGTTTATTCATCTCAGGTAGAATGAATGTTGCACGTGCCACATTTGCTCCTTCTTCTGTGCTATGAGTTGTTAATACACGAGCCTTAGTGTACCGATAAACTGCAGAATGCTATTGACAACACAATTACACAAGAGCTCACGTGTGGTAAACATTGTGTCACTAATTAATTAACAATTGCACCAATCTCAGCCAGTCGAAGAAAACTATCCATATTGCATATAGTTTGTCAGATTCAAGAGTGCGACAGCTGATATTAGCATAATATTAGTATAATCATAGACATAAAGCAAAGATGGTTAAGTATCCGATGCTACCTCCATGTCTGGCATATCAGGTAGCAGCCTAGCCAACATTATGTGCACAGGAAACAAACCCTGGATTTGTAACCTATCATTTAATGTCTCGGAGAGAGAGATTGACATTTGTATCCTGCAAATCATGAGCATGCTTCAGCTTTCAAAATCAGTAAAAACCCCATGAGATTATTCAATATGCCAGAAAGCGGTAAAACATGTTACAAAAACCACAGGTAAGCTCCCACAGTGTGAACTGACAAGCAGAGAAAAGAATAAAAGAAACAGTACCAAAATATTAAGTACCTTCTGCAGTGCTTTGCCCTTACTTTGTAATCCAAGCATCGTTGAAGAAATAATGGCTACAACAACAATTAGTCCAGTTAGACCAAGAATATCTTTTATAATCTTCACACATAAAAATCATCTTAAAAGCAGTATCTGAACAGTAAGACGAAAAGATATTGAATAAACATTGAGAATTCACAGAAGGATCTGCTCCACTATAAGAAGTGCAGAGTCTGCAGAGACTGATGTGAGATATGCACACAATACAACATTGACACTTTGAAATGTGTCTTCTTTTCATAGCATTTAGACACATGTAGTAATGCAATATTAATTCAATGTGAGTCTGTAATTCATCATAGGTTATTAGTTGTGGGCAGGTCCTTGTTTGATGTAAATGACCGTAGTATGTGCATCCCACTAAAGCAGAAAAGGAAAATGTAATCCTTTTCTATTAGGAGTCTTTGGGAATGTTTTCAGGCATGTCAAAAGTGTTTTCATGTACAAAACATGACAAGAAGAAAATGCTAAATAAGAAAGAGTCTGTGCATCTTGGATTGCACCTATCCCTAATCAGATTGTGTTCTTTCCCTCCCCTCTGGCATGTTAACAGGAAATGATTTGAAAATTGCTCAATGCTCAACATGGGAAGAATTACTACTAATGTAAGGCATCACATGACATTGGCCACTATATTCATAAATTTCCACTCATTGAGGCAATTATCAAATGAGAATTTTGAGAATCCAGCCTGCAAGGCTGCAACTACAAGCAGTCGGCGACAAAGCAATGCAATTAAAATTATAGGTCCTACCAACATCTACTATGAGATAAGTTACAATTTTTAAAAGTTGAACATTCAAATCAAGCATTCAAGCAATGAGAACCACAATGCTTATGTAAATGCTAAATATACCACTCTACATGCTACAGATGTGATACCAATAGAAATCATAATTGCTTCCTGATGCACTGCACCGCACCACACCCACCCACCCACCCACCCCACTGTAGACAAGTGAGGACAGGGAAAAAAGAAAAGAAAAAGAAACTGGATGCATGGAACACATGCTGCACATATCTGTACGCACTATTTATTCCTGCCGTGCGTATAACCCATATCTATGTATCCGGCATGAGTATCTGTTCATATACTGCCACATAACAATCGGTCTAAACCAACCACCAGCTTATATCATGAGTCCTCAATACCTTTGAGCTTGACTCACAAACAACAAAATATCTGACACATATAGGGGGAGTTTGGCTATCTGCTTTTTGAGGTAGCTTTCAGATTTTTAGACACTGTTAGTTTTTTGAACAATACCTTTCTGCACCAATAAGCTAGTTTTCAAAAAGCTACTTAGAAGAAGCTTTTTGAAGTAGCTTTTCACAAATAGCTACTTTACCAAACACTTTTCCTGCAATCAGCCAACCCAAACAACTGAAGTCAAACAGCTAATCTAGACAGCTACCAGCTAACAGTTGATTGCCAAACAAACAAAGATGCAAGACATCCCACAAACAGAAACCAACAAAGAAATTTACATTTCTTATTGCGCGGCGTTGAAGAATGTTATAAAGCTCTACAGGTTTGCAGTATATCGACAGACTCTCTTCAGCAGCAATTTCCTCCTCGGCAGACAAACGCATTCGGGAATCTTGACAGCATGGCTGCTCTCCACTCCTAGATTGGCTGCAATCAGAAAAAGGATATTGCTCTGAAAACAGCAACCAAGAATCGTCCTACTACAATAAGCAGAAATCTTCAGAAGAGAAACGACAACTGCCGGAGCAGCAAAGCTAAGAACTATGCATGAGAATGAACATGCATGCACACAGAAAACCTTCTATATAAGCTATGCTTCAACATAGGGGGGAGGAGAGGAAGAACAGAAGCAACATTGCATATCATAAGTCTCTCAGATGATAACAGGAAAAGTCAAGGGAAAACATGCTAATTTCACATTTTGTCCCTTCCTCAATTGTCAAGAGGGTAAGCTTCAAGAACGACAAGATCTAACACTGAGTTAATGAATGAACAAAGTGGCACCAAAATGCCTATGGCGCCATAATTCCCAAAAAAATAAAAGATATCAGTTGAGGAGTTGAGGGAATTCCAAGTAAAATAAATAAATAAATAAATAACAGAAAAAGAAAAGAAAGGTAAGCTCCAACATCACCCTTGAAATAGGAAAAGTAGGCATTTCATGATAGTACAACTCTCTCACATTGGAGTTAACCAAACATTTCAAATGCACGAGGGAAATATGAAATTCTGTGCAGCAGATTCAAACTCCAGTCCTGACAAAGCTTCCAAAACCGTGGAAGGCACTCAAACCCAAAATCCTCCAATTGTAGAATCTTGCTACTAGAAGCAACAGAACATGCCTCTACCAAAATACACACACACACACACATATCCACCATGTATATATAAAAAGCAGGCCAAGTAAAGGACCTAGTAACATAAGACATATGGACTAACCAATTCAAAGTTATGGAACTTCCATTGAATTTGAAGACAAGGTTAAAGTAGCAACATGCTAACAACAAGGGTAAAAAGCAATATAAAACCTACAGAACCTGATCTCTCATCCAACATTGGACCTCTAACAATCAACAATAAACATCACCTCTACACAGACAGAGTAGACCTCGTACAGACAAGATCCATGGAGATTTACAAAGGTAAACAGCAATATAAAACCTACAGCACCTCATCTCCTGCCTTCCAACATTGGGCCTCTGTTAATCAAAGACAAAAATCAACCGACCAGAGTGGATCTTGAAGAGGCAAGATTCATGGAGATTCACAATGTTTAGGGTTTAGATATTTACAAAAGCAACAACATTGTGGCAATAGATTTTTCTTTTTGTTGGTACGTAATAAGAAGATGTATTCACCAGACACCTAGGGAATGTCACTCATTTACAAAAGCAGGGAAATACAAAAACATTATGCCCTCAAGCTATCATCAATAATACTCTCAAAAGAATCAAAGAAATTTGAATCAATTTCTATCACCCTTGAGCACCGAACTCGAACTATACATCCTCAACAAGTACAAGAGTTTTCCTTCCCCTGTATGAAAGATAATTCTAGCTTTTATTCTAATTGGTCAAAACTCCCAATTACAAACCCCAATCTAGGACAAAAAAGGGGGAAAATTTGAACCAAAGAAACAAAGCACCAAGCATCAAACTACTTAGCAAAACGCAAGTCCTAAAACACACTCCACATCTTAACTCTGAATAACAGGGAGCCAACCACCAAGAAGTAAATAAATTAGCTTCTCCTTCATGGTGAGAGATTGAAAGTTGTACACGGTAATGCAAAAAAGCAGACAAAAAGCGCTACTGTTCCGTACATTGTTTCCCGGGTCACAAGAGGTATGCCAGGCATTGTCTCTTCTCACAAAGACTCTACAAGATCTTCATAACTCTGAGGATATTGCATATGCAAAAATCTGCAAGAAAACTGCAACAACAGGAATCAAAAGCAATAATCAGCAATCAAATTGAGACCACTTCTAGAAACCAGAAAATAGACAGAATTAACTCAACCAAATTTTGTATGGTTTCTTCTGTAGGAACAATGTAAAAGAAGACATTAATGAAGCTTTATCAACATGACAATCTGACTTTTACTTCTCAATTGACACTTATGCATAAGTTACCTAGTGCTTCTCAATCAAAACAAAAACTACAAGTCAACTATTAAAAAAATATGGAATCTAGATAGCTCTTCTGCTTCCTGCATAACTTTGGCAATTTGTCAAGGAAGTTACATGCTATGTTACTCCGACTCTTCATTTTCTTTGCTGTACCTGTGTCGGACCCTTGATATCTGGACAAGGGTATGACACTCAACACTTCAAATTACAATGAAAATGTATCAAGTTTCTTTAAAATAGTCGAGTCCGACACCCGTATCCGTGTCCGATATGGACAAGCGTACCGGTGTCCGAGTAACATAGATTACATGATAATGAAGTAGAAACAGCTTTCCATCATAATTACTCTCACAATATCCAAGAAGTACTCAAACCAACAAAGATATGCAATTAACCTGATATATTACAATACCGTATATGACAAATCCAGTTCCAAGTTATGAACAAGCTATTGATGTTATATAACTTCACAAATCTCTTCAAGTCTTCATAACTGACTATCACATGTTTATGAGACAAGAAACTGTAGTTAGATAAAGCTTGCATCAGAAATGTCTTGCATACAAAATGCAAACTCATGTATTTCATATTCCCAAATAATCTAATGCCACCAGTCTTCCAAGAAGCTACAATATTAAAGAAGCTCACCAGAAATTACAAAACGTTAACACAAAAGAAATTTGGGAAATTCTAAATGGTTTGCACCAACTATTGGGTATTCCAAGTGGTCAACACCTTTTAAAACAGTCCAAATGATAGGCTTAATAATCAAAATATTCCATTCTGTAGGCTTAATCTGCAACTAACGTTAAGTATCAAAATGAAAAAAAAAAAAAAAAGAGGATGTTTTGATGTTTTGAATTGAACGATGGATGCCCAGAACTTGCAACTTTATGCCCAGAACGATTGATGTTTTGAACTGACATTATGCTTGATGAAATTTTAGGTGCAACTTGATTAAACCCCAGTCTGTTTCATAATCAATCATAAGATGACATAAATAAAAGTTACAAATTACATAATCAACATATGACTACTTAGATGAGGCAACACAATTTCGCACAGGGGATTAATACTTTCAACCCAGAATCAAACAAGATGAGAAATTTACATATTCAACTATTATGCATATACTCCTGTCCCCAATTTTCAGAAATCAAAGATGCATATACTTAGATGAGGCAATTATTATACCCACTTTACATAATCAATCTCCCAGCAAACTGAATTCCATCAGAAACGAAATTCCCCAAAGTGATTCCAATTTTTAACAATTAAACCCTAAATACTCAAACCCTAAAAGTTTGACATACAAATACCTGTAACTGTATCTAACCGAAGATGCGACCGCCGGCGAGAAGAGGCAGCAGGCAGGACAGGGAGGAGGTGGTCGTCAGGCTGGGCGGGATGCGACCGCCGGCGAGAAGCACCAGCAGGCAGGACAGGGAGGAGATGGTGTCCTCTGCGACCGCCGGCGAGAAGCTGCAGCAGGCAGGACGAGGCTGGGCGAGAAGCGGCAGCAGGGAGGAGATGGTCGTGCGGTGATGCGTCCGCCGTCTGGCTTTGCTTGGTGTTTCAGACAGTCAGGTTTGTGTTACTGCGAGTTCTGGGCATCCATCATTCAATTCAAAACATCAAAACATCCTCTTTTCTTTTTCTTTTTCTTTTTTTCTTTTTCTTTTTGATAGTTAAGGTACTGCACATTAACCATACAAAATGAAATATTTTTATTATTAAGCCTATTATTTAAAATTTTTAAAAAGTTGTTGACCACTTGAAATATCCAATAGTTGATGTCTACCAATTGGAATTTCCCAAGAAATTTTTTCTTTTTCTTAAGTACCATTAACACAACAAATTGGGAACAACATTCTAGCAGCATGACTTCATTGGACTTTTGATTCAATCATTTGCCTAGTCAAGAATGTAGACCAAAATTGATTTTCACTTGAGTTCATTCACTAACCAATAATTTGACGATCAATCAAATGCCTATTAAATGTACTTTGATAGCACTATTCATATCGAATCTCAAAAGGTTACACATAAATTTTTTTATTGGGTGGCACAAGCCAAATAGGCCACAACTCTATATGTGTCTATATTTGTGTATATGTGTGTGTATGTGAGTCTATACTACTGATTAATTATTATATTCAAGGGAGAAATAATAAATTTGTGTATGAACACAAGCTAGCAGGCAGTCTTCGCAAGAACAACAACTCACCTTTTTATTATAGAGTATATGATAAATGATATGACTAGTATTAAATATGAGACGCAACTTATTAACCATGATTTGTATATAGTGACTAGCCATAACTATGTTGTGACTTAAATTATAAATAGTTAATAGGGAAAGAATTGGTATTTGTCAACAATTTTCAACTATTTGGTCATTCAGATACTCTTATGTAAGATCATCTTACATTATGTTATTGTGAGATGCGCAAGTGATGTGCATGCACATATCTAATGCAAGCTACCATAACCTATGCTAGCTTGCTATCCATCTTTCATCTTTTAAAGTTTAGAAAGGTCATTTATTTGCAATCTCGAACTCATGACCTTGTAATAATGAAGAGCGATACTTGCCAAATGCACTGGACAAGGACTCTCAAAGTCTCTGTCCTGTAGTGATGTTGACTAGGCAAATGGCGAATTCACTTCAAGGTCTCTCATTGGCTACTGTGTGTTTCTCGATTCCTCACTTATTTGATGGAATACAAAGAAGCAGAGCCAGGTCCCTAAGTCCTCCACAGAGGCCGAATATCGGGCAATGTTCACATCGACTTCTGAACTTGCTCAAATTTGGTTGATTATCGTGTATCTATTCAGCTTCCACTTACTTTGTTTTGTGAGTAAAAACGGCACAACACATCCAACAACCATGTATTTCATGAGCCCAAAGCGCCTTAATATTGATTGCCACTATGTTCAAGGTACAAGAAGGATTTCTCCAAACATCTCATATCCCCACCACATCACTGTTAGAAAAC